>CANTUT010000949.1:0-240000 GCA_947687605.1 Reutealis trisperma
TATAGCTTAATATAACATCCCATTTGCTTTATTTATTTAATTTTACATTTTATACATGCATTGATTTTATATACTATATATATAACTATGCATTTTGAATATAAGTTAAGTATCCTAGCATATGTATATGATTGTTTTGTTATATTTGTAGTATATATAACTTGTGGTTGCTAGATAGGATTGGAATGACATAAGAATCACTTAGGAATGTAAATCTGATTATGATGATGATTATGAAGATGAGCTATGACCCGTGTATGACAATTAGGCCTGCTCATCGCCAGGGCTATTTCTAGTTGGGTCAGGGCTGCGTGGTACAAACCAGTGACGGCCGACCCATTGCATATAGACAGTTTTAGATTAAAAGAACCAAGGGAAGGGGTAGGCTTCTCATATTAAGGTTTAATGTGATTTTTGTTGACTGATTCCTATCTTTGTATGATTATGTGAGTTGTTTGTTTGGTTGACATGTGAAAGATAGAAAACATGCATCTTTGAAATGTTGCAGGTGCATTGCATAAACCAAATGGCATGCGTCTAAATGCAAAAGTTCCATAAGGACATGTAAAAGTGGTTTTTAATTGGTCTTAAAGGTAGATAGGTATTTGATAAGAACCACTAAGACCATCCAACTAACAAAAATAAGAATAATTTGCTAATTTTTCTAACACTTGGTCAAGCAATGGTAATGGAAAATGATCTTTTTTAGTTGCTTTATTCAATTTTCTATAGTTTATACACATACGCCATCTAGTGACAGTCCTAGTAGGGATTAAATCATTTAATTCATTTTTAATAATAGTCAAGCCACCCTTTTTAGGGACAACTTGAACAGGACTTACCACTTACTATCACTAATTGAGTATATGATGCCATTATCAAGTAATTTTGTGACCTCTTTTCTTACCACTTCTTTGAGAGTTGGATTAAGTCTCCTTTGACCTTCAATAGAAGGCTTAGCATTATCTTCTAAGATTATCCTATGCATGCAAATATTAGGGCCAATACCTTTTAGGTCATTCAAAGAGTAACCAATGGAACTTCTTTGTTTAAGCAACACATTGCACAAAAGATTGATATTTTCTAAAGAGAAGGATGAATTCATAATAAAAAGGAATTTAGATTCAGAATCAAGGAATGCATACTTTAAATTTGATGGCAAAGGCTTGAGTTCAAAACTTGCTTCTTCTTTTGAAGAAAGGTTTGGGTCATCATTTCTCTCCAGAGGTTTAAATTTAGAAGGTTGGAAGGAGTGATGATGTGGAGTAGTCTCTAAAAGATTTACCTCTTCTTCTTGGACTTGGTAAGGGGGAATAGGGTCTTAACTCATGCATTCATATTTGACCTCATTTGTACATTCATCAATTAAGTCTATAAAGTCAATCCTACTAACTCCTTCCATAGGTGAAGATTTCATCATCTTAAGAACATCAAATTCTATGCATTCATTGTTTACCTCAAATGCGATTTTACCTTTCTTCATGTCAATGATAGCACCTACCGTTACTAAGAACAATCTTCTAAACAAGATAGGGATTTTGAGGTCTTCCTCCATGTCTAGGACAACAAAATCTGCAGGAACTATAAATTTACCTACTTTTGTTGGCACATTCTCAAGAATGCCAATTGGATAGGTAATAGTCTTGTTAGCCATTAAGAGACACATGTTAGTAGGCTTAAGTTCACCCAAATTAAGTCTTAAATAAATAGAATAAGGCATTAAACTTACACTAGCACCAATATCATATAAAGCTTTATCAAAATACTTTCCTCCAACCATGCATGGGATGGTGAAACATCCAGGATCTTTTTACTTAGGAGGAGACTTAGAAAACATGGCCTTAGATTCTTCTACTAAAGATACTAGACCATAATCTTCTAGTTTGCTTTTATGGGAGACCATGTCTTTTAAAAATTTACCCCAATTCGGCATATCCCTTATAGCAACTAATAATGGAATAGTAATAGTAATATCTTTAAGATACTTTAGGAATTTGCCAAATTGCTTATCTAGGTTCCTTCTTATAAACCTTTAAGGAAAGTGCAAGGTCTTAAGATCTATTTTAGGATCATTGACCTTAGGTGGTATGATACTTTCATTTTTATTATTACCTTTAACCCCACTCCCTTTGTTACTTTCTAAGTTTACTTTTTCATCACCTACTATATCATTTTTATTCTCATTAGCAGTATTTTCAACCTTCTTACCACTTCTTAGAGTAATTGCTTGGCAAGTCTCTCTTTGAACAAATTATGGTTGACTAGGTAACTTACCTACAGGTTTAGGGTTAGAGGAAGAGGCTTGTTGGGCAATTTGAGTTTCTAAAATTCTGTTGTGAGTAGTAAGTTGATCAATTTTGGAATCAAGTTGTTTAAATTGCACCTCGCTTTATTTATTAATGGATATTTGTGTTCCTACAAACTGCTCTAGAAGGGTCTCTAAATTAGATTTAGGTGGTGTAGGAGTATAGGGTTGCTTCATAGGAAAGCTTGGTGGGTTATTTAGTTTGAGATTTTGGTTAATCGGCGGGTTTAATTGGTAGGATGGGTTAGACTAAGAAAAACCAGGATGGTTCTTCCATTGAGGGTTGTATGTGTTTGAGTTCATACCCATTCTTTGGTTATAACCCCCTTGGACATAATTTACCTCCTCATTTGAACTACATTGGGAATAAGGATGAGGACCTCCACATAGTTCACAAACAACATCAGTATTTTCAATAGAATTAATTTGAGTTTTACTTACCATTTTGGTGAGTGCATCTACCTTTACTATTAACAGGTTAATAGTGTCAAGTTCCAATATCCCTTTTGCTTTTGCCATAGTTGTCTCATCTCCCATGTATCCTTAGGATGCAAGTTCTTCAAGTAAAGTGACGACCTCTCTTGCTGTCTTATCCATCCATTTACCTCTAGATGCGGCATTGACTATGTTGCGATTCTCATTTGTCAATCTGTTATAAAAAATTTGAGGAATCATCCAATCGGGCAATCCATGATGTGGGCATTGCCTTTGGAGTTCCTTAAATTTTTCCCAAGAAGTATAAATTATTTCATTTGGATTTTGCTTGAAGGTGGTGATCTCATTACGAAATTTTGCAATCTTATGTGGAGGGAAGTACTTTTGAAGGAATGCTTGCTTCAATTGATCCCAAGTGGTGATTGATTCACTTGGTAAACTTGCCAACCATATTTGAGCTTTCTCTTTGACTGAAAATGGGAAGAGCCTCAATTGAATTGTATCATCCGATACTCCATTTATTTTAAATGTTGCATATACGTTCAAGAATGTCAAGATGTGTGCATATGGATCCTTCTCTTGCAAACCACCAAACTAATTATTTTGCACCATTTGAATGATGCTAGGTTTGATTTCAAAGTTGTTGTTTGCAATTGAAGGAGCCATTATTCCCCCCATACAATCTGTGATGTTAGGCATGGCAAAGTCACCTAACGTTCATCTTTCTCCGGCCATTAAGTTATGTTGATTTTCTTCTCTTTGTCTTTGATTTCTACGTAAAGCATAAAAAGTTTGATCAATTTTAGGATCAAATAGAAGATCGTTAGAGCTTCCACTTTGTCGCATGTTTAACTAAAATTAAAACAAAAAATAAAAATTATAACACAAAAACAAAAAACCTAAAACAACTTTTCACTATCCTAAATTAATAAAAATTACAACAAATTCCCTGGCAATTGCGCCAAAAATTTGTTAGGCCCACTATGGGTGACCCAAATCCAAAAGGATTAGTATAGGATGAGTAAGGTGTCGAACTCTGGGGAACTTGAAAATTTTGTATTAATTGGATAGTTACTAGGATGGATAGGCAAGGATATTTAATAAGAGATTTAAAACTAACTATATGCTACTATACTAATATTACGATTAAGGATATTAATTAAATTGAATTACAAATCAAAATTGATTTTAATAAGATGTGTTACATATATGCAATGATTGAGAGTATGGTCTATAATTCCTAAAAGCAACTCTCGTTGTCAATTAGAAGTGTTTGATCTAGAGTCTATGAGCATTCTCATGTCATCATAGAGATAGAACAAAACCATAAATATTCATGCCAATACTATAATTCCCCTTAGAGTAGATTTGCTTATCTCCAAGTGCTTATCCTATTCTCTAAGTAATTTTAATTGTTTCTCCATCAATTTATCCCAACTTTCATTATGAATAATTTGACTATCATGTTATACATGGTGATCAAGCACATACAACATTAATTAAGCACACAATTAAAACTAAATCATGCAAAGCATATAAGAAATGGAATGATTAAAACCAATACTTTATTGCAATTCAAAGAAACCAAACTAGTGTATATTCATAGTGTAAATGATAAAGTTTAGATAAGAAGACAAGATGAACATCAAGGAACAAAGATAAAAAAAGACAAGGGAAAGGAAACTTTGATGATATTTTCTTCAATCCTTGCTCCAAAAATTTACTTTGAAGAAGTGTCCTTGAATACTTGCTTGAATGCCTTGGTGACTCTTCAATCTTGTTCTAACTTTTGAACACTTAAATTACACTATAAATTACTAACTTAATATATGAATAATACTAATATCACATGTCTAAAATTCTATAAAACATTCTTATTTATAGTTTTCTAGGTGTCCCAAATCATGTCCTTTGCAAAAAGGAGCCTTTTGTGAAGTGTTTTGATGAAAAGGCACCATAATTACTCGAGACAAGCTAGGATGAGTCAGCACCATGTGGCTCTGGCATGACTGGGCACTAAAAGGCACGAGTCGGCACCACAATCTTTTATCACGACCCGGCACCAATGGGGCACGAGTCAGCACAGGCTTATCTTGGCTAGTCCTTGCAAAACTTCTTCTCTTTCATGCATAGAACCCTTGATCCTTTGAGAGTTACCTAGATTACTTAAAGAACACTTAAAAACAAGATTAAAAGCACCACTTTAAAGATAAAATTCATGCATTCAAACACAAAATTAACTATTAATTGATTAGTTTAGGTGTACATATTTGCATTATATCACTATTACCAAACTTCTATCAGGCTGGGCATTTTCTAAACATTTTTATAGCCTCCTCTTTCATTTGAGGCCAAAAGTAGCCTTGTCGAATTGCCTTAGCTACTAATACTTTTCCTATAATACCCATTCCATAGCAGCCTTGTTGTATTTCCTTTAGCATATATTCTGCTTCTTAAGGTCTCAGACACCTCAATCATGGGAGTGAATATGTTGGTTTGTAAAGAATACCATAGTGTAGAGAGAAATGAGTGCTTCAATACTTGATCTTCTTTTATTGGATCTATCCTACAGGGTTCATCATCAACTTCCATCGCTTACTCACTTTCTTATATACTTAGAGAGGTAAAAGAGCCCATAAAGATCCTTTAAGGTAGTTCAGTGGGATGTGTAGCTACCAATTTGTTAAGGCTATCCATTCAGCAATTGTCCATTTAAGGGATCTTATGGAATTGACCCCTCACTTCTCCATTCTCTATACAATGCCTCTAACCTTTCCCAAGTACTTCATTATGTTCTCTTCTTTGGCTTTAAAATCTCCTCTATTTTGGCCTATCACCAATTGTGAGTCACTGTATATTTTGAGGGTTTCCAAGCTAAGATAATCAGCTAGGAGTAAGCATTGTATCATGGCTTTGTACTCAATGACATTATTGGTGGTGGCAAAGTCTAGACAAAGGGCATATTCTTATAAAAATCCATCATCTTTTTTCAGCATAATTCTTGCTCTACTCCCTTCTATACTGATGGCTTTATCCACACATAATTCCCATGTCGAAGTGACATTGCAATCTCCAGCTATTTTAGCTTCTTTTCTCATACTCTCTTCTTGTTCCATGGGTATGCTTGCTGGCTCTAATCCAAATGAACACTTTAAAATGAAATCAGTTAAGCCCTATGCTTTGATTGCTAATCTTAGTCTATATTGTAGGCCATAATGTCTCAATTAAACTAATCAATAAACCATTCTTCCTGAAGTCTCTAGCTTATGTAAGACTTTTTATAATGCCTAATTAGTTATCACTACCTCCTTGATGGGCTTACAAATACACTTTGTACTTTCTTGCTAATAGTAGAAAAGCATAGGCTAGTTTTTCTAGCAAAATATAGTTCAATTCAGCTCCTTACAGCAATTTACTAAAGTATTAAATGGGCTTTTGGGTTGATCCTTCCTCTCTTATAAGCATCGAACTTATTACTTGGTACGAAGCAGAAAAATATATCAAAACTTCTTCTCCTAAGAGAGGTCTATTTAAAACTTGCTCAAAAACCAAAATGGACTTCAATGCTTCAAAAGAAATCATCTGTCCATTGGAAGGTCTCTGTTTCTCTCAATCTCTTGAAAAAGGCAAGTATTTCTCTACAGCTTGGGACATGAATTTATTACGGGCTGCAATTGTTAACCTCTAGACCTCTTTGGTATTTTAAGGAGGTGTTAGTCTAAAATGGCTTTTACGTTATCAGGATTTGGCTCGATACCTCGCTCTTTTACCATATAGCCTAGGAATTTTCCCTTTAGATGAAGAATGCACACTTTTCAAGATTTAACTCTATGCCTGTGAACCTTTAATTATGCACCTCTCAGAATTACAGATCATTCAGTCAGGAAAAGAATCAATCAAGATTCTTTAATCATCATCAAATCATCCAAGACTCAATAACGGGTGCAACGCAATTGGAATCATGGAAAACGGATGAGAAACGAGCAAGAATGGGCGAAAACGGGCAGAATGGGCGAATCATAGCCCGTTGCCGCACAGCTCTACGGTATTGCCGCATAGCCTCTTGCGGTGCCGCAAATCACTCTACGGCACTGCCGCAGAGACCTCTATAGTGCCGTAGAGGCTGTGTGGCACTAGTGGCGTGTTTCTGCTTCCATATTGGAAATTTCAGCCCCTATGCTTCATTCTTTTCCTATATATAGAGGTGGTCTCTCTACTCTTAAGACACAGACTTGGAGGCTTGAAAAGCAGTAACTTTAGGTAAATTGCTTTGCAAAGCATGTTGGGTGGTTTCTCCTTGATTCATACTTAACTAGTTTAAGGCTTTTCGCCCACCTATTCGAGGCAAGTCTCTTGCCCAAGGCTCGCGTCCGTTGTGTGGAGAAGGTGAAGTTGCATTCTAATGGTTCGAGGCTCGTGTCTCTTGCGTGGAAAAGTTGGAATTGCGATCCGGTCATCCGTTCCATCCGCCCTACGTTCCCAAGCAGCAAAAGCGTAAGGTAATCTTCTTTTCCTTTATGTTTGGTTATTATCTATTCTAGTTAGTTGATTAAATTGATTCATCTAGGTTGCTGGTTAATCAACTTGGTAATCAATTAAATTAATTAATTAACTCAACTCTCTTTTAATCAATCAATTAAAACATGATAATGTGGCCAGGCTAAACTAACCTCTTCATAAGAAGGGAGAATTGCGTGGCTTCTGATTCCTATTCAAAGGGATACGTAGGCATGCTTGGTTCAGGCATCAAATCCAATTAAAATTAATCAACTATCCCCCTATCACGTTCTTCACTTATTTTTGTGTTTATTCATTTGCTTTATTATTACGCTTAGTTTGGAGAATGTGTAACTTTCCTAGTACCCATAAGGGTTATCCCCTATGTTTGGGATTTTATTTGTAAATGTCAATTTTATTTTGGATTATTATTTGTATTTATTATTGGAATCAATGATCATACATATTATAAACTGTCCATGCATCTTAAATTATTCATAAAATATATTTTAAGTTACTTTTATATTACTTGGCCAAACATGTTTTGTTAAAACTAAAAACCTAGTCTCTGAATCCTCTTTGATTTTGAGGCTAGTGATCTTTTTCCTTTGGGTAATGATGAGAGTCAAATGGGTTTTTTCCTTATATTTTTCCAAATAAAAATAAATTAAGGTGGCAACTCTAAAATGATTTTCAAAATAAGCTCAAGGGCTTCTTCATGAGTTCTTTTCCAAATGAGCATTTTGATTCCCTTTAGTGGATCGGACCGGTACTCGGACGAGGCCTCACAGTTGGCAACTCCACTGGGGACAAATTTTCTTTTTAAAAGGAAAAAATAAAAGGACTACTAATTGGTTTAAAAAAGCTTGGCCTTTTAATATAATTGTAACTTTGCATGCATCACTTGCATAGGCTTTTTGCCATTCAACCTAGTTCTAGGAAAACAACAAATAGTGAGTAACATCAAGTAGGTAACCCTCCTTGGGTCTATTCGTCGATAGTGAAATCATCCACCCTACAATCAATCCTTTGATCCTTTTAAAGGTGTAACGAGTATGCACGTACTGTTGGACCCACGCAAGGCTCTTTGACTCATATGTGGTTAGGTATATCTCTACTTTAGTGTGACGGGTACCCTAAACCAAGCTACCTCATCCCTTTCATGTAATGAACTTAGAACTTGGACCTTAGGTTGTATGTACTATAAAAGAAGCCTTATTATATTCATGAAATGACTTTTCATTCATGCATACATACATTCATGTATACATTCATCATCCAAGAATCTTGAAACAAGTGGAAAGCTCACAAACCTATGTTTCACTAAAATAACCATCCCTAAAAATACCATTGCTAGCCCAAAGGTCTGTCATCCTGTTGTATTACCTTGGTCTCATACTTATTTTGTCTACCTTTCTCCTTATCACAAGGTACCTAAGATGGCCGAGGGAACAAGTAGATTGAAAGAAAGTGGTCTGAATGCAACTAATACAGAGGAAGAGGCCCAATTGAATTCATTCTTAACAAATCTTCTTTTAAAGCAAGAAAAGAATTTTCAAGCTGTTATAGAGGCCTAGCGAACCGAGTTCAAAGAGTAGAGACAGTCCATTTTGGAAGAGGTTCAAGCTATGATGAGTCGAGCCGGACTTAGTTCAAATACTACACCAATCCAAACCATCCCAAACATGACCCAAGCTGCTGCAAATGCTTCTTTTTCCCCCAATGTCTCTATTGACTTAACTGATAAAGGAAAGGCTTCGGTTGATGCGCCTTGCATTCCAAATATCATTTCACCCTCTGTCCTAATTTTAGATGTTACCCTATCACCTATCACTTCCCAAATACCAAATGCCACTTATTCTACCACTCCTTCTCCTTTGAATCTTTTTCAAGGAGAGGAATTTTCTTCCCATATGAATGCTAAAGCCTTAATGGAAAAATTTAAAGTTATGGAAAAAGCCCTAAAAAGCATTAAGAAACATGATGATGTGATTGATGCCAAAGTTCAAAATGCCAATGCTGGATAGATTCAATGGGACAACCTGCCCTAAGACATACTTGAAGATGTATGTGGGGGCAATGGCTCCTTTGGGGGTTGATAATGAGCTCCTTGCCCAATTGTTTCAACAATCTCTCTCTGGAACTGCTATAAAATAGTTTTTAGACCTGGATATAAGTAAGAAAAGGACTTGGGATGATATCTGCAATACATTTGTTAAGCAATATGAGTACAACATTGAAGTAGATATCACAAGGAGAGATCTAGAGACTACCAAGCAGAATCCAAAGGAATCTTTCTCCTCATTTCTTACTAGGTGGAGAGAAAAAGCAGCCCAAATGATGAATCGACTAACTGAGCAAGAGCAGGTTGATATAATTGTGAGGAATCTTTTACTGGTTTACCAAAATCATCTCCTCACACAATACCTCTCGAGCTTTAAAGCCCTTATTGCCACTACCTCCAAAATAGAAGATTTGATCTAAAGTGGCCACATTAAAGACGAGACCACCCATAACAGATACAAGAAGAGTACTCCCTACCAAGCTAATGTCACTACCTCAAATAATAAAAAGGAAGGGGAGATATCTGCCATTTCTCATCATTAGCCATTAAGATTGGAGAGAAGGTCCTTTACTGAATTGGGGATTCCTCTAGTTGTGGTATACAAGAAAGCCTTAGAAGCCAAGTTGATCAAGTCCCTGGAACCAAGAGCTCCTCCTGACCCATTTCCTGCAAATCACAATCCTAATGAATACTGCAAGTATTACCAAAAGGCTAGCCACAAAACAAAAATGTGTCAAAATTTGAAGCATAAAATACAAGATCTTATAGACAGTGGGGACATCATACCTCCTAAACCAAGACCCAACATTTCCACCAATCCTCTCCCTAATAACCAAATTAACCTCATTGCCACCACTAATCTCAAAGTTGATCCTATCTCTTTTATTTGATCAACTTCTAAATATTGTTGTGTTTTGGATTTGAGTAATCTTATGGAAGAGATTGATGCTATAACTAGGAGTGGTAGGATCTACCGAGCACCTACTCAACAAGATGGCCAGTCACCCATCCAATCTATCCCATCCCCCGCTGAAAAGATAAAAGGAGGCACTAAGCCTGATGAGGATCCTATCCTTAAGCAACTGAAAAAGACCCAAGCCAATATATCTATCTGGAGCCTTATCCAATCATCTTACCCTCATTGCTAAGCTCTTTGCAAGGTGTTGAATCAATGCTAAGCTCCCATAGATATCACCCTTGAGACTTTAGTGGCTTCTCTCACCAACACCACAAAAGCTACCTCTATCTCTTTTAATGACCATGACCTACCTAACGGGGAGCTAAATCACAACATGCCTTACACATAACAGTCCTTACTTAAGGGAAAATAGTTCCTATGGTATTGATAGACAATGGGTCTGCTTTGAATGTCTGTCTATTAAAAGTGGCAAGTTGCTTGGGATTAGAGGCTTCAGACTTCACACCTTCTGACTAGATTGTAAGGGCATATGACAATACAAAGAGGGAGGTCCTACGTGTGGCTACCTTAGATGTCATCATTGGACTTGTCATTGATCCTATTCCATTTCAAGTTATTAATGTACCAGCATGCTTTAATCTCCTCCTCGGACGACCCTAGATACATCAAGCCAAGGCTATCCCTTCTTCCCTCCATCAAAAGCTGAAATTCCCTTATGGATCTTCTATTGTCACTGTTAAAAGGGATATGCATGGGAAAAGTGAGGTCCCAAGTTCTATTCCAATTCTGGAGATACAGCCTGAGCTGCCAAATCTGCCATTATCAGGCTTTGCTTTTAAGACAGTACAATTCATAAAGGAAGAAGGAGGTAAAGAGCTTGAGCTTGTGCCTTTTGATTTCGATCCTTATGGAAATATTGTTGTGACTAATATGTTGAGAAAAATGAATTATTTTCCTAGATCAGGACTGGACAAGAGGCAGCAAGGAGTGAGCCAGTTCAAAGAGTACCCCATGGCTAACCCACCATTCAGTCTTAGTTACAAACCTACAAAAGAAGATCTGGCTAAGGTAGAGACAAGGGTTAAAGAGAAAATGGCAGCCCTCAAGAAAGGTGAGTCGTATGATTGGGCCATGCGCCCTTATTTCAAAACACTTAATGGATACTTTGTGAAGGAGGGTGAGAATTTCCCATATTGTAGTTTTCCAGAACCTTGGGTCTGTCCCATTACTAAGAAGCTAATCCCTGGTTTTGAACTCTTCTGTGATGTCAGGCTTTCCTTAGAAGACTATGAACCAATTTTCATGTTGGAGCAAGATTGGGAGGATAATATAGAGGCTACTCTTTTTGAGCAAATTTGCATGATAAGAGATGAAGAAGTGGTTGACTTAACCAAATTCATCCAGACAACTCAAACCCGATCTGACAACTGGTATTATGAGAAGAAAGGAAAGGGTGGCAAGTCCGAGTCAGAGTCTTAGTCGGAGTCCAAGTCTGAACCAAAGTCCAAGTCCGAGTCAGAATTCGACTCTGAGTCAGAGTCTTATAGTTCTAATTCCCCATTTGAGTCAATAGTGGAACCTTTTGGTTTTTCTTTTTATTTCGATGTAATAATGGATAACGACTCTTTTATTCATAATAAAAAGCTCAACTTTTCTTCTTATGATCCTGTGTTTCCTGTTTCCTTTCCTTTTCCTTGTCTTGAATCCAATTTGAATGAAATATTAAATGAAATAAAAAAGGGGAAAGAATCAATAAATTTTGGCATGAATGAAAAACCAAAAACTACATTCATTGCATCATCATGTCATGGCAGGGACGGTTTGAATAAAATGATTCAAGAATTCTTATATTGCTTTGCTTGGGAACCCAGGGATATGACTGGGCTAGTCCAGCTGTAGCTGTTCATAAAATTCCAACTTATGAGCATGTAAAGCCCATAAAACAAAAGCTACGACGACTGAAGCCAGAGTTATCCTTAAAGATCAAGGAAGAAGTCAACAAGCAATTAGGCAATGGGTTCATTGAGCCAATCAAGTATCCTTCCTGGTTAGCAAACATTATTCTAGTACTGAAGAAAGATGGGAAAGTCAAGATGTGAGTAGATTATCAGGATTTAAACAAAACTTGCCCTAAGGATGATTTTCCATTATCTCATATTGACTTGTTAGTCAATCACATGGCTGGATACGAAGTAGTCTCCTTGATTGATTCATATGCGGGGTACAACCAAATTCAGGTCCATCCTCCTGACAAAGAAAAGATTGCTTTTATGACTAAATGGGGTACGTACTGCTACCGGGTTATGCCTTTTGGATTGAAGAATGCAGAGGCGACTTACCAAAGGATGGCTACCATAATCTTTCATGACATGATACATAAAGATGTTGAGGTATATGTCGATGACATGGTAATCTAGTATGAAACAGCAGAGGATCACCTATATGCCTTAGGGCGATTTTTCCAGACTCCGCCAATATAATCTTAGGTTAAATCCTACCAAGTGCATATTTGGGGCATCATGCAGAGTGTTTTTGGGGTATATGGTTAATAAGAGAGGAATAAAGATAGATCCAGCAAAGTCAAAAGCTATCTTGGAGATGCCAACACCTAAGATAGAAAAAGAAATTAGAGGCTTCCTTGGACGACTATAATAAATTAGCCGTTTCATAACTTAACCAGTAGACGTCTGTAGTCCAATCTTTAATTTGTTAAAAAAGGGAACCTCTAAGCAATGGAATAGTGATTGCCAGAAAGCTTGTGAGAAAATGAAAGAGTACTTGTTAAGTCCTCCTATATTGCAACCACCAAGACTGGGAAAGCCTCTACTACTGTACTTGTCCATCACTGAAGAAGCCATAGGGGTAATGCTTGCCCAAAATGCTGCTGAATCACATAAAGAAAATGCCATTTATTACTTAAGTAAGCGCAGGCTCACACATGAGCTCAAGTACAATCAGATCGAGAAGTTATGCCTTGCTTTGGTATGGGTATGTCATAAGCTTCAGCATTATTTGAGTTCATATACTACCCACGTCCTAGTTGACAAGAGTCCCTTAAAGTTTCTCATGGAAAGACCAGTTCTTGATAGTAAGATGGCAAGATGGCAAGATGGATGGCAGTTCTCATAGCTTTTAATTTGAAGAATATCTAGAGAAAAGCTATAAAAGGGAGTGTGATAGCAAATCAATTAGCCCCACCCCAAATAGACAGTAATTGGTCAGAACCAGAATTCCTTGATGAAGAGATCATGCAAATTAAGCCTGAAGTCTGGAAATTATTCTTCGATGGTGCAACTAATAGCAAAGGGTATGGTGCTGGAATTATTATAGTCACCCCTGAGGGAGAAAATTTGCCTATGGCTATCAAGCTAGCTTTTGAAATGGTGAATAATGAGGTAGAGTATGAAGCCTGCATAGCTGGTTTGGAGGTTGCTATGAATTTAAGGATTGATTACCTGGAGGTCTATGGAGATTTAAATCTAATTGTGTCTCAAGTACTTGGGAAATGAAAGATGAGAGAAGAGCGTTTGGTTCCTTATCATAAGTGCTTGGATGATCTCGCAGAAAATTTTCTTGAATTATCTTTCCATTATTTACCTCACACCAAGAATCAATTCGCAGATGCTCTAGCAACATTTGCATCAATGCTAGACATGAGGGTTTTAGGGGCTTAACCTGATTAGCCGCTAGGGTTTTCTGTAAACAATAATAAGGGGCATGCCTAGCTTAGAAAAAGTCTTCCTTATGTTTAACCTCATCAACTGGTGATAAAAGATAGAATTTACTTCTCATTCTCTTTGGGTGGTGAAGTTAGTGGTGTAATTGTTATTCTTGTGATAGCTTGAGCTAGAGGACTTATTCTTGATTTGTCCTTATTGGATCAAATCCTTTATCTTGCTAGTGCAATAAGAGCTCTAAAGCTATGAAGGTACTATTTTTGCAAATGAGTCTGGTATTAGGGAGGAGATTTTTGACAATGATGTCAGTTTTCTCTACCTCAGATGGATGGTTCAACATTTATGCTGCTTTTGAACTCCACCTTGAAAAGAACGCAGTGAAGGATTCCTTTTGTCCTTGTTTGGTGGTTTCCAGATCTCGGCAGGTGACATCCACCTCGATATTATATTTGTATTGTTTGACAAATGTGTTGCATATGTCATCCCATGTCTTCTTATGATTATAGTCGAGATCTAGTAACCACTTGACTGTAGCTCTGGTCAAGGAATATTGAAATAACTGAGAAAGGAGCTCATCATCCACACTAAATGGTCTCATTGCACCCATGCGCATCTTAAGGTGGGTCTTTGGGCAAGTAGTGTCATTGAATTTATCCATGATAGGCATTTTAAACTTTGAAGGAACTCATGCATTTGGAAAGAAGCTAAAGAATTGATATCTATTATGTCTTCATGCTTCTTTATGTTCTTGATAGTCCTCTCTATGGCCTCAAATTTCTCCATTAGTTTTTTTTAACTTCAAGAAAGTTAGAGAAATCTTCACTTTGAAAAGGATTTACAGTAGGAGAGGGGGGTAGTGGCATCCAGGTAGGAAAGGTAGGTTTATCAGGTGCTTTCCCTTTATCAGTGAGATCAACAATAGGAGGAGTGAAAGTAGGGGCATGGCTAGTCCCAGCTTGAACAGAACTACGCTTAATATGAGGAGGAGGAGTGATGGTGCTATTGGTCATTTTCTTGATCTCATTGACAATTAACTAACCTTGGGAGTTAAGGGCATTAGTGAAGTTGGTGGACTGAGCATTAAAGGCATTAGTGAAAGAGTTAGCTTGAGTTTTAAGGGCAATGGTGAGTGCAATTTGGAAAGTCTTCTCTTACTTTATTAGGAGATTAGTGAAAAAAATGCTAATGGTGTCTTGGTCAAAGGGATTGGAGGAAAAGGAAAAAAAGGATAAGAATTTACATTTTAAAGGGAATAAAGAGGTGTATGCAATAGTGTGTTGGCAAAAGGATTTCCTTTGTGCTTGGCTGGTCACCGGGTTAGGAGATTTGGTAAGTTTGTGGTTATGTGTTTTAGGGTGATGGACCACTAATTTTGATGTTTAAGGTATTTGATCTTTTATTGTTGAGTTTCTTATGTCATGTATGCATGATAATGTCATTATGCAAGTCAAAAAAGGTTTCATAGGCATATACATAAATGTCTCTATTATTAGAGTACATAGAACCTAGGGTCAATACTATGGTGACTAAATGCATAATGGAGAAGGGTGGCTCGGTTAAAAGTCCCCATCCACTAGAACATTGATATACCTAACTACATATTAGTCAAGAAGCCTTGCATAGGTCAAACATTACTGATTACTCGTTACAGCAGCAAAGTAATACGGGATTCGTTGTAAGTTGGAATGCTTTTTTAATCTCCCAAAATACTTAAAGAGATTTGTCAAGCCAATGCTATTTGCCATCCAAAAGTTTTCCTAAAGTTCAGGTTAGGCAAAGAGCCTTTATTATACAAAATGATACATGAAAGCCAAGTTAAACTTAATGAGCCAAATGGAGAATCCAACCAAATAGTAATCTTATTATTTTGCTTTTTCTTTTATTTTAAAAGGTGGTAACCAATCTCAGTAGAGTAGCTAGTTGTGAGGCCTCGCTCAAGCATCAATCCGATCCTGTAAAAGGAATCAAAATATTCAATTAGGTTTAGACTTAATATGGAACCCTCAGGTTCGGATGGGTTATTTTTTGAAAATATTTTGAAAGTCACCACCTTAATTTTATTTTAGTTGAGAAAAATATTAAGGAAAAACCAAAAGTTGACTCCAATTCATTAATCTTTGATTAATTTATGCGATGATAAAAGCACTAGTCTTTAAAACTAAAGAGGATTCAGGGATTATGTTTTTGGTTCTTATAATCTCGACTTAGCTCATAAGTTTAATTTGGCTTAAAAATTAGTTTCGTGAATGATAATCATAAGATGATAATTAATACATAAGCATAGCATAATTATGAGTGCATAAAAAATTAAAGAGCGCATAAAATAAAACATCCACAAAATAAGGAGAGTGTTCCTTCTAATCCTTTTGGATTTTAGGGGAATCACAAAATCACTCCTTAATTTCAAAATGATTAAAGTAACTAATTACATAATAAGATGATGGGATGCCTTCTCTAGCCCTTATGAGTTCTATGAAGACCACAAAATCCCTTACAAATATGAATATAAATATTTACATTGAAAAATAAAAGAGAAAAAGGATTGATTAAGATTTGGATTTGTGATTTGGATTTGGATTCCAAATATGCCTACGTACCTCATTGAATGAGAAACAAAACCTATGTAGTTTGTTCTATGATTAAGTGGAGGGGTTTAAGAGTTAATTAAATTGATTTGATTTTGGAGTTTGTGTAGGTGAGGGAAAGATATTATACGTTTGAGTAGATTGGGCGGAGAGTTTTGCCGGATTAAAATTCCATTTTATCGGATTAATTAAAATCATTAATTGACTAATTAATGTGATTAAATGGGTGGGTTAGTTAATTAATTAAAAGGATTAATTAATTAGGATGGCTTTATTTAAAAAAAGTGATTAGTTAATTAATTAAGTGATTAATTTAAAAAAAAAGTTTAATTAATTAAAATGATTAATTAACTTAGGTTAGGGTGGAGCAATTAATTAATTAAAATGATTAATTAATTAATATAAGGACATTGATTAGAGGGATAAAAAGAAAGGAGTTAATAAATAGCAATCAATATTAACTCAAGGTGTGTGAAAAATTGAAGGATTTGAAGCCTATTTAAAGGCAAATAAAGGTAGGGGTAGTTTGAGCAATAGAAAAGTGAAAAGACTAAAAGAGTAGGGCTGAAAATGGGCCAAAAAGGGGAAAAAAAATGGGATTTTCAATATATAGGGGGACTAGCTGCAGATGGGCCATGCAGCTCCACACGGCATGGCTGCGGCTCGCTACAAGACACATGGCGGCACCTCCCCTTTTTTTTTTTTTTTTAGAGATTGATGTTGATCCATGGTTGAAAATGGAGCGTCTATATGGCAATGCACTTGAAGCCTAATATTTTCTTTTAAGGGCACTGCCCTTGAATTCCCGCATACTAACCAACTAATAGGACTACCTATCAGCTCTGCGTAGTGCACTAAACTTAGCAGGTGTTAGGCTATGGCCGTATGATGAGGGTGCAAAATTAAGAGTTCATAAAGAGTGATTACTTTAAGCTTACCCCTTTCATTTTTGTTAATGTCCATGCAAAACTGGATAGATTTTGCTTAAGAAATGGATGAGCTTTCTCTTTCCATTCATTAGTGAATGAAGAATTTATATGAAAATGCCTCTAAGACTCCTCTTCTCCCATATGAAATTTTTCCAACTTTGCAATTGGTTCAGTTCTCTATTATGGCACCCATTCTTTCTTCTCTGCAGCTTCTACCATTGCAACCTTTTTAGAGTCTATCGATGTAGTACTTCGCCTTTTTTTCTTCTTATCTTCCACTTTTCTTGAAGTTCCATATTATGAGGCCGCCCGAGCATCGGTCCGATTTGCTTAAAGGGATCAAAATACTTATTTGGGTTTAAACTCACGTGGAACTCTCGGGTTTAGATAGGTTGATTTTGAAAAGTCACCACCTTAATTTTATTTTATTTGGAAAAAAGATTGAGGGAAAAATCCAAATTGACTCCAATTAATATCCCATAGGAAAAGATCACTAGCCTCGAAATCAAAAAGGATTCAGGAACTAGATTTTCAGTTTATTTTAATAAAATTAATTTGGCTATTTTAATACAAAATGATTTAAAATAAGTTTCATGAACAAAAATAAGGAAGATGCATAAGTAATAATATCTGTGCAATGCATGATAGCTATAAGTGATAAGCAAAATAAAATATACTTAAGAATTGTTACGAATCAAAATGGATTAAAAATAAATAAAAGAGAAGATATTTTCTCTAGCCCTTATAAGTACTAGGAAAAGCACACATTTCTCAACCAATTGCAAAAATTGAAAATTAAAAGGAGATTAGCAAGAAGGAGACAACACAATCACGCATAAAAGAAATAAAATAGAAGTAATCTACACATGCGTATCCCTTTGAATGAAAATCAAACCCTTCACAGTTCTCCTTTCTTACAAAGTAGGAGTTTTGGAAAAGGTTAATTTGATTTGTTAATTTAATTCTGATTTAAAATTAACAAGGTTAGATCTTTTCAGATTTAGACTTAAGGTAAAAGATAAAAAAAAAAAAAAGAATTCTAAATCTGATTTAAGAAATATCAAAAGAAAGAATTATACCTTGGTTTTAAGTTTTTTCTGTATGAACAGGGTAAGCCTTATACCAAATCTAAGCTCTACCTTATATCAACATCTCACGAGATGAACCCTGCATAGAAAGAGTTAAACAAATAGAGAAACCAAGAAATAATAATTGAAAATAAAATTAAACTTGGAAGTTTGATATGAAATTAGAGAAAAGAGATTTTTAGATTTTAAAAATTGATAGAACTTTTGGCTTAAATTTCACAGAAAAATTATAGATTTTTTTTTTTCTAAGCTTGTTTGAAACCTCTTGTCCAAATGACTGGAAGTGTGCCCTGTTTATAGGGAAAATGTGAAAGAAGTTAAGAAAAAAGTGGACGGAATGCCACCGATGTCGGCAGCACCATTAGCCAGTCGGCATGCTTTTGGTGCTACCCTACACGGTGGCACGATTAGGTGGCATCACCGGTCTATACCCATACTTGGATCACACTCGACTTGTTTCGGCCCATTTCTGAATTGATTTGACCCTGGTTTGATTTTACAGGTTCATAATTGAGCACCAGTCGTTTGGAGGTGCAAATTTAAAAGTTCACAGCTGCTCCCTTATCATATTCAGTTGATTTGAAGCCAAGTCTGATAAGTGTGAATCGAAAGGGTTCTGATGGTTTTCTAACAAAACCAAAGGTCCTAGTCTCTTCAGGATCTATATCGAGGTGCCACATCTAATTCTGGGCTTTTTTTATTCCATTTAGACTATTGGGTTATTTTTGCATTTCTGTAGTTTTTGCAATTTCAGAAGATTTTGAGCTCCAATTGAGACATGATTTATTCCTCAAAGTGGGTTGAAATCTTGTGGACCTATTGCTTTGAACAAAATTGAATTCTGAGTTAAAATAAGCCCATTATGTCAACACCAGGTGATTTGAATTTGTGAGTCAAAAGGTCAAAAGATATAATCATGAGGGGGGCCTATTATCTTGTCTATATATACACATTAAACCTCACCCTTTCCCACATTTCATTTGCACACTTTTTCTCTCCAAACTCTCTCTCTCTCTCTCTCTAATTCCTACTAAATTTTCTCTATTTTTCACGATGAAATACCACTATGTTGCTCCAATGGACAACCCAAATTCTGAAATATTGCTGAAAGAGCTAGAGCATCATGTCAGTTACCATAGAAAACTTTAGGTATGTTCTGTTCCTAAATTTTTGGGTTAGTTTTAAAAAAAAAAATTGATTATTTTTTTATATTTTTTTGATTGATTATTTTTTATTATTTTTTTGATTGAATGATTTTTTATTTATTTTTTATTTTTTTAATTCGTTAGCATGCTCATCTAAGACTAAGAAAAGACAAGGGTGTTATAGAGTCAGTTCGTCTTTTCCTTAATGACCAGAAAGCCATACATCAATGACTCAAGCCATCTAGTTTGCTTCGGTGGCTAGAGTTAGACATCAGGGGTATTGTCAATACTATTATGATTAGCGCTTTGGCATAGCACTAGTGGGATACCACAAATACATTCTACTTCCCATATGGTGAGATGACAGTTACTCCTTTTGAGTGGAGTATGATTACAGGTATGCACTTTGGCTCCCGCCTCCTTGAGCTCCATCCTTTTTAGATTAATCTCTCCCCTTTAGAGATGATTGCTTTAATTAGAATTGACCCTCCCCATAGGAATGTTAATGTCCCATGCTCCTAGCTTCATCACATCTTGAAAAACATAAGGGAGACACCATGCCAATATAGCATAAATCAAGGTGCTAAGTATTGCCTTGACTATTATGTGTTGTAGTTTTCTGCATAATGGAAAAGACTCTTTTAACTTGTGCATCTTACACTCACTGACGAACTGAGATGAGATTGGCCAGTTTGACTAGGGAGGCATAAGCCTTTGTGTCAAGTATAATGAGATGTGTGGCATTTCCTATGAAAAGGATAATGGCCATGGCGACACTTCTATTGTTTGGGTGGTGAGTTTTTATGCTTCATCCATACCTCTTGCCCTCAGTTTTGCAGTTAATTGATTTTCTATGAGTTTTTATGCTTCATCCATACCTCTTGCCCTTAGTTTTGCAGTTAATTGATTTTCTATCTTCTTTGCAATATTAGACTAATGAGCATTTTCTAGGGTTGGCCCTTCAATTGTGGAATTCTGATATTGTTGATCCACCATTTGGGCCCCTTTAGAGGCAGGCCAATAGGAGGATTGGGTATTTGTTGCTGACTTTTAAGACTTACAGATCAACCTTCGCTTTATTAACCCCCAAACAGGTACCTTTGTGAGTGTAAACTCATATTTCACTTAAATCCATTATCTTTTACCCAATGATATATTTTGCAGGTGAGACTAGCTCTGTTCAATAGGTTGATGGCTTAGGTACTGGAATAGATCAAGCTAAGCCTAGACTTGTCATCTTGCCATCTCTTATTACACTACAGGCCTTTGATACTATTCTACTTGGGAGAGAGAGTGAGGGTTCAGGTTATAGGAGTAAAAGTGGTTTCGTTGCCTCCTTTTGAGGATATGAGACATGGTTTGGTTGTAAGAGTTTCTTGTCTAAACTTCCTTTTTCCTAATGTTGATTATGATGAATTTAGTGAGACTTTCTTGATATAGGGCAAGTCTCCTTTAAATGGATCAAGGAGGTCGACTCATCAAGGGTCTATTTCTAACACCTCTCGAGTGCCTTGATTCAGATCTGGCAGTTATACTCCTGGGGCACTACCTTGAATGGATGGTAGCTTAGGACCTAAGTTTGGTCCCCTGGGTTTCATGACTAGTCCTTCAGACCCTGGTGCTAACATTTCGGCTTTAGCTTTAGATGCTTCTCTATGAGACCTTATTACTTCGATTCCCCCGTCTTCTTCATTTACTTGGTTACTTGCTCATCTTGAATACTTTTCTTATGCCAGCGAATATTGATGACACGATCTCGAGGATAAGCGACTACCCTTCTTTCCTACCATCCTTGAGAATATCACAGAGGTATGATTTCATATAATTGCCAGTCAGTTCTTAACTACTTTATAATGATTCTCATGTTTAGATTTTCTTTTTAGATTCCGATAGATTTTACTCACTACCACTATGATCTTCTGGGTGGGTATGCATATTCCATGAGCACCACTTTACGCTGCTTAAACATGTTTGAGGAAGAAGTACGGGTGTCTAGGCAGGATCGTCATAGGTCCAAGCGAGGCCATCAGTGATCCTCCTGTTTGCTTTGGATATTGACTGAATTATTATGTATGCTATGTATCTATATTTCTAAGATAATGATGTACTTTTATCTTTATGTTATGTTTTATAGATGTATGCATGATGTTTATGAATGTGATGCATGTAATCCTTGTGGCTTAATAGGACTTTCATTATGATTTCCTTATGTTTTTCTCTATGCTTGTTATTTTATTTTTTTTTATTTTTGACTAACTCTCACACGAAAATGATACTCAAGGCATGAAACTTTTGAGAAAGTTTGTCAAAACTTTGGTTAGAAACTGAGTAGGCGAAAGGAGATAGAGGCAGGCTAGGCTGCATAAATCATGATCGGTGGCACCAAAGTTGTGCTGCCATGACAGGTGGCATGAAAATCATGTCGCAATGTCCGGTAGCATGAGAATCATATTGTGGCGACCTACGACATGAAAGCCGTGCCATTAAGTGGATCTATTTTCCAACAGATTCAGGCTTGTCCCCTTTTTAAGCACTTTTTTTACCTTCAAATTTCATACTACCTCAGTTTTAGAGGCCCAAGATCATTTCTTTTTGCTCTTTTCTTTCTTTTTTTTTTTTGTCTCTCTTTCTTTTTCTCTCTTCTCCTTTTTGTTTCCTCACCATAGAGCCCTATTTTGGCCATTCAATGCATCTATGGACTAAATACCTTGAACAAGTAGAGCGTATTAATTTAACGAGGTTTGGAATTAGTGCCATGCCAACCTTAAGAGGTGTGAGGATTGATTGGGATTTTCTGAGAGCTTGCATGAGATTTTGAGATCTTGATGTTCATGTGTTCAGGTTTGGGGCAAGTATGGAGGAGATGCATCATACTTTTAAGGAATTTAGTGTACTTCTAGGATATGATCCTGAGGCGAGTCTGGCTGCTTCAATTAAAAGGGTAGGTTATTTTAACTCTGTCCAAAGGCTTTTAGGATTAGATGCAGCAATTGCTAGCCTTATAGTTATGGGGGACTGAGTTGATATGACTGTTGTGACTGAGTTCCATAATCCTTGAGGTTTTAAAGAGGGTAACTGGCAAGATTGCTGGCTGCGGGCCTTATCTTTTTATTTGACTTCAAACTTTCTTTTCAAAGGTCCTATGGGTTGGGGGGATATCAGAGTGACAGAGCTAGTGTCTTAGAATGGAGGATGGTCACTCTATTGTTACCATTGTTTTAACTGAGACCATTCTTAACTTTGACAGAGCATACAGGAGTAATGGGCCTTAGTCTGTGAGCCTAATCATTTTGTAGGTATGTTTTCTAAACTTTTCTTCTTTTTACTCCTATTCTTCTTCTCCTTGCTCATATAGTCGTATTCCAAAATAGATATGGCTTGAAGATCACTTAAGAGTGGTTTCTCCTCCTACTTGAAGGGATTACTCGATCTCATGGTATAGATCATACAAGTTAGCAAAAAAGTTCAATTCTAAAAAGAAGTGGATCTCATGGCTATTTAATGTCACATTCCAATTTTAGAGATATGATGGTCCTAGAACATGGGAAGGCATAAGGTCTCCTATGCCCATAGAACTTACTCATACATATGTAAAAATTGCCTAGGATCATACTGAACCTCATACATTAACTTAATGAAATCTTTTATAAAGGAAAAACCTTAAGTTGCAAAAGCTAAAAATATACTTTGATACAATATATAAGAAAATAATAATAAGACTTCAAATAAGGTCACCAATATGATATTCTAATATAAAATTCTCATAATAACTCCTGGAGCATCTAAGGACTCATCATAGCATGATATTATTATAATTTTGACAAGGGAATTTTTCAAGCAGAGTAGGTAGCTTGAGTGATCATCTTGCCTCCTCATAATGCTCACCTGAAACCACACAAGGAAAAAAGAGTGAGATAGATGATCTCAATGAGTGAACAATACGACTTATACAATAACATATATCCCTAAGAAGGTTTCATAACTCATAGTTCATAATTTAAGATTCATAGTTCATGGCTTACGATTTAACTAAGTTTACAGAAATCAGCTTATAACTTATAACATATAAAGTGGAGGCTGCTGCCTTGTCCGCTTGTATTATAATATAGAGTGAAGGCTGCTGCCTTGTCCACTCATAATATAATATAGTGTGAAGGTTGTTGCCTTATCCACATATAACTCATAACATATAAAGTGAAGGTTGCTGCCATGTTCACACATAACTCATAACATGTAAAGTGAAGGCTGCTGCCATGTTCACACATAACTCATAACATAATTTATAACATATAAAGGTAATAGTAGCATTAAAGGATACAATCACACGTAACATAATAGCAATAGGAGTTTAGCTTATTTAACAAAAGATGAACAATAGTGTAGTTCTAGAAAAAAAGTAAGGTAAGGTAATAATCACAAAGGTTTTTTCTTATCATGAAATAAATAATAATAGTTTCGAACCAATTATCCTCCGGCAATGAAAGCTTCTAAAGAAATCATTAAAATAGAAAAGAACTTGGGTTTCAAGATATCAAATGTTCACAAAACATTATGGCTTGCACTTGTAACTTGAAACATAATGTTTACTCACACTTGTAGAATGAACATAGTATTTATTCACCTTGTGGTTCCTTTGCTCCTAGTACTTGTACCCCTTGACTTCTAATAGTCCTTAAGCTCTAACATAATATTTAATTCAATACTTAGTGTTTATTTAATCATCATGCTATCTTATCCCGTAACTACCCCATATACATATAACATTCACATATACTTAGAGTTGCACATATAAGTGTAACTCATCGCTTGCACATACATGTTGACTTTAAAAGTCTCATACACTTAACCTTTATAGGCCCATATGAAACACATTACAATCATGTCTGTACATTTTTAAGGTCAACACAATATCCTTATCTTAACATCAATTCACTTTAACATTCATCTTAGTACACTTAACATTTCCATATATGTCAACTGAACAAATAACCTTTCAAGTGTCATGCTTATCTTTTATGACCAATTCATTCAATCAATATCTTCATCAATTCAATATCATTAATTCACTATCATGTCATCATACAATCTACTTCTATATTATCCAATCACATTCACATATTAATCATAACATAAGGTAAAGATACCTTAAGTATACCAAATTGTCTCGAGCCTTATCTAGAGCCATTCCTTCAACCAACATACAATTTAATTATTTATCATTCATTCATACATATCAATAATTATTAAAATACATCACATAAAAATTATAGACATTGGGATAAGAATTTCAATATAGGCTGAATGCCCCTTCAAAGAGAAAACTGAATTTTCTTACTCTCGCACTTTCCGTCTATTACAGTAATATGTAGAAACATGGCTTGAACCAAGATTTTTCATGTAATCAAAACAAAAATCATTTAAGAACATAGGGGTATAGGAATCGGCACATATATAAATCCATATGCATGAAAATTTCTGACTTTACGTTTTAGGATGAAAAACCATGAGTTTTCTTGTTTTCGGTCATTACAACAATATGTAAACATGTGATTCAAACCATTATTTTTTATTCAATCACAATAATTATTAGTTTAGAGCACTAATACATACCAATTGGCAGCCATGGAAAATTCTCATGCATGAAAATTCCAAGTTTAGCGTTTGGAGTGAAAATCATGAGTTTTCTAGCTTTCCAATGTTTTCCGATCATTACAATAATATGTAAACACATGATTTAATTATTATTTTTCATCGAAATAAAAAAATATTAGTTTAGGATTCCATTATGCATAAACCGGCAGCCATATGTATATATAACTACAGAATTTTTTAATTTTTAAGTTCTAGAACGAAAACCTTGAATTTCCTTATTTTCTGAAACTTTTCGGTCATTACAGTAATATGCAAAAATATGATTTAATTTAATATTTTTCATATAAACATATCAAAAATCAGTTTAGAATAGAAGCATGTAAAAATTGCACCCCTTGGTAATGTTTATGCATGAAAATTCTAATTTTGAGTTGTAGAATTTACCTTTGGAAAAATCGCGTAGAGAGGTTGGTGATTTCGATAGAGAAATTAATTTCTCTTTCAAGAATTCACCCAAACTGACTTAAATCTATAGAAATTAGTAAATACTCAATTCAAAATAATTTTTTGATAATTTATTTCGTAGAAATCAAATAAGAAATTGAAGGGAAAGAAAAAATTACGAATACGGTCAAAAAGTCACAAAATTGAAGGTGTTTTGAGAATTTCGGTAAAGAGAATTATTTTTGGGAGAAGTTTTCTATAAGAATACTAAAATAATAGAGTATGGCTACTGGAATACTAGGGCTGGCCAAATTTTTTAAATTTATATGTAGGGTTTTGGGTAATTTCTAAGATTACTCTTAATGAGCTAGATTAGGAGGGTTTTAGTGAAATAAGCTTTTAGGTATTTGGGCCTTTTATTTAATTTAGGGGCTGATTATAGGTAATTAAAATAAAAATATTTTTTTATTATTTTTATTAAAATTTCCCCCAAAATATTTATTTAAAAATTATTTTAAAAATACTCGTAAAATTATTCCATACTTAAAAATTACCTTTTCGCATGGAAACTCATTTTATGAAAAATAATTTATTTTATGCTAATACACTTCATGTAAATCATTCATTTCACAATAATAACTCATATTATGCATATTAAAATTAATTTAACATGTCACGTACTCATCAATCACATAGCACATAAATTTTCATAAAGGCACACACATAGCTTTAATAGTTCTAAGTCAAGCAAATTGGTCATGAAAACTCCTAGGGTAGGTGTGGGTTGTTACATTTAAGCTGGGCTCGGAGAAGCTGTTATGGCTTTACCTTAGTACAAGATCAAGAGGTTCATGACTATGAGTTTTGGTTACATGATGGTGTATCTACTCGGACTGCACATGGTGACCTTTTACTAGGGGACTAGGGTGATGAGACAAATGGATCATGCACAAGGAGTGCCCCCTGATGGTGCCCTCTTTCAGTCTACTCTAATCACTCCTACTGTGGCCAGGGCTGTTATGAATGGCTAGCTTTACGGATTCACACTATTCTTCCTTCTCATTGCTCTAATAGACTAGAGGAGTATAATTTATGGTGGATGGCCATGTTTTGGCTAGTAGAGAAGGCAAGGAGAGTAGCCTTACTATAAGAGATTGAAGAAGAAGGTATTGAGGAGGAGACTGTTCTTAAAGAGGATGATCCAAAAGGGAAGAAGAAGCTGGGTTAAGATTTTGGATTTTTAGGATATTAAGGCTTTGGATGTATCCATGGACAATTTATTTTTGTTTATTTTCTTCTTTTTTGATCTTGTGTTAAAAGGATCTTATGAAATTTGAATAATACATCATTTACTTGCTCTAACTTTTACCTAAGCCACCTTTTTAGGCTTTTAATTTAATGAACTTCTTTTTTTTTTTTTTTTTTTTTTGCAAGTAGAGAACCAAGCAGTAAAGACACAAAATGGTAATTTCATTAAAATTTGGACGGTAGCCTATTATGTATCTCCTTACACACATTTAATTTTGACCGATTAACATATATTTTGGAGAATCAGGTCCACATAGTTGTAATTACATGATACATGAAAAATTACAAAGAAAACTAACATTCATACAACGCTTCAATTGATCCAAGTTGCATAGACTAGCAAACTCTATACCATCTAGATCCATGAGGATAGCCCTTCACCTAATAAGATCATTTTGAGTATATAAGGCCTGACCCAGTTTAGTTTGAATTTTCCCTTGGGATCATCCACTAAAGCTTTGATTTCTTTCAAAACCAAATTTCTTTCTTCCAAGCCTCTATCTCTAACCCTTTTATTAAAGTGCATTGATATCTTCTATTAATAACCCTAAATTCAATACTAGGCATCCATCCTCTTTTCGTCAATGGCTTTGAGCTTATCATGATAATCCTTTAACCATTTTGCTTCTTTTAACTGACTCTCTTGTATGATTCTGGCTTATCTGATTTCAACCTCGATTGGCAAAATAGCTTTCATACCATATACTAGTAAGGAATGGGGGGTGTTGGAGTGCGGATAGAAGTTCAGTATTCCTATAAGTCAAATGGTAAACTATTGATGCCAATTTTTGTGATTGTCCATCATCTTCTGTAGAAGGGTTTTAAGTGTCAAATTAGCTGCTTCAACCGCACCATTAGTTTGAGGACGATAGGGAGAGGATCTGTGGTACTGAATCTTCTCTTTTTTTAACAGCTGAACCACCTCTTTTTGAAAATGGGACCCATTATCTGTAATAATCTCCAAAGGAACTCTAAACTGACAAGGGATGTTAGTTCGAATAAAACAGGCCACTCTTTTGGAATCTAACACTTGCTATGAAGCAGCTTCAACCCACTTGGAGAAATAGTCAATTGCCATAAGTATGTATTCATGTTTGGCAGAAGATTTAGGTTTTATCATTCTGATAACATCAATACCTTAAGTTGAAAAAGGCCAAGGATTTGTAATTAGGTTAAGTGGAATAGGAGGTTGTTTTTAAAGCTTGACATAAATCTAGCATTTATGGCATCTCTGCATAAATTTGGCACAATCTTCATTCATAGTCAATTAGAAGTACCCCAAATTCATTATTTTTTGGGCCAATGCAATCCCATTCATATGAGGGCCTTCTTCTCCATTATGGATCCATTCCATGATATGCTGAGCTTCATCCTCAATTACACACTTCAAGTGTATGTTATCCCATGCCCTTTTGAATAAGACATCACTATTTGGAATAAAGTTACTCGCCAGCTGCCTCAAAGTTCTTCTTTTTGATTTGCTTGCTCCTTTTGGATACTTATCATGATGAAGGTAGTTAAAAATGCCCCAAAACCAAGGCTTTTAATAAGCTAACTAAATATTCATGCACATAATATGATATCCAGGATCCCTTTTCACCTCGATCACCACAAGCGTAATTATCTTTCCATCACTCATATCTAGGATTGATGGAAGTGTGGCTAAGGCATCTATAAACTAATTCTTGGCTCTAGGCAAATAATGAAATGAAAGCTCACAAAAGTTCTCTACAAGATCTTTCAAATGCTTATGGTAAGGAACTAAATGCTCCTCTCTTATCTTCCATTTGCTATGGGCTTGGGACACAATTAGATTCAAATCCCTATAGACCTTTAAGTAGTCAATTCTTAAGTTCACAGAAACCTCTAACCCAGCTATACAACCTTCATATTCAACTTCATTATTTGACACTTCAAAAGCTAACTTGACAGCCATGAACAGGTTTTCTCCCTTAGGGGTAACCATGATAATCCCAACACCATAACCCTTTGTTGTTTGCTGCACCATTAAAGAAGAGCTTCTAGACTTCAAGTTTTTAAGTTCCAAGATATTTTCATCAGGGAATTCTGGCTCAGACCATTGACTATCTACAGAGACTGCGGTTAATTAATCGACTACCACACTCCCTTTTATAGCTTTCCTCTGTACATGCTTCATATCATAAGCTACTAGAATAGCCATCCATCTTACCATTTTGCTATCAAGAATTGGCCTCTTCATGAGAAATTTCAAAAGGCTCTTGTTAGCAAGCACATAAGTAGTGTAGGAACCCAGGTAATGCTGAAGTTTATGGCAAACCCATACCAAAGCAAGGCATAGCTTTTTAATCTAGTTGTATTTGAGTTCCTAGGCAAGTAGTCGCTTGCTTAGGTAGTAAATGGCATTTTCTTTATGGGATTCAAGGGCATTTTGAGCAAGCATTGCCTCCGTAGCCTCTTGAGTGAGAGAGAGGTATAAAAGTAATGGCTTGCACAGTCTGGATGGTTATAGGATAAGGGGCTCAGAAGGTATTCTTTGATTGTTTCAAAGGCTTTTTAGTAGTCTTCGTTCCATTGTTTAGAGGCTCCTTTCTTCAACAGCTTGAATATAGGTCCACATACATTAGCCAACTGGGAGATGAATAGACTAATGTATTAAAGTCATCCCAAGAAACCTCTAATCTCCTTTTCTATCTTCGGAGGTGGCATCTCTAGAATTACTTTTGATTTAGCTGGATCAATCTCAATCCCCTTTTTACTGACCATATACCCAAGGAAAACACCTGATAATGTGCCAAAGAGGCATTTTACTAGATTCAATTTCAGGTTATATGGGTGAAGTCTATAGAAGAATCACATCAATACTTCTAAGTGCCCTTCAGTTGTCTCAGATTTTATCTCCTTATCATCCACATAAACTTCAACATCTTTATGGATAATGTTATAGAAGATAGTGGTAGCCATCCTTTGATAAGTTACCCCAGCATTCTTCAATCCAAACAGCATTACCCTATAGTAATATGTACCCTACTCAATCATAAATGTAGTTTTCTTCTTGTCTGGTGGATACATTTGAATTTGGTTTATAACCAGTAAACAGGTCAATCAAAAAGACTACTTCAGACCCTACTATTAGGTCAATTAATAAGTCAATGTGAGGCAATGGGAAGTCATCTTATGGATAGGCTTTGTTCAAATCCTGATAGTCAACACATATCTACACTTTACCATCTCTTTTCAAAATCGGAACAATATTGGCTATCTATAAAGGGTATGTGATTAGCTCTATGAACTTATTATCCAGCTATTTAGTGATCTCTTCTTTAATTGGCAAAGACCATTCTATTTTCAGTCTTCACAGTTTCTGTTTGACAAGCTTCATATGTTCATAAGTGGGGATCTTATGTACTACTATACTCAAATCTGTGCTAGTTGTATCTTTAAGGGCCCATACAAAACAGTCAGCAAACTCATGGATCAACTTGATAGAGCCATCCTTGTTATAATATGCATGTACAATGAATGTAGTTTTAGGACTTTCATTGGTGCCCATATTGATTAGTTCTTTGCTTGCATCATTTTTTATTTCATTTATCTCTTTTTTTGATGTATTATTCAAATTAGATTCAAGAGATGATATATCAAAAGAGATGGGAGACATAGGATCATAAGAGAAAAATTCAAATTTCTTATTATGAACAAAAAAAACCATTGTCTATGGTTACATCAAAATTAAAAAAATGACTAGGATGATTATTTAAAAAATCAAAGGAAGAAAAAGACTTAAGGAATCTAGCTCAGACTGGGACTCTAATAAGGATTCTGATAGGGACTCTGATTGGCCATCTTCTCCTTCATAATACCAATTGTCAAGTTGGTTCTAGATGGGTTAGATCAAATGGGTTGGATTTATCTCTTCTTCACCTCCAATCATGAGGACATGCTCAAAGAGAGTGGCCTCCATAAAATCCTCCCAATCCTGCTCCAATATGAAAGTTAGCTCACAATCTTCCATGCTCAACTTGACATCAAAGAATATTTCAAAACTCGATATCAATTTCTTAGTATTTGTCTTAAAACTTTAAATGTTATTTTTCTTATGAGATGTATCCCAAGTGTTTTACTAAACTATTCTTTCACATATTGAGGTTTCTTATATCGTTGGATATTTAAGTTAATGCATTGGGTTTGGTATGATCCTAAGCATGATTGTATAAATGGGTTCTATGGACGTGGGTGACCTTATGTCTCTCCATGTTTTATGACTGTCATATCTCTAAAGTTGGGATGTGACAGTAAATATTGGCAATTGCTTTCTAGTTCGATAGCCACAGTTTCTTGTAGGTAGCTTGGATGCCAAATAGATCAAACATATTTGCAATTAAAGTCTTCACCTTGATACCAGGTTGCTTTTTCAAGATACTTTAAATGTAACCTAATATTAAGACTAAGTCATAATTTTATGATCTTGTAATTCTGCAGGAGCACTACACGTGTAAGGACCATTACATATGGTAATCTCTACTTCTTTGCAATAGCATGCAATCTTTATAGGTAATTACTTCGGTCACTACAAATTAGTATAATAAAATTTCCTTTGATATCTGAACTGCAGAACTCATGATGTACTCTCATTAAATATATTTTTGTTATTGCTTTCACGGCATCTCTAGATTCAAATATCATGCCTTATAGAACTCTTTTGAAGGGTCTAATAGAACATTGCTATCATCTGTTGGCTACATGCACAACTCTATACCAACTCTTCTCGACTTGATCATGAAAAGTCATCCATTCATTATCATCATTTTCATTACTAGCATCATGAAATTATTCTTCATCATCATTACTTTCAATATCATCACTACAATCATCTTCTTCCTCCTTTACATCATCTTCCTCCTTTGCATCTACGTGCTCAATATATTCATCATTGCCATCCCCTATGCCATCATTATCATCCATTTGTTCAATTTCATCTTCCTTACTATGACTAGACTTATATATCTCAAAATTTGAACGAGTAGGTGGCTTTGTTTGTCTATATAGTTGTACATTGGAGTCACCCTCATTAACTTCAATAAACGATTCAAATAAATGCAAGCCTGAAAATTGACTAACAATCTCTAACATCTTTGCCACATCGAAATTCCCCTAAATTTTCAGTGTAGAAAATATCAAGCCTCCAATAGGACTAAATATTAGAACTCCATATATGATTTTGTTGATTTGTGCATTGCAATTAAGGTTCAACACCATTTTTATCTTATATAATAGGACTTCCATATTTAACTTTTCGTTGAGGATAATAATTTGCAAGTCACCATTTGCGTAGCAGGTACTAACTTGAGAATAAGTGATATTACTACTCTATAAAATTTGAGCAAATGAAACAAGTCTCATGGTTTTAATTATTTGGTTAAACTGCATATCTCAATTTTACAGTTAATCTAATTCCAAAACAATGATTGTATAACAAGTTCCATAAATTAACATCATTTATAAATTAACATGTGATTGTAACAAGAATTTCATTTAATTTTGAATGCTAAATTTTTAAACAAATTCTTTTTTTTTCTAGTGTTATTTTAATATGAAGGAAGATATGGCCTAGTTACTAATTTTTTATGCAATAATAATAAGGATAAAGTACTTTTTAGTCCGTAAGCTTTGACCAAAATAATGACTTCATCTCTATAGTTTGAAAAAGTCACTATTTAGTCCCTGTAATTTTATTTTGTTAAACAGTTTAGCCTTTCTGTTAAGAATTTCAATAAATTCCATAAGTCAACATTGAAAATAATATTTTAATATAAAAATCAATATTTTTCTACCTAAAATACCCCCTCTTTAAATCAATAAGTAAATGGGTATCTAATTATTTTTGGCTCACTTTTTTCCCTCGCAATTTCTCACGCTCTCTTTCTCTTTCTCTCTTTCTACTACTCTCATATCTTATTTGTAGGTAACAATAAGAAATCCATCATCGTTTTTCATATTTATAGTCCCTTTAAATGTGATATTGCATAGTGAGTTGTTGATTTGGAGTTTGTATTGTTAGTTTTCATTTGTTGTTTTTTTAGTTTGTATTTTTATTTTTGGATTTTGGGTTTTGGTATTTTTAAATGATTGAAATTAGAGAAATTTGAGTTTTTTTGTTTGGGTTTATTTTATATATATATATATATATATATATATATATATATATATATATAAACCCAAACAAAAAAACTCAAATTTCTCTCTCTCTCTCTTTATATATATATATATATATATATATATATATATATATATATATATATATATATATATATATATATATATATATATATATATATATATATATATATATATAATATGAATGCAACATTGCAGGTGCAAGGAATGTCAGAAGTGAGCGGCAATATATATATATATATATATATATATATATATATATATATATATATATATATATAATATGAATGCAACATTGCAGGTGCAAGGAATGTCAGAAGTGAGCGGCATAGACAATGGGTGGGAAGGGAGGTATCTCAATACTTACTGCAAGTGTGGGAAATGAGTTGGAATCAAAATATCTGAATCAATTGACAACCCACACAAGCTATATTACTATTGTACTTTGAATCGGTGCGGTACATTCTTGGGTTGGTGTAAGCCAGCTGATACCTTCATATCGACTTCCACCACCAACACAATTGACTCTCCAATAATCTTTTAAGCTAGACTGGCTAATATTAATGGTTTAAAAGATGAGGTGTTGTGGCTACAAATTGAGAATCACAGGGTTTATAGGAAAATTGAAGGACTAGATTCTTCTTTGACTTTCTTGAAGATGTTGATTGGCTTTTGTCTAATTTATACTCTATTTCTCATCATCTTAGTGGTTATGTTAATAGGAAAGATGCCATGATTATGAATTGAGTTCTAATTTTGTGGGTTGCTGAATGTAATTTTTTGTTTCTTTGTTTTAAAGCCTCAATGATGTCCTAAGACAAAATACAAATGGATTACTAAAATAGAAGCATAAAAATAGATTGATTACTAAAATAAATTAGGATTGAAACACACACATTATACCTTTTGTCTATTAGTCATGAAAATCAATGGTTTAGCATCAGTCCCTCCTCCAATGCATTGATGCAAATAGTCTAAAAAAGAGATCCAACTGTCATAACATTCTGACTTAACAATCCCAAAAGCTAGTGTTAAGATACCTCTATTGCCATTTAAATATATTGCTAATATGAAACATCCAACAAATGGACCCTTCAAATGACACCCATCTAATCTAGTAAAAAGTCTACAACCCTCAAAAAATCCTTTCTTCATAGCCTTAAAACAAACAAATATCTTGCTGAAAACAAATTCATCATCTTCATTCTGCCTTGGTTGAGGTTGTAGCTAGACAAAGATGTCAGGATTAAACCTTTGTAGATGCTTAATATACTTTGGCAATTAAGTATATGAATGACTATGTAACCCTTCATTTTCTTCCCTTGCCTTGTGCTTTGCCCTATTCAGCTGCCAATTAGGTGGACTGATTCCCAATTTGTGGTTAATTCATAAGTCATTAGGTCATATGACATTGTAGGATCTGCCCTCAGTTGTTCAACTAACTTGGATTTAATCCACTTGGTATTTGCATTTCTATTCTTATTGGAAGCTACTCTCTCATAAGTCTATTGAGCTTGTGAAGTCTTCATCATAAAGGTGATTTCATTTGGTACCACAAATGCATGTAACCTCCAACTACACCCTTCTCCATCACAATGTGTAGTCACCCTTAATTTGTCATTTTTCTTCTTCACTATATAATAACCACCCTTGACTATATAGTCTCTGAAAGCCAATCTTAGAGCATCCACATCCTCAAATACTTGCTCAACCTCAAACTCTATTTCATTGGAATCAGTAAGTCTATAAGGGTTGGAAAACATCCCTTTAAAAGGATTCTTTTTTCTCTTCTTCCTAACTCCATCATCCTCACTACTGCATACTTCATATGTATTATTAGAGGCCACATTACTCAATTCATCTTCATCATTATAAAGTTCTACATTTTTAGGATCCACATCTTCTAATTTAGGATTAACCTCCTCTTCATTTTCATCATCATCATCAATTTTTGTGTTGGTTTCAGTGTTGTATAACTCATTTATTGGATCATTAACTATCCAGTCCTCATCATCAAAATTAGAGAACTCATAGTCTTCATCTCCATGTGCATGTACTTAATTGTCTTCAACAATAATTGTTGGTTTATTATATGGTATGTTCCTCTTACTTGTGTCAGTTTCTTTCCTAATTGAGGTACCCTTACTGCCTCTGCCTGATTGACTGACTCTCCCACCTATATTGCCCTTGCCCCCTCTATCACTTATTTCATCCTTATTAGTTTGCATATAAACACCAAAGTAACTATCCCATACTTGTGCACTAGAAATAGCCCTACCTCTATTTTGCCTAATTGGTACACCCCCTAAACTCTCAATATATACCTTTTCCCCACCCTTAAACCACCTATTTCAGCATTGTCATCCCTTCTAGCATATACCTCTTCCCCACCCCTTAAACCATCTAATTCAGTATTGTTATCCACTCCAACATGTATCTCTTCCTCACTCTTTGAACACCCTAATTCAACATTGCCCTCACCTGCATCACCAGTACCTAAATCATGTAACCCTAAACCACTCTCACCTATCATATTTTCAACAACACTATCACACAACATAAGTATTGGTTCCCCCACAGCATCTCTAAAATCAGTCATTGGTTCATCTCCCAATGCAATCACTTGTTCATCTCTTGCCTCTCTCAAATCTGCAAGTTCTACTTCCTCTCCCATTTCAATGTCATCTACACTCAGTGGTTCATGCTTCTCATATATATGCACATTCACTTCACAAGTATCTTTAACCATTTCAAACATAAAAACCACATCATCATCACACCCAATTGTTATGTTCACCCCACAAACAAAATCTATAAAGTATGATGTTATCTCAGGAAATAACCTATAAGCATCTTCCACCAACTTCATGTATTTATATGTGTCTGGATAGACATTATAAATGCACCCCTCTTTCTGATGGAATTTGAAATGTAATGTGTAATCTTTAAGTAACTGATACCTGCGAATATATGAGCACTATGTGTCAATTAAAAGATTAAAACCAAGTAAAAATAATATGTTTGCTAACAAAACTAGCAGCTCAATAACAAGCACATAATCAAAAAATGACTAATTGACTAATTAGTGTTAAGGTCATCAAATTTGCATAGCACTAAAGCAAACCCTCCATTTTAAAAATTAAAAAACAAATGAATATTTGCATGGAATTTACACATATATAATATTGAAGTTATCTACAAACTCAAATTTTAATCCAACTTGACATTAAAAAAAATGTAAACAAAAATGACTATTAATGACTAGTTAGCCCATAATCATGATATTAAATAATTATATAATATGAATAAAAGAATAGGACATACTTAGTGTGCATATTCATTAGTATCTTTAGTCCAATACATATAAGTATAAGCAAATGAAAAGTGGATTGAATTCTTTATAGAAGATGATGGCTATTTTGTTTCAAATTGTCAATTTAAGACATAATATGTGTACATATATGATCGAGCTAATTTCGACCAAACAAAGAATATTGATATGTATTGAACTAAAAACTTTGAATGAGGTGATTTTCCCCAGAGGTTTTATTGAATGTAGTCCAACTGTATTATATTGAGATCTACCCCTTTGGCTTTACAATTTGAGGTATTTATAGATTACACGTCTTTGTCTTGTTGGGACAAGAAGTGTGATTCTAATTCGAGTTAGATATTGAGTTCGTATTACCTTTACTAGCTCGCTTTGGATTTACTATATGAGTAGGAAATGAATTACTTTCTCCTTGATCTAGGCCTTATTGGTCATGTATTGCTTGTTGGGCCTAAGCCCAGTCTAGCATATTTTGTTCCTTATATATATATATATATATATATATATATATATATATATATATATATATATATATATATATATATATATATATATATATATATATATATATATATATATATATATATATATATATATATATATATATATATATATATATAATCTGAAAGTTTAGAGAAAGAGTTAACTAAATTTTTGTAGTGTCATCAAATTGCTAATTTCATCTCTAATTTGAATTGAACTGAATTAATCTAATCTAAATTGAAATAAAGAATGGATGTCCTCTAAACATAAACAGTTGACAACAATATTTGTAACTATAATAGAGATATCAAAACAGAGAGCAACTAAACCTGGGCCTAAATTCATAAAAATAAAATAAAATGCATGATCATAATAATACAAACAATAACAGGGTACAAAATTTCAAATTACTTTGTGTTTGACTACAATATGTCCATTTAAACATTTTCATAAACACTTTATATACACTAATTCTCAAATTGCATTTACTCATAAAAATCAATACACACAATATCATTACATTTCAAGAACACGATATCAATATATAACACAACACAAAAATGACATTATTGCAAAAGAACATTGTATCAACTGAACCCATTGACTTTATTATTTTACCCGTTATGCCTAGATTTTGAAATTAAAAATTATCAAATGTGTTCTACTTAACTAATCAACAAGCACATAATCAAACACAACCACCCCCCCTCCCCCAACACAGACACACACATGTAATCGAATCGACTAAATTAAAATATACGAATAATAGAACACATAAACTTACCTCAAAAATGGGTCCATTTATAAATGTAGTGAAATTAAACCAAACACTTTCGAATTCATTTGCTATCAATGAACAATGTAATCCCTAAATTTGATTTTTGCATAAACTAAAAAAAAGAGAGAGTAAAAGAGAAGAGTTTGGGTATTGGATTGAATGAGAGGAAGAAACATTTTGAGTTTCAATAAAGGAAATTAGGACTAGAGATATTTTGAGGGTATTTTAGGCATTGTACATGGAGTTAATGGAAATTTATTGAAATTCTTAATAGAATGACTAAATTGTTTGACAGAATAAAATTACATGAACTAAATTATTACCCTAATAATAATAATACCAACATATTATTATTATTATTATTAACCATAGTTATTTTTTATCATTCATGAAATATAGTTAATAATTAGTATAGTTTTAGTGAAATTCTATTACTTATTATGAATAGTAGTATTTTTTTTGTGCTGTTATGTTCTTTATTAATATAAACTTTAAAAAAATAACCAAATTACTATTTTTGTTATATTAATTATGAATAGTATTATTTTTCTTATATTGTTGTTGTTATTATTATTATTATTATTATTAAAAAATAAAAATAAAAATAATAATAATTATTATTATTTTCAGTTTTAATTATTAACAAATCATTTGTGTACAATGTTTTTTAGGTTATAATGCAAATAATAACAATAAACAACTTTTTAACATCTAATAACATACATTTTAACTTAATATTAACAAACTCTGTTACTTATTATGAATAGAATTATTTTTCTTATTTCTTATTATATTATTATTAAAAATAAACCTATTATTATTATTATTATTAACAAATATAATAACATTTTAACATACCTAAAATTAATATCATATAAATATAACATACAAATATTAACCAAAAATAATAGCATGAAAATAACAACATACAAATTATTATACATGTCCTATAATTTATTATTATTAATATAATTAACTAAATATTAATAACATAGTAATAAAATTTAAAAATAACCTTAATTTCCAAGAAAGTAGTTCACACTTGGCAAATAAAAATTTTTCTCCTAAAAAAAAAAAAATTCTAGTTGTTAATGGGTTAATTAATAAATAAGTAAATTAAAATACACAAAAACTATATTACTCCCTAAAAAAAACCTTAACATGATAACTAGTAAACTATACTATTACGAAATAATAATAATAATAATAATAATAATAATAACAACATGTAAAATATGTAATAAAAGTTCATAGAAATTATTATTATTATTATTTACATATTTTTATTTTAAAGATTTTAACATAATAATAAAAAATAAAAAAGAATTAACATTTTAACATAACTAACTAATAATAAAAAACTAAAAATACACATTAATCAATCACACAATCACAGTTTAATATTTAATTAAACTATTAACATTATAATACATATAAAATAATTAGGAAAATAATATATAAAATATGTAATAAAATTTTCATACAACTTATTAGCAATCCCAGTTTAATATTTAATTAAACTATTAGCAATATAATACATGTCAAATAATTAGGAAAATAATACATAAAATATGCAATAAAAATTTCATACAACTTATTAGCAAAATAATATATAAATTATATATTAAAAATTCATACAAATTATTATCAAAATATTGTTATTTATTATTATTATTATGATTGTTATTTACATATTTCTATTTTAAACATTTTACCATAATAATAACAAAAAAATAAAAAATAATATTTTAAGATAACTAAACAATAATAACAAACAAAAAATACACATAAAATAATTACATATTATTATTTACCTAAACTATTGACAAACCAAATAATAACCTTAAATAAAAAAAATATTAACATATTAATCTAAATATTATTCACATACTAATAAAATTTATTAAAAAATTATCTTAATTAATCTAGTGGACCACTTAGCAAATTAACCCTAGTAGTTTGTTAAGAAAACAATAAGGAGAGTTGGCTAATTGTTAAGGAAAAAAGAAAATTAAGAAAAAGCAACGAATTTGCTGCGAGTGAAGTGAAAGTGGGGTTGGGATGAATTTAAAGAAGGGTGAAGTTGCAAGTTGGGGTTGTTGCGGATGAAGTAAAGGCTAAAGGAAATACTGAAAAAATAAGTCAAAAAGTTGGAAAAACCTAAAGTGCAGAGTGAGGTCCCATCACTGGTTGCTTTTAGGAATAGTGGCTTGTGCTTGGCCGCTCTTGGAAGTAGCAGCTTGGCCCACCATTGTTTGCGTGTCTTATCCCATCTTGCCTTGTGTGTCTCTATTCGCTTTTGGTACCAGCAGCCTAAGCCTGATATAGCTTGCATTGCCAACGGCTTGGAAATTGGACACCACTTTGACCAGCAACCGTTATTTTTTTTTTTACCACTCATCATTCCAGCTTAGGCAAAAATGGAATTTTTTTTTAAATACAAGCTAAATTGAGAATTATTTTATAAAAATAAGTTAAATTAGTAAAAAGCCCCGCAACATTTAGAAGCTAAAGCTGTCAATTTGAAAAAAATAAAGTATTAATAATGAAAAAGTTATTAATTATTCATTAAAAAATGCTATATAATCCAACATTTTCGTCTCAACTTCTTATACATAGGAATAAGATAGAATGGAAGAATACCCTTCATTATCTTAAAAAAAAAATATTTATTATATTCGTCTATTGTGTATCAAATTTTTTCTTTTTTTTTTTTTGTCCAAGCTCACGATCTGAACAAATCACACATACACCCTAGTACATGTTCCTAGGCGTTGAGGACATCCCCAAAGAGCAAGGGATTTAGTGACATTTCTCATTAGCTGTCTTGTGTTTCTAATAAGTTGTTTAAAAATAGGCATGTTGAATCGTATGCATAATGGTCTTTGGTTCAAGTCCAGGATGGCACAGTTGCACCAAAGAAAAGGATAAAAGAAGCATCTGACTCCTTCATGCATGCTTCACTTGGCTTGGGGGGATAGGTTCTGATACAATATTAGAATTCCAGCTCTTCAAGAGTGGTATCTCATTGACAGCTTAGACACCCCCCTCAAAAGGGGCCTTCTTTGCCTTCCACCTAAGCTGCACAAGAAAGACCCAACTCATAGTTGGTGAATTTGTAAGTTCAATTCCTACTATATGTAGGATAAAAGATCTCATTAAAACAACTAATCTCACGCATACTGTTTGCACATCTAGTCACACAAATTACATAGTATCATAAATAGCTATTTCCAACTAATGTGTTATTATCTTATTTGCTACAATATTGAGTTGTATAACATTGCTCTTATTCATTATGGATGATTGTAAAGAGTTGTCTTTATATATAAATATGATAAAATATTAATTTTTAATATGATTAATGAATTGGAAAACAAAAATATCGCTGAAATTTAAATATTTGAAAAAATTTTCTCACAAAAAACTATTAAAAAAATTATTGCAAGTTCCGCATCCCTGAACTAAAAAAATTTAGTTGTCCATTTTATCTTAGCTTTTACAGGAAAAGATGAAAAGAAAAAAAGAAAGAACTATGAATGGTTAATCTAAATCCTCTGTCTAAAAATAAAAAGGGCAAAATCTCATTTATCTGTCTTCTTATGCATAAAAGACGATATTATAATTTAATTGAAAGTAGATATATATCAATAGAAAATAAATATAGGATAAAAAGGTAATGTAAATTGTAAAATTATAAACATAAAAAAAACAGAAATACCAATCATAAAGAGTGAGTAAATTTCTTTTTTTTTTTTTTTTTTTTTTTTTTTTTAATATAGGTAATGGATGATATCACCATTAAATTAAATTTTATTTTAAAAGTATGTTGGCTATTAATTTGTCTACTAAAAATTATTTAAAGTATACTTATTCAGTAAAATAAATACTCAACTTTAAAATTTTATTCTAGCTAGCTCCAATAATAAAATAAAATTTTGCTAATAATTCAAATTTTTATATAATTGAATAATGTGAAATAATTTAAAATAAATCAAATTAAGTTCCCAATTCAACTGGGTTTTCGTTTAATAAAATTCTCTCGTTTTTGTCTCCCGAGCCTGAGCTAAACCGACGCCCAACACCGCCAATGCTTTGCTTTTTTCTTGTCCAGCAACACCGCAAGTATACTCTTCTGTCAACTGTCTATTTGCTTTGTCTTTTTCTATAAACAAAGCAAAGAAATGGAGAAGAAGAAAAATCACACTGGTCGTCCACGGAAAGACGCAAAACAAGGGACTTCTGCCCCAAAGATTTTTGGAACGAACACGCTGCAAATCAGTGGATATGATTCTTCCCGCTTAATTGGTGGCATTATTGAAAAGGGTATTTCAGAAAACCCACAAAACCAGCTACTTGAGCCGACTCCGCCACCTAAAGTCACCGTTTTACCTTTCCCGGTGGCACGCCACAGGTCCCATGGACCCGTAAGCTACTCTATGCTCTGTTTTAACTGTCATATGATCAGTTGGTTCTTTATTTCAATTGGAAGCCGATATCAAAATACAAGCAATAGCATTAAGTTTGTTAGTTTTAAAAACCATAACTCAGTTTTTTTAACTTCTTAGAAAATGTATAGCTTCTGTTTAGTATTTGATTTTGTGTTTGTCTTTGGAACTTTGGGTTTAATAAAGGTGAAATTTTGCCTTTTGGTAATTGATACAGACGTCTACTTTGGTGGATAAAAGTAAAATAATAATGGAAAATACACTCATAAATGTTACTTTGTTAAGTTATCTCTATTTCATCTCATTGAAGAATAATGAATATATGAATTGTTTCTGCTTATTTTTTTTATAGACTTAATTATGGTTAACACCTTAAGTTTATTAACTGGTATTTTGATGATATTTCACAGCATTGTGGTCCAATGAGGAGTGAAAATGTTGCTAATGATGATGACGAGGATAATGACTCAACTGAGTTTGACCAAATATCAGCTTTTGCAAATCCAGTGCAGAGGAAGCAGAAAAAAGGATTGGATCTTAGACAGTGGAAAGGGCTAATCCCAAGTGATAATTTGTTGGAGACTGATACAATGGAAGGTAATAGGAGAAGGTTGGAGAAGACAGTAGAGCAAAAGAAAGACAGAGAAGCAGTTGATAACAGTGAGAAGAAAAACATATCATTGGATCCCTCTCTTGTTGATAAGACTCAAATGGAGGTGGATGTAGAGCAGGATTCAAGTTCTTTTAAGCCTTCAACTAAGATAGGGGATGCCATGTCAAGTGATATGGATGTTGAGTCTCTCACTTCAGCAACTGATATGGAAATATATAACTCACGTCAACCACATGTCGAGGAGAATATTAGAGATGCCAACTTCAGTCTCTTCAAAAGTGAAGAAGGAACCATTGAAAGCTTTTCTGTTAATAGTGTTGCAGAAGTACAGCCTGAGAAAATGGAGAAGCTGGACCCTGCATTAGCAGAGATGCTAGGTAAGCGAGGGCAGAAAACTTCGACTACAGTTTCTAGCTCTAGTATAAAAAATTTTGGAATTGAAAAAGGATCCATGTCTCTTGAGAGTGAAATTGATGCAGAGAACCTTGCACGGTTAAAGAGCATGTCACCTGAAGAGATTGCACAAGCACAGGCTGAAATAATGGAGAAGATGGACCCTGCATTGATAAACTTACTGAAAAAGCGGGGTCAAGAAAAATTGAAGCCGCAAAATCTCTCAAGGTCAGATGAAGCTGTTAATGGTCACCTTGGTACTACCCCAAGTGATGATCAAACAACCAAAAGCTCAAATGTTTCTCCACATTTGAGGAGTGATAGTTCTGGTATGGTGACAATAAGTACCTCAACAGATACAAAAAGCCAGTCAGGTAATGGCTTGGTGCAGGATTTAGGCCCAGGTGATGACAGTTTGTGGAATAGATGGACTGAGAGAGTTGAGGCTGTTCGGAGATTAAGATTTTCTTTGGAGGGGAATGTTATTGTGGCTGAATCAGAGACTGGTAAGGGCTAAAATGTTTCTGTTACTTATTTTATTGCTACTTCGTTTTTTTTTTTTCCCCAAATAATAGTTTGTCTGGCCTTTTTTACTCTCTTATTTTATTGTTAAAATTTGTTATTTTTAAAATTTTAACTTTCTAGTATGGACTCATTTTTATTTGAACATTAGGGTTTTTTGGTGCTTGTATGTCAGACTTAGTCATCAATTTTATGGATTTGTATCTTTGTCATACTATAAGTCAGCATTGAACTAGTTGACCAATTTTGAGAGATGCCAATTTTTCAAGTAAATGGGAATTGTAAATCATCATGCAATTTTATGTACTTAAGGAAGCTGTAGTGGTTTCAGAGGCTAATCCTAGGTATTGTCGCTTCTCTGTCATCAATTTCGAAATTTTTGCACTTTGTAAAAGGAACTAATGTGCAGAATTGGTGGCACAACAATGTGTTATGGCAGTGTAGAAGGATGGTTATCTATGTGTTTTCTGAATTTCTAATTGTTTTGGAAGAATCTGCGATTTGCTAGCTTTCAAGTTATAATGTGACTGTTCTTTTCTTTAAATTTCTGCATATTTGTGAGAATGAGCAATATGTTTGCTTTTGAAGGTGCAAGGTGACTTTTTTTTTTTTTTTTAAATAATTTCATACATTTCATCTCAAGCAAAAGCTATGGGATATCTAGCACATTATTGCATTTTTGTTAGGCTTACAAGTCAAGTGGGTTTTCAATCAAATGGCTTAGGCCATTTTGGTTGAGGTGAACCCAAAGGGGGAAAAAAAAAGTCTCTGAAAATCCCAAATTGTTGACTTGATCATAACTGCCCCTGGGCCCATGGATCACAACCCTAACATTATTGTTTGATAATGAAATATGCATTCTAGGTGCAATCCTGTTATGCAAGGGGACAAGAGATGCCTTAATATTTATTTATCTTTTTTTTCAGGTGATATATCCATTGACAGTAGGGATAGTGCTGCAACTGTTACTGAGCGTGACATTTTGAGGACTGAGGGTGACCCTGCTGCAGTGGGTTACACAATCAAAGAAGCTATACAACTCACTAGAAGTGTGGTAAATAAAATACCATGTTCCTCAATCAGTTTCAATCAAGTAAAATAAATTGTTGATGGGAATCTATGCATAAATTGAGAGATATGATATTGGATATTTGAGTTCGGGAAATATAACACAAACTATAGTTTTTTATTCTATGTGATTCTGTTGACATGGGTTGTAAATAGATAAATATTCGCTCTATACCTACTTGTGTGTACAGAAGGTTGACTCCCTTTTTATGTGTAGAAGGTTGTGACTCCCTTTTTATGTGTATTACTTTTGCTTTACGTACAATTTTTTTTTTTTTTTGTTGTCACAGATTCCGGGACAACGGGCCCTTGCATTGCATCTCCTTGCATCTGTGCTTGATAAAGCAATGTGCAACATTCGACAAAATCAAGTTGGGTGTACAATGAAAAACAGTTATCCAGTTGGCAAGTTGAATGATTGGGAGGCCATTTGGGCTTATGCACTTGGCCCTGAACCTGAGCTTGTTTTATCGTTGAGGTGAATTGCATCTGAATGCTTTTAATGCTGATTGTCATTGTCTTTTGGTCATAACTGATTCTTTTTTTTTTTGCCCCCTTTATTAACAAGATGAAAGTGTAATTGACTGTATGTTCTGTTGATTTCTAGGACGTGTCTTGATGATAACCATAGTTCAGTCATTTTAGCTTGTGCAAGAGTTATCCAGAGTGCACTGAGTTGTGATTTGAATGAGAATTTCTTTGATATCTCAGAGGTAAAGTTTTTGTTTCTGAAGTATTTTCCTTGTATCTTAGCATTAATTGGCATTTAATTTGATATGTCATGCTTCCAGAAAATACCAGTCAATGAGAAAGATATCTTCACTAGCCCTGTATTCCGAAGCAAACCAGAGGTCAATGTTGGTTTCCTTCATGGTGGCTTTTGGAAGTACAATGCTAAACCTCCTAACATTCTAACTTCCACTAAGGACGGCATTGATGATGAGACTGAAGGGGAACATACAATTCAAGATGATCTTGTTGTTGCTTGTCAAGATTTTGCTGCTGGTTTGGTTAGGATGGAAATCCTTCCTAGGATGTGGTATCTTTTGGAGGTACACATGATTTCTTGACATGCAGAATATAATATTAAATTCATGCATAATATAATATTAAATCATATAAGTCAAACATGATTGAATTGACCTGAAGAAAATGAAATTAAATCATGTAAGCTACGAGGGTTATGCGAGTTTCTTGTTATCAATGAATAACTTGTGAGATATGAGACAAAACTGACCACTTATTTTGGATACACTTACTTTTCATTTCTCATCCTTTATGCATTTCAATGATTTTCTTGCATGCCTAGCTTCTATTATACTTGAGTGAGATTGCCAAAAAAAAGGTTGGAAACTAGATTTTGAAAAGATTGAAAGAATTATTAAATTAGTTGATGATGAAAGCATTAGGTGCTTGGTGTGGAAACTCTTAACATCTTTGCATAATAGCATGGCTAAAATCATGAGGTCATAATAAATTAATGTGGAGAAATGGATAGATAATGGTCATTTGTTTTGAATATGCATGAATAGGAATTCTAGAATGCAGGAGAATCATCATGTGTATAATCACTCAACTCAATAATATATAATTCACCTTTTCTTTCCATCTTTTGATAAATAGTTTGATGTGTTTGAATTTGATAAGGGAAGGAAAGGAGAAGTGGAAGAAATTTATGGGCTTTTTAACTGCTTAACTTTTATTGAAGATATCTACAACTATATATAATAGTCTTAAAATACTGGAAAGACAAACAAACAATGCTAAGAATTAGGATACACAACTACCCCACTACAACTAAAGATTAGCACCGCATGGGTTTATTAAATAAAACAACAAACTAACAAAACTAGACTAAGTCATTTATGTTCCTAGTCTAGCTAATGCAGTAGAATATGAGAATCAGTTGCATGGCAAGTGTGAATGGTGGCACGTATCATTCCTCCCTGCTTAAGAATCATTGTCCACAAGGATAAAATCAGGATAGGACTTGCCAAAATGCCACTCATTTTCCTAGGTCGCATCTTTCGCTTGTGCTCCTTTCCACTTAACTAAGATCTCAGACTTTGGATGATATTTATCTTTACGAATGACACGGCTGTCTAGGATAGCTTCAGGTTGTGGAAGGATGATAGAAGCATCATTAACTAGTGGAAGTTGTGTAGAGGCTATTGTGACTAGTCCTAAATGCTTCTGTAATAGATTTAATTTAAGACCTGGAAGGAAGGGCCAATGTATATGCCAGCGGACCAATTGTCTCAATTACTTGATAGGGCCCAAAAAAAGAGGGGCAAGCTTCATTGAACCTCAGATTGCCGCATAAGTCTGGCTAAAGCTTTAACTACACATAGTCTCCAATAACAAAAGAAACCTTGCGTTGGTTTTGACTTGCCTGACATTTCATTCGGTTCTGGGCCAATGAAAGATTATGGCGTAACTCCTGTAAAATGGCATCATGATCACATAGGTAGTCAGCAACTACATGGACACAGGAAATGCCCAGAACATGAGCTAGTAAGGTTGGAAGTGGAATGCTGTAAACAACGTTGAAGGGTGTCATTTTAGTGGGGGAATGAATTGATGTGTTATAGCTAAACTCAGCCCATGGAATCCATTTTAGCCACTTCCGCGGTTGGTCACCTATAGAACACGACAAATATAATTCCAGGGTGTGATTGACTACCTTAGTTTTATCAAAACTGAAATAGAGAAAACATAAATCTTTTGTGAATGTTTGGATGCCCAAAACCATGAGCTCTCCCTTCATTATATAGGCCATATACAGTAGACAAAATCTCATATTTACAGCAAACAAAACCCATGATTTGTGCCTCATAATTACAGCATTATCTTCCATAATAAGTTCCCAAAAATGCAGCATACATATCCCAAGAATAGTGCAGTAATTTATAACAAAATATTACAAGTAATTACAAGAATATTTACAGCTATCATTGACTTACAGCTGTCATTAACATCCCCCCTCAAATTGATGCTGGTGAATCAAGCAGCATCAATTTGCTAAAAAAAAAAACTGATGACGGTTGCGACTAAGAGGTTTGGTGAGAATGTTTGCGATTTGAAGATCAGTAGAGATATGTGGAAGAGTAATAGAACCCTTATCAAAAGCTTCACGGATGGAGTGATAGTCTACCTCAATATGCTTGGTACGCTTGTGGAATACCAGATTTGCCGCAATTTGAATAGCACTTGTATTGTCAGCATGTAGGGATGTAGGGCTAGATTGAGGGAAACCCAATTCAGAGAGTAGGCCACGTAACCAAGTAATTTCAAAACATGCTGCTGACATTGCATGATATTTAGCCTCCGTAGAGGACTTGGAAACTCAATCTTGTTTTTTACACTTCCATGATATTAATGCTTCGCCCAAGTATACACACCAACCTGTGGTTGAACGTTGGGTATCCGGGCAACCAGCTCAATCAGCATCACTATAGGCAACAAGTTGCAGAGAAGAACTAGATGGAAAGAAGAGACCTCGAGTAGGAGTGCCAAGAAGGTAGCGGATAATTCTTTTAATGGCTACCATGTGTAGATGCCGTGGTAAAGCCATGAATTGACTCACTAAGTTGATTGCAAATGAGATATCTGGTCGAGTAATAGTCAAATAGACAAGACTCCCAACTAGTCGCCGGTATAGTGTTGTATCCTGGATAGGATCACCATCATCTTGCTGATATTTAACATTGATTTCCATTGGAGTATCAACTGGAGTAGAATCTTGTAACCCGGCTAAGTGAATGATCTCATGAAGATATTTTTGCTGATTTAAAAATAGTCCTTTGCTGCTCTTGTGAATTTCAAGCCCCAAAAATAAGAAAGAGACCCAAGATCTTTCATATGAAAAGAAGCATTAAGAGAGGCTTTAAGTGTCTGAATCTCACCAATGTCCATTTCGGAAATAAGAATATCATCTACGTAGACAAGTAAAAGAACAATACCTGGAGAAGTCTTCCGTAAAAACAAAGAGGGATCATATTGACTTTGCACAAAGGAGAGATGAAGAAGTGTTTGTTGAAATTTTTCAAACCAAGCACGAGGGGCTTGCTATAGCCCATATAAGAGACAAACATCTGTAGCATTAGACATAGTTAGTCCTGGAGGAGGACGCATATAAATGTCTTCCTTAAGGTCGCCATGAAGAAATGCATTTTTAACATCCATCTGGTGGATGCACCAATCCTGAGAAGTTGCAATAGCCAGAACTGTTCGAACATTGGTCATCTTTGCAATTGGAACAAATGTTTCTTCATAGTCTACCCCATACTCTTGGCGATTGCCAAGAGCCACCAACCGAGCCTTATATCGATCCAAAGAACCATCAAATTTAAGTTTGATAGAAAACACGCATTTGCAGCCGATGGGATTAATTGATGGTGGACATGAGACAATATCCCAAGTATCATTATGTTGTAAAGCATCAAGTTCAGCCTGCATAGCTTGTTTCCAACAATCATGCTTCACAGCTTGTGAGTAAGAGTTAGGTATGGAAATAGAGGAAAGTGTGGCAACTAAAGATGTGTGTGTACTAAAACTCTCAGATGAATAGCCATACCTATTTGGAGTATGAGAAATTCGAGTGGATCGGCGAGGTTGTGGCGGCATCGTGTTAGTTGTTGGTGGCAAAGATGACTCGTTTGGAGGTCCGTTAGGAGGTTCCTCATCCTTTCTTCGTTTGCATACACTATACCAGGCCTAAAATGTGTGATGGGTGCAGATTGATGGGTCTCAATAACAGAAGAGGAAGACTCATCTTCAAAAGCAGGAAGAGGACACTGAGAAGGAGAAGTAGTGTTTGTACCATACAATGGGAAAAAATATTGTTTGTCAAGAAAGATTACATTCTGAGAAATACGAAGTCTTTGAGTGTTATTATCATAACATATATAACCTTTTTGATGTGGTGCATATCCAAAAAAAACACATCGCACAGATTGAGCAGATAATTTTGTTCGTTCATGAGGAGGAAGGAGAACAAAACAAACACAACCGAAAGGATGAAGGTGGGTATATTCTGGTTGTTGGTGATGAAGATGGAAATATGGAGATTGATTGTTAAGGTTTGGAGAAGGAATTCAATTAATTAAATGCACAGCAGTAGAAAGAGCTTCAACCCAAAAATGTGAAGGAATAGAAGATTCAAGAAGTAAGGAGCGCACTACATCAAGAAGATGACGATTTTTTCTTTTAGCAACTCCATTTTGCTGAGGTGTATATGGACAACTTCGCTGAGAAATAATTCCCTTTTGTTGAAGAAAGTCTTGGAATGTTTTGGACATATATTCCCCCCCCTGAGTCAGAGCGAAAGGTTTTGATGATTTTAGAAAATTGATTTTCAATTAAGGCTAAGAATTTCTTAAAAGCATCAAAAACTTCAGATTTGCGCTGCAAAAAATAAATCCAAATAAATCGGCTATGATCATCAATGAAGGTTACAAAGTACTTATAATGAGCATGAGAAATAACTGGTGAAATCCCCCATGCATCACTGTGAACTAAGTTAAAACAATCAGATGAATGAGTGTCACTATATGAAAAAGGAAGAGTTTTACTTTTGCCCATCATACAACTAGAACAATCAAAATCAACATCTTTAGAAGAAAATTGAATTTTATTTCCCAACACTCCTGAATTTAACATGGATAGAAGTGTTCTGTTATTTGGATGATCTAATTTAACATGCCACAACTTACAGTCATGCTGAACAGAATTGCAAAATAAAGAAAACACACTCATAGGCCTAGAAAGTGTACTGAAATGAAGAGGAAAGAGTCTGCCCCATTTAGGTCCCTCCACTACTGTCTTCCCTGACACCAGCTCCTGCGCAATACAGCCAGGAGAAAAAACAACTTGGCAATTATTTTCAACCATTTGCCCAATGGAAAGAAGATTAGTTGATAGTTAAGGAGAAACGAAAACATTTTGCATGGATGGGGAAGACGATATGTCACCAGTGGCTGTAATGGGAAGCTGATCCCATTAGCTGTCTCAATTTGCAAATTTCCATCATATTTTTTTATGTTAATGAGATTTTTAGATGGAGTCATGTGGTTTGAGTCAGCTGAATAAAAAAACCAAAATTTAGAGAGACATGTATTTTTACCAATAAGACCAAGGGCGGAGAGAGCTGAAACAATCATTTGTTGGACATTTTCTTGAGTAAGCTACGAGGTTGCTGGCTGTGTAGAAGAAGCATTGACTGAAGTTGGAGCATTTGCAGTAACATTGACAGCAGAGGTATGAAAAGCTCGAGGGTTGCGATTTTGAGGTCGCTTTTGACATTCGGAAATGATATGTCCTTTTATTTTGCAATAGTTGCAAAATTTTTGAGGACACTGACTAGCAATATGTCCAAATGCCTTACAGCTATAACATTGAGTGTTGGTCATATCACGAACTCGGGGTTTCCCTTGAGCAGTATACGCAACACTAAGAACATTGGTGGAACTGCCTTGCTGTTCCAAAGTGGCTTGAGTTATATGGCGTTGCTCCTCTCTAAGAAGTTCATTAAGACAAACATCCAAGGATGGAGAAGGATTTCGTAGCAGTAGAGTGGAGCGAACTGTCTCGAACTCAGGTCTGAGTTTCATCAAGAATTGATCCTTCTGACTTGTTTGATGAAGAGTCTGAACATCTTCTGAAGATTTACTAGGAATAGAAGCATATATTATGTCTGTATATTCAGTCCATAACATGACAAAACCATTATAATACTCTTGAATTGACAGATTTCCTTGTGAATAATTAGAAATCTCATATTCTAGCTGAAATTGCCTTGCTGAAATATCCTGATTATAGACTTTCTTGAGGTAATCCCACATAGCTTTGGCTGTCTTATATGGTCTTAGATTGACATCAATAGCAGGTTCCATTGTTTGTAGCAACCAACTTTTGATATGAGCATCTCTGGCTGCCCATTCAGCAGCCTTGGCTGGATCAGAGGGCTTAACAACAGTCCCATCAATATGTCCCCAAAATTCTTTCCCTTGAACATAAATCTGAAATTGAAATTCCCGCGCCAAATGACACACACTATCTCTGATTTCTCCATAAGAAGAATTCCTAGAATACCAAAAAAAAAAAAAAAAAAAAAAAAAAAAAATCCCACAAAACCAAGAATATATCTCACAAAACCAAGAATAAAACTCACAATAAAACAGAGCGTGGCTCTGATACCATATCAAAACTGAAATAGAGAAAACATAAATCTTTTGTGAATGTTTGGATGCCCAAAACCATGAGCTTTCCCTTCATTATATAGGCCATATACAGTAGACAAAATCTCATATTTACAGCAAACAAATCCCATGATTTGTGCCTCATAATTACAGCATTAATAAGTTCCCAAAAATACAGCATACATATCCCAAGAATAGTGCAGTAATTTATAACAAAATATTACAAGTAATTACAAGAATATTTACAGCTATCACTGACTTACAGCTGTCATTAACAAGTTTGGTCCAGGGTGTGATTGACTACCTTATTTTGGCCGTTGGTCTGTGGGTGGTAACTTGAACTCATGCAAAGCTTGGTTCCTTGCAATTGGAACAATGTTTGCCAAAAAGAGTAGATAAACACCTTGTCCCGATCACTAACTATCAATGTTGGGATGCCATGGAGGTGAACCACATTGGGAGCAAAGGCCTTGGCGATGGTGATTGCAGCAAATGGGTGCTTCATGGAAACAAAGTGGGCATACTTTGTTAGTCGATCTTCAATTACAGTGATGACAAAATGTCCATTAGATGGTGGTAATCCCTTGATAAAGTCCATTGAAACATTAGTCCATATTCGAGCAAGACCTGGTAGCGGTTGGAGTAACCTACCAGGCTTCATACGATTTATCTTGCACTGTTGATAGATATCACATTGTTGCTAAAATTCCTTCACTGTTTGGCACATACAGGACCAAAAGAAGTTTTTGATGTGAGAGAGTTTTATGGAACCCGAAATGGCCACCAGTGGGTGATGAGTGGCATTTTGCCATTTTCTTTTGAATCAGAGTTGAGGTGGGGCTTAAGTAGACTTTGTCATTTTTGAACCACACTCCCATCTTGTTGAAGCAGGTGGTTGTGTGATTGTCTTTTGATCAAGTCCTTATAGAAGGTCCTGTTGGACTTCTTGTAGCATTGACTACCAATTTGCATGTGGCATTGAAATGGATTAAAAAATAAAATAAAATTCAACTACATGTGTTAAAGAATTTGCATCTTGATTTTCAGGATCCCTTTTGTACTCAATCTCGTAATCATAGTCAAGTATATTTGGAAGCCATCGGGTTTGTGTTGGGGTAGTGATTTGTTGCTCGAGCAAGTATTTTACTCTCTTTTGGTCATTGTGGATTGTAAGTGGTTTCCTAAGCAAATAAGGATGCCATTTTTGAATTGATTTGACGATAGCCAACATTTCCTTCTCATAGGTGGACAAGGACACACTGATCCCTTCAAGGCTTCACTAAAATAAGCTACAAGCTGATTGTGTTGGGAGAGTATTATGCCAATTCCAATTCCACTTGCATCACATTCAATCACAAATCATTGAGAAAAATCTGGAAGGCATAGAACTGGTGGTGATGTCAATGCCTAGTTTAATTGTTTGAATGCTATCTTAGTGGCCTCATTCTCTTTAAATCTTTATTTAAAGGAGCAGCTATGCATCCAAAATTACAGATGAATTTTTGGTAGTAGCCTCCTAAACCAAAGAATCCTGTACTCCATTCGCGGTGGTTGGTGTAGGCCATTCAAGGATTGCTTGTATTTTGGTTCAGTCAATTGCCACTTCTTGTTCTAAAATAATGTGGCCCAAGTAGTAGATGTGTGTAACATATAACCTACATTTTGATTCTTTTGCAAACAAACTGTTAGTTGATGAGATTGTTCATCTTGTTCGCAAATGGGAGAGATGATCTTTCTAGGATTGAGAGTATACCAAAATATCGTTGAAAAAGACCAAAATGAACTTCCAGAGATAGGGACGGGAAAGGTCATTCATGAGACTTTGAATGATTGCAGGTTCCTTGGATGAGGCCAAATGGCATCACAATGAACTCGTAAAGCCCTTCATGAGTTTGAAAAGCTATTTTTGGAATGTCTTCCTCTTGCAATTGAATCTGGTAATAGTCAGCCCGCAATCCAATTTGGAGAAAAATTTGGCTCCATGAAGCTCTTCTAGAAGCTCATTGATCATAGGGATTTGGTATTAATCTTTGATGGTAATATTGTTGAAGGCTTAGTAGTCTACACAAAACTACCACTCGCCGTCCATGTTCTTCACAAGGACTGTTGATGAGAATAGGCTGTTACTAGATATTATCAAACTAGACTGCGAAAGCTCCTTCACCATCTACTCTATTTCGGTTTTTTGGTAGTAAGGGTATCAATATGGCTGCACACTCACAGGTTTTGTGTTTGACGACAATGGAATGCGATGGTTGTGACTGCTTTGGAGGCAAGCTGATGGGTGGTTTAAATATTTGGGAAAAGGCAGCTAGAAGATGGCTGATGTCAGGTGGATATGAGTTTGGTTGGGCACTATTAACAGATGGAATGATTTGAAAGAAAAACCCAGTACCTCATAGGCTGCTGAATTGCTTATCCCTCAAAGCTTCAATGTCGGCATGCCTTAGTCCTTGGAAAGTGTGGGAAATCCCTCCATCTTTAAAGGTCATGGTTAGCCGCTTGTAACCCATCTCGATGGGTCCAAGAGTTTCGAGCCATTGTACCCCCAAAACCAATTGACATGCTGCAATGGGAAAAACATAGTAGCCTGCTGTGATGGTGGATGGAGATGGTGAGTGCTTGACACTGTCCACCACATTCTATGCTTTATCAGTTGGCCATTGTAACTTGAAACATCTTGTTCCTAACCATTGGTAACCCATACGTGGTGACTATGGCTTGATCGATGAAGTTGTGAGTGCTGCCACCATCTATTAGCACAGTTACATACTTGTTTTTTAGTTTGCTTGTGATGCTTATTGTTTGTGGATGATTAGTTCTTGTAATTGCATGAAAAGAAATTTCAGGTATTGCATGTCAACTCTCTGGCTCTTGACGAGAGTCGCTATCATTAGATCTTGGATGTGGTAAATCTTTGATCATGAATAATTGTGGGCGTTCACAGCTATGGCCTGGAACAAACTTTTCATCACAATAGTAACATAACTGCTCCTGACATTCTCGCACCTCTTGGTTGGTGATTCGATGGAATGTTGAAGGAGTAGAAATGGAACTTGGATTCACACTTTGGTTCAGTGGAGGGCCTAGTATACAGGTTGTTGGATTGGAGTTTACTTTTGGTGATACTGAAGCTGATGGGTGCGAAATGATTGACTTGGTTTATTTTTTAATTGATTTCATTCTTCGATAAGCCAAGCGACTCCTGCTGCATTTGCCACGGTGTTGGGTTGTTTAGTTTTTACATCTATGCGAATATCATTTTGAAGTCCTGCAATAAAACAACAAATGAGGAAATTTTCGGTTAGGCCATTGACTCGGCAGGAAAGCTTTTAGAAAGCTTCTTGGTAAGCTGCTACTGTTGAGGTTTGTTTGAGGCGACAGAGAGCTTCTGATGGTTCTTTGTAATTGGTTGGACCAAAAAGGAGGACAGCTTTGGTGAATTCATCCCTTGTAATTGGTCCCCAAAATTTGGTCAACCACCGATGCCATTACAGGGTGATGCTAGGTGGAAGGAGGGTAGTTGCACTTGTTGGTCAGATGCAATATTTTTGAAATCAAAATACTGTTTTGCTTTGTAGACTCGGCTAGTTGGGTCCTTGCGTTGAACTTTGGGAAGTACAATTTGAGCTGTTAATGATTGTGGTCATTATTGGGGGATAGAACGAGCAACATTCAGTGAATGTGAGGATTCTTTAGGGGCAAATGGGTTGATTTAGGGGCAGCTAGTGTGTGTGCTTCGGGAGACTTGTGGAGCTTGAAGCTTAGTTAACACTGCTTGCAAGGCAACATTAATTGGGTCAAAGCTCGACTCCTGTTGTGCTAAGATTTTGCTGAACTCATTGCCAAATTCTGCATTCGTTTTGCTGTGAGTGTCCATGGTTGGAACCACTCTGATACCATTGATGTGTCTGAATTTGATAGGGAAGGAAAAGGAGAAGTGGAAGATAGATGTGGGCTTTTTAACTGCTTAACTTTTATTGAAGGTATCTATGAATATATATAATAGTCTTACAATACTGGAAAGACAAACAAACAACGCTAAGTATTAGGAAACACAACTACCCACTGCCACAGTAAGGCTAAAGATAGCACTAAATGGATTTATTAAACAAAACAAACCCTGCTAAGGCTAAAGATTAGCATTGCATGGGTTTATTAAATAAAACAACAAACTAACAAAACTAGACTAAAAACTACCAAAACTAGACTAAGTCATCCATGTTTCCACTCCAGCTAATGCAGTAGATTATGAGAATCAGTTGCATGGCAAGCATGAATGGGGCCATGTATCATAGTTAGAGCTGAACACTTTTGGAGGTTGCCAAACGAGGCTGGATGAATGTGAATGTTGGTTTTGTTTATACATGGAAAATAGTTATTCTTGGGATGTACTTTTTATTTTTAGACGTGTTCTTTCTCTTCATCAAGGGAGAAGGGCGAAGCAGGGCTTTTGGGACATTTGAAGCTGTTACAGCCGGTTTGGTACATAGATTGGTAATCCTTAGGATTAATCTTAATCCTAGACTTAGTTAAACCATAGGATTCCTAATTTTAAACCTCGTTTGATGTAGAAATTTTAATCTATAGTATTAAGTAATCCTACTTTTGTAATCCTATGTTTGGTAGGATAGTTAATGAATGGGGTAAATACCTAAGCACCCTTTGCCATATATATAAAATTTGTGTTTCCCTATTTCTTCTTTTTCCTTTATCTCAAAGCGTCTAACTTTTTTTTTTAATTTTTTTTTTAATTTTCAAGTCTTTTTCTGTATCTTGTAAGTAAAAGTCAAATAACACTTAAATCACTTTTTTTTTTTTATTTTTATTTTTTATGTTCCTTTTTCATAATTCTTTATTTTAATAATGACACTTTATTATATATTATTTTTAATTTTGTACTGATTTTAACTTTGAATATATAATTATATCTATAAATTAAATACAAAAAATTTTCTTTACATAACATAACATAAATTAAATTAATGATAATCTTAAACATGTTTTATTAAGATTGAACTTTTTAATTGTAGAAAACTTACACTTACGATAATGTGAAGGTTTTTTATTTTTTATTTTTTTTAGAATCAAGTTTTTTTTTTTCAAGGTTTTTTCTAATTTTGAGATTTGAAAAATGCTAAAGTGATTTAAGTGTTATTTGACTTTTCGTTATAAAAAATGTAGAAAAAACTTGAAAATTAAAGAAAGGTTAGAGTATTCCTAATGCACGCTTTATATATGTCAAACTCTTTATTATAAAGAATTGTCTTAAAAATAAAAGTTCCAATGGACTCTTTATTTTTAAAAAATAAAGAAGAGAGTTGGTTTAGCTCTATATATTTAGAGAGCCGAATATTACTATAAATTTTAATTTTCTCTACACATTTAGAAAGCTAAATATCACTATCTATTCTAACTTTCTCTACACATTTGGAAAGCCAAATATCACTATCTATTCTAACTTTTTCTACACATCTAGAGAGCCAAATATCACTATTTATTCTAACTTTAATTAATATAATACAAATTTCTATGCATTTTATTTAAGATAATTTTGGTATTATTTTTTCTATTGGACAAACTTAAAGTATAAAAAATTAAAATAATTAATGCTTATGGGATAAAGTAAAATAAAGAGCAAAATATGAGAATCTATTGGATTTAAATAAAATTTTCTACTATTTATCAACTAGATGCTCTTTATTAAACAAAATATGCTTTTTGAAATAAAAAGCATCATTGGGGATGTTCTTAGAGGCTTAGATTAGGACCTAGCCATGGGAGGGAAGTGTTTTTGTTTTCTTTTTTTTTTCTTTTTCTTTTTTCCCCCCCTCTAGGGTTTAACAATAATGGAAAAATAAATTAGAAACTAAGGCTATTTTTGAGGCATAAAGTAAAAAAGTGAGGCTATTTAGGGACTAACATTTCATAAATAATGGGATTAGTAATTTCACTAGATAGGGATTACTAAAGACATGGGAATGTTAGACTTTACGTAACATTGATCCTATGGGTTTGCTAAGCCTTTGGGATTATTAAGCTCAACCTGAATTATATGTACTAATGATAGTGTTATTTACTGATATTGTAGCTTAGTTAAGCAATCCCGTGTACCAAACGAGCTGTTAATATCATTAGTGATGACATATTTGAGAAATAAAATGATATTTTCTTCCTTTTCTCTTTGAATTACTACTGCATGGTATGATTGTAAAAATTTTTAGTTTCAAAGAGAAATTGTTTCTTTATTTTTGGCTTAGAAAGGGTTCTCCTATTTGTGCTTATTGCAGTTGGATTTGTAGTTTTCTGATGCGTGTTTACATATATGGTTTCAGGCTGTTCATAATGCAGCTTTAGAAGAATGCATAATTTCTATACTTGCTGCAGTAGCAAGGCATTCGCCAACATGTGCAAATGCAATTATGAAGTGCGCAGGACTCGTCCATACAGTTGTCCACAAATTTACCATGGGAGACACTATTGGTATTCATCCTTGCAAAATAAAATCTGTGAACCTTTTGAAGGTAAGCAACTTCTCATGTAGTTATGGACTGCTATATAATGGTATTTGTTCCTAATTATTATCAGTCAGTCGACTGCTCTAGCACTTCATTCAAGACAATCATGTCATTGTTCTACTTTGATGTTGAACAGGTATTGGCTCAATCTGACAAGAAGAATTGTATAAAATTCATAAATGATGGGTCTTTTCAAGCTATGATCCAGCATTTGTTTCGATATACTTCTTCCCTTGATCATTGGGTGAAGTCTGGGAAGGAAAACTGTAAACTTTTGTCTGCTTTGATGGTTGAACAACTACGTTTTTGGAGGGTCTGCATTAGCTATGGGTTCTGCATATCATACTTTTCAGATATCTTCCCTGCCTTGTGCTTGTGGTTGAATCCTCCTACATTCAACAAACTTCAGGAGAACAATATTCTTAGTGAATTTGTTTCAGTCTCTAGGGAGGCATATCTTGTTTTGGAGGCCTTGGCTGGAAAGCTTCCAAGTTTCTATACACAAAAGCATCTGAGCAATCAAATCTCAGGTTGTGCTGGTGATGAACTAGAAACCTGGTCTTGGAGTTTTGTTACTCCAATGATCGATTTAGCTTTGAAGTGGATAGCATCAAAGAATGATCTGTATGTTTCTAAATATTTTGAGAGGGAAAAAGGAATTAGGAGTGACTTTGTTTCTCAAGATTTATCTGACAGCTCCTTGTTGTGGGTATTTTCAGCTGTCATGCATATGCTTTCCACATTGCTTGAAAGAGTGCATCCAGAGGAAAGCATGAGCCCCCAAGAAAGTGGCAAGCATGTGTCATGGTTGCCAGAGTTTGTTCCTAAGGTTGGACTTGAAATTATTAAAAACCAGTTTTTGAGTGCCAATGGATTGGAGGAGCAAGAAGATTATACCTTTGTTGAGGAACTTTGTGATTTGAGACAGCTAGGTAAATATGAATCATCGTTAGCTTCTGTGTGTTGCCTTCATGGACTTCTCCGTGTTATTACTTCAATTGATAATTTGATCAACTTGGCTAAGAGTGGCATTCATAGCAATACATCCCAGGGATATAATTTCTCAAGAGAAGGGAAAATACTTGAGGACGGGATACTGAAGAGTTCTCTGGTTAAATGGAGATGTGTTCTCAACGTTTTTATGCAGTTGGTAGGATCAGAGTGGCATGCTGTGCAGTCCATTGAGATTTTTGGTAGAGGAGGACCTGCTCCTGGGGTGGGACTTGGCTGGGGTGCTGGTGGTGGAGGATTTTGGTCAGTGACTGTTTTGTTGGCTCAAACAGACGCAAGATTACTAGTTGACATTCTTGAAGTTGTTCCGATGGTATCTAGCACAGAATTACTAGCAGATAAAGAGATAGCCTCTGCTATGCATAGAGTTAATTCTGTTTTAGGAGCATGCTTAACTGTTGGGCCAAGGGACAAGATCGTCATGGAGAAGGCATTAGACATTTTGCTTCAAGTCCCTGTTCTCAAATATCTTGATTTATGTATACAGCGTTTTCTTCAGAATAAGAAGATGAAACCATTTAGCTGGGAATATAAATTGGAGGACTACTTGCACTTCAGTGAGATATTAGCTTCTCACTTTAAAAATAGATGGTTGTCTGTCAAGAAGAAATTGAAAGCCATGGATGAAAATAATTCTTTTGGGAGCAAAACTCCTAAGAAGGGTAGGGTTTCTCTGGACACTATACATGAGGACTTGGACGCATCAAATATGACCAGTCAAGATCATCACTGCACTTCTTTGACAGTGGAATGGGCTCACCAGAGATTGCCACTTCCCATGCATTGGTTTCTCAGTCCTATCTCAATCATCTCTGAGGACCCACTTGCCAGTCTTCAAAGTGCTAATGCATCAAATCTCATGCAGGATCCCAGTGATATAGTTGAAGTTGCTAAAGGTGGACTTTTCTTTCTACTAGCTATGGAATCCGTGCCGACTTTCCTGTCCAGTGATGTCTACTGTCCCATTCGCAGTGTACCTTTGGTCTGGAAATTGCATTCATTATCTGTCATATTACTTGCTGGAATGGATGTGCTTGATGATAACAAGATTAGGGATGTTTATGAAGCCTTACAAGACATCTATGGCCAACTTCTTGATGAAGCACGATTTACTAGAAGTGCTATGCACATTTTGGATAGAAATGTGAATTTATTGCCAGAAACTGAGAAGAAATATAGTCTAGACTTTCTGAGGTTTCAATCAGAGATTCATGAGAGTTACTCTACATTTCTTGAAACACTTGTGGAGCAGTTTGCTGCTATATCTTATGGTGATTTGACTTTTGGCCGTCAAGTTTCTTTATATTTACATCGTTGCACGGAAGCAGCTGTGCGACTTTCTGCCTGGAATTTACTGTCTAATGCTCGTGTACTTGAAATTCTGCCACCATTGGAGGAATGCATTGCTAAGGCTGAAGGATACCTTGAACCTATTGAGGTACTGTTCACTGATTACACTAACCACCTTTTGTAATGAATTTGTTACATATTCTCCGGTTAAAATAACTTTCTTGTGAGCAGACTCCTATTTCAGCTCAAAGTTTTTATTTTATTTTATTTTATTTTTTTGTTTGGGAGTGGGGGTCTCAAAACAAACGTAAAAGAAAAGTTCCAATTTATTTCTTATCCAACTGTTAAGATAGAAATTGGCTGTTAAGATAGAAATTGGCAGTGAACTGAGTTAATTTTGTGTAACTTGAGAACAATTGGGTTGTCTTGTTTGCGTTCATCTCTACAATGATGATGCTTCAATTTGTAAGCTGGTCTCTGCGGTTTGATATACATTCATGTAAGATTTTGTTGCAGATCATTATCCAATACCAACAACATTTTACTTATAAAATGATTTATTCTTTCTGCAGGATAATGAGGGCATTCTGGATGCTTACATGAAGTCATGGGTTTCTGGTGCTCTTGACAGATCTACAGTTCGTGGATCAATGGCATTTAGTCTTGTTTTGCATCACCTGTCATCTTTCATTTTCCTTGCTCATAGTCATGATAAGATATCGTTACGAAGTAAGCTCATAAAATCTCTTTTGAGAGATTACTCCCAAAAGCCAAAACATGAGGTATGTAACTTTCCTGCAATGCATCTTATTTATGGTTTGGTTTCTAACAGTATAAGTGGGCTACTATACCAGCTTTTCTTAGAATTTGTGCATTAGTAAGGCCTCTATATGCCATAAGTTCTAAAAGCCTATCCATTTTACAATTAAGTCTACTCTTTAGTGGTTTTTTATTTTATTTTATTTTTATTTTTTATTTTATTTTTTATAACAATCAAATGCTAATGCTTTTGAAATTGTTTGCTATTGATAAATGCTAGATTCTGTCAGTCAATAATTAAGATACATTTTTATTTTACATTTCAAATCTTAAACTTTTAAAAAATTTACACTGCTTTTCCTTTTCCAGCTTTCGCTCCTTTTCTTCTTCAATTTACAATGCAAATATATATATATATATATATATATATATATATATATATATATATATATATATATATATATATATATATATATATATATAGAAAGATGAGAAATTTCAAATTAACAAACTACAATGAAACCTTTTATGATGAGATTTTTTCCCCCGAATAATATATTAATATATTTCAATAAATTTATTTTTCCAATTATTTTTGAATATCCACTTCCTTTGGATAAATTTCACCCCATATCCAGAAACATTTTATTTGAACACATAGCTGTCACTAAATTCATCACCTGACATAAAAAATATTCAATAATATTATTGGATATTGGAAAGATGACCTGGAAGGTGGAGGATAGATAATTCTTTTTTTTTTTCTTTTATATATATATATATATATATATATATATATATATATATGAAGGTGTGCCACTATAGATTTCTGTCTTTTCTCTTTTCCCTATTTGACCCACTCATGTCCCTCTTTCTTTCCTGTTCATCTTTCAAATTGGGCTCTCTGTGATTTAAATCCCTAAAACTGCACACGACAAAACTTTTAATGACATTTCTGTAGTTTGATTCCATTGAGGCATCAATGCTTCCACTCTTCATCCATTTGATTGCCAACAACCTCCTCAGAAATTGATTTCTGTTATGGAAGCCACTGTAGCCCCTACATCATGCAGCTGCTTGGCTCCTCTAATGAGCCTTTATCCAGTGCATGGTGTCATGAGCCCTCTCTTTAGTTGTCCGATAAAGTGATGGAGCAGCCCAAGGAGCGTTGGTGTGACTGGGCTTAATTGAAACCAATTAGAGTTTGATGATGTATTTTGGAGTTTGGCATTCATGGGGATTGTTGTCTCAGTTTCAGGTTTAAGCATCATAGAAACTATAGACAGGAAGCTAGGGTGTATAAAGAACAGAGTTTTAGAAACGATATTCAACAACCACAGGGAATTGTATCGGAGAAATTAAAGCACTATGAACAGTATTGTAAACAGTAAAATAAGATAAAATAGTTCAAGCTTCACACCTAAACTTCCTTGGACATCACACCCTAGATCCGATGGCATCACAGCTAGGGTTGAATTGTATCACACAACTTGAAATAGCATGATCGCTGGTTTTTTTATTCAATAACAAAGCTGGATTAAAAGCATTACAATACTAAGTATTTATAGACTCAACAACTCCTAATCCTTTAAGTAAAGGACTTCAAAACTAGTTTGGACTCCTAAAATAAACTAAAAAGGAACAAATTCTTCTTAAACAATCAAAGACTCAAGATAAGACAATTAAAAATAATAGACACCTAAACAAATCTGAATAGATTTTCCAGTAAAGCTAGAAATTACTGGGTTGCCCCTGATTTAAAATAACAGACCAGAAGTTTATTTATTTAGCTGGACCAGACGTTTAAAAAAAGACTAGTAAATATTCTATAATTTCACTATGCCACATGGAATTAATTTTCTTAATTTTTATGCCCTTTCTTTTTTTTCTTAATTTTTTCTTGAAACATTATTATTTGGCGTTATTTACCCAAAACCAAACCAACTCACAAAAATTTAAAAATAATTAAAAAAAAAAAAAAAAGCCAAAACCTGAATCTGTCGAACAAAACCAAAACCGAGATAAACATCCGATAAACTTGGTTTGACGGTTGATGCATAGATGTAACAATAATTCTCCCTTTCCGAGCCAAGGAACTCAATGTCAAATCCAGCCGATGTGCCATCGTCAAATCTAAACTCGACGTCGTTTCATCCAAAATTAACAAACTTGGATTTATTAACATTTCATGATCTATACTCACTTTCTCTCATCAAAAGAAATTCCCCGCATAAAACTATTTCCGATGACTGTGTTTTCACATTTTGTTAAAGCTAACTCGGAAATCACTGACTCAGCCACCTCCGTCTGCTAGTATTGTTCCTGTGAAATCATTTCCATGTGGTAATCTACCTGAAAAAGCATTTAACAACGTTGATTTTCCAGCCCCTGATGGACCAAGAATGGCTAAGTTTTCTCCTGGTGAAATCATTCTCTATCTCTCTCTCTCTTTCTAATGGGTAGCGGTGAAGAACCTATTAAAACATCTTTTCTTTATGATTCCTCTTCCCCTTCAGAGCCTCTCCTCTCCAAGCCTGCCTTCTATCCTCCTCCTGCTGCCTCCTCTAATTGAAGAAGCCACCCAATCTCACCCAGATAAATCCGACCATGCCCTGTACTTATTACCTTCAGAGCTCTTACAATTATGGTCCCAGACCCTTCAAAGACCTTACCTTTCTCATTCTCTTTGCTCTCTTTGTCTATTGATGGATTATTCAAAACCCATTTGTATTATTACTTGTTGAGTTCGTCAAATTCCAGTTTTTTCAAGGCTTTGATATGGAGCCTTGTAATTACTTTACTTTTGAGTGCACCCATTTGCTTTGTCTTGGCTTTCTCCTGCATTTGTTACTCAAGCATTACTGGTGAATACAGGTGGGAGTAGACTGGCAGAGCCGGATCTAGCCCACCCAAAACAACAATTTCAGATCTAGTTATTTGGGTAAGGAAATAAATCCAAATCTGGTTGACTCCTCTTCCACTGGAGAAGACAACACCATTCGTGCTATTACCGCTGCTATTGCTAAGGATGCCGCCTTCCATTTTCAGTCTTGCCGTTTAGAGTTCGGGAAATCACTAGACTGAATTTTTGCTGATTTGGGCTGTTTATGTTGTGAGATGATGTTTAGGTTAATGCATGCAGAGAGAGAGAAAAGAAAAAAATTAAGAAAAATTAAGAATAAAAGAAAAGAAATAAAAATTAAGAAATTAATTCCACGTGGCGTAGTTATGTGGCAAAATTTGATGACATAGATTTTGGCTAGTGACTTTTATGTGAAAAAATTTTGAAACTTTAGGTACACTTTGCCAAAAAAATTTTGAAAAAAAATTAAAATTTAGTTATTTTTTGTGCTAGTTACCCCAAAAGCAACTTTTAAGACTTAATTATAAAATGAGGGAGTTTACTTTTAGAATTTCTATTGTTAACCTTTTGATTACAAGATGTAACTATAGTACTTAGGAGTTAATCTATTATTTAGGCAATAGGTTGTTTTAATGGATATTGATTTCTCTTTTGCGGGATGAGGGGGGGCAGCAAAGAGAGAGGGAGAAGAGAGAAGATGAATAACTGTTTCCATCACCTTAATTTCCCATGGCTTTGGACCACATTATTCACTGGGTTTTCCAAATTAAATCGGCCTATATGCTTAGTTTGAATCTAGTGTTCAAGCAACTGATTTAATTGCTTCTGTTCAAATTTCTAGTTGGTCAATATTTCTTAACCTTGGTTCCTTCTTGAATAATATATGGGTTCGTTTCCATCACCTTAATTTCCCATGGCTTTGGACCACATTATTCACTGGGTTTCCAAATCAAATTTGCCTATATGCTTAGTTTGGATCTAGTGTTCAAACAACTGATTTAATTGCTTCTGTTCAAATTTCTAGTTGGTCAAATATTTCTTAACCTTGGTTCCTTCTTGAATAATGTATGGGTCCGCTTGGTTAAGAAGAAGAGGTTACCATTGGTAGGTTCTATGTCTAGGTTGTGCTCTCTTTCGTGTTTAAGTATGATTTATTTACCTTGCTGAAGGCACCTCTCCTGAAGGGTCCCCTAAAACACTGGAACCGTAGCTTGCAGTGGTTTTGTGCTTAGGTGAGCGTTTTGTGCGTTTCTTATTACATTGATTCTGAGATGGGTAATTGGATAGGGGCTTGAATGCAGATCATGTGTTAATGAATATTATGAGGCTCAGTTCCTTTTATTTAATGACAGAAGGTGAATTGTGGAAAAAGCAAATTTAACTTGATTTATTTATTTATTTTGTTGACGTGGAGGTGAATGATGGAAAATAAGACAAAGAATATACTTGAGAAAAGAAGAAGAAAATAGTTAATTGAATTAAATAAAATAATTTTGTGGAATTCATTCACGGTTCTATACATGCCATGTTTGGAATCTTAAAAAATTGTGTTGTTGAGTCCCTTCCATGATGTCAATTCTATGGAATTCAATACATCGGGGAATAAGTTCCATTAAGATTGGTAGAGTTTGCTAATGAAGTAATTAATCAAGTAATTAATATTAATTAATTATTAAAAAAAAAAGAAAAGGGGAGTTTGCTAATGAATTTTATGTCATCTAAGCTATAAAAGTGAGCACTGAAATACGCCCTCACAAACTTGCATGTAAGATCGTTATCGTCTAATCTCTCTTCTGCCCTCTCTTTTCAAATAGAAGTATCTCCCATATTATAGCCCTCTTTTTTTTTTTTTTTTTTTTTTTTTTAATATTTTGTTTTTATGACAATTTTCTTTTTAATTTTGCATGTAGTTGTACTAATTGGTATGTTTCTCTCTCTTTGAATATGCACTAAGCTTGTTCATGTTCATCATCCTTAGTGACTATTAAATTTTTAATGAAATTGTGATTTATTTTTAGAGCTAGAATTCTGAATTTGTTGCTATTGAATTCTGGTGATATCATGTAATGAACTTAAACAGCCTTGCCCCAAAATATTCGACATTTCGTAATGATGACATCTTTATTTGTTAATGGCGTTTTAGGGGGAAAAAGAAAAGGAAAGGAATTTAGAATTCAAATTTACTTCTTGTCTGAATATAAAGGTATAGTTGAATTTAATTGAATTCTAGGCATTAATTCATATTTAGCAGTAGACATGGGAATTTATTTCTGAATAAAATGAGACGAATTCCCAGTTCATTGGCTTCTGAGTAGAGTATACAATACAAGATTTCGGTTGACCGTAGTTTTATTTGCTAACAACATATTAAATTGTTACGGAAAAAAATTGCGAAAAAGATAAAACATTGAAAACTGTGAAGATGTCAATTGGAACATTTTACGTGAAAATTTTCATCGTATGGACACAAAAATATGTGATATGCTGGGAGTGATACAATAGTGAGTGATATGACAGTGGCCAGATGTACTGTCACTTCTACTCGATACTTATCTTGAATAACAGTGTAATAGCAATATATATTTTTTTTAATGTTGATAGTGGGAAGATTTTCTCAGAGGCAATGGCGAGCACTATTTTGCATTATAACTGATGCTGATTAATGCCATCTTCTTTTGTTTTAATTAATCTGTACAACTGTTTCCTGTTGGCAGGGAATGATGCTGGATCTTGTTATGTATCAAAACCCGTATACACAGACCACCATCAGTGAGAAAAGGTTTGAAGTACTTGCTGAAGCTTGTGATCGGAATTCTGTTCTTTTGGCTGAAGTTGAGAAACTAAGGTCTGCCTTTGTAAAGAAACTGAATGCTGTGAAATAACCACTAAAATTTAACTTGTATAGAAGAAGGGGCATATCATAGTTGAACCTACGATATTATAACGTAAATCAATTAAATCAATATGATCAAAGTTTGAGCACACGTCATGAGAAATCTGACAAGATAATTTTTCTGAGCAGAAGTTGAAACATCTAAATCTGGCATCAGATTCCTACGTGAGGTAGGGATGAGATTTTTATTACATATATACTTTGTCATCAACAATGAAATGTTTCGAGTCATTGTAGGGTCATTACATAGTAATTCATGACTGTTTTATAAGTGTTTTTTTATTTGGGTATATCAGGAATTTAACCTTTTAATGCAAGACTAGTACTCTCACCACTGAGCAACTAGCTGTGTGTTATAATTCATAGCTGTTTTCGGCATGCAAGAATACTGAACTATGTTGATTTGCATTATATCTATTGGTCATAGCAGACAAACATGGTAGTGGGTGGGGCTATGACTCTGGACTTATGGAAAAAATTGTGGGGTGGATAGATTACTCTGAAAATTTGACATTTTTCAAGACACAGCACATGCTTATGGCAGGGATTCCTGGCACTAGTAAGTTGCAATGCATAATTGGCCTCTCAGAAAAAGTGAGGTGCTGTAAACTGGGTCGTATAGTTTTGATACTAAATAGACTCCCTAAAAATTGAAGGGATTACTTGGATGAACTAAATTTTAAGGTTCTGTAATTTGGGGGGAAAAAAAATTAGGGAATTCTTGCGTAGAAATTATTCCCAATTATGTACATAAATAATAAATTTAGTTTATTTATTTTTTTAAAATTATATTTATTTATTTAACCATAACTAATAATATCTAAATTTATGGGATTAAAATATATAAACAATAGTGATTTCTATTTATTTTAAAATTATATTTTATATTAAAAAATTAAATTTTATAAATTTATTTTTTTCCAAACATCAAAATTAATTCGATTTTGAGAATACAGGAGAGTTTTTCTATCTTTGGCAACTTCTAATTTTGTCACGAATTCTTTATAATGATATCACACACTGATGGAGAAAGCCAAGCTTTTGCGCTTGCACCACTATCATTATAACATGCGGCCGGCGCGCACACTGATTCACTATAAGCAAAAATTTTAAAGAAAATATGAATAATAAATTATTTTTTTTCAATAATCAAATATATTATATTTGATAAAGTGGGAGACAATGGATCTCTCACTCTCATTTGCTTTTATTTTATTTATTTTTATTTTTAGATTATTTAAGCTCAAATTTTTTATTTTTTAAAAAAATATTTATATAATTAAAAAATTATATATTTTTTGATAGCATGAAAATATTCTTTTATTATTTATAGTAGAAAAATATATTTTAAAAAATTAATGGATAAAATCAAAATAATTATTATGTATAAGGTATTTTAGTCTTTTTCTCATTCATTTACAAAAAGTTGATTAATTTAAATAGAAAAATTATTTTGTTAATGAAAATAAATATAATAAATTATTTAATTTGTTTGTAAAAAGGATAGATAAATTTATTAATAAAAACAAATTTTAGGCATTAAACAGAAATTTAATTTTTTTTTTAATAATCAAGTTTATTGTATTTGATATTCTATAGTCATTGAATGATTAAGTGGGAACCAAACAGACTGTCAACGTATGGATATCTCCATCACTCTGCACATGGTATTATAATTTTTTCTTTTTTTTTTTTAGAAAATCTTGGTTGATTCTCAAAAGTGATTTAGAGGCTTTTTCTTATTTATTTATTTCTTATTATTGATTTTGAAAAGAGAAATTAATTATATATGTGCATGGCAATTTGCAAGACTGCTTTATGCTGATGTAGCACTGTGATGCACATAGGCCATGATAACTTCACCTAATCCTCATCTTCCTCCCCCTTATGAATATGAATTTTAAAAAAATAAATAGAAACTTAAAATGTAGATTTGAATTCAATTTCAGACAGACTCTAATTAGATTTTCAAACTTAATAGCCACAATTAATTTGATTCTTTGTCACTGTAATAAACAACAAAATCTAGCTTCTCCAAACATTTCTTTATATATTAAGGTGGTGTTTAATATAAATTCACATGGATTTTATTTTATTTGTCAAAAGATTTATTTGCAAATAAATTGTTATATTTGAGTTAATTATGAAATTTATTTTAAATATATAAATTTACTAGTTTTTATTTAAAATTTATTATTAGTTGTAATAGTTTATTTTTTGAACATTTAAAGGGGATTCAAACCCTAATTCCTAACGCAATCTATATAACTTGATAAAATATTAATTGGTGTCTTTCTTTTTTAATCCATCAAGAACTTGCTTAACGAGCAATATCAAAAATCAAAACAACATCATTCCCTAGCATTAGTCAAGGAACCAGCTTTACCAGCTAACAACTGCTGTGTTTACTGATCGCCCAACAAAATGCAGTTGTAAATCGGCAAACTGAGAAATAAGGTTTTTACAATCATTAATAATCAGCCCATAGGCCATATTTACCAAATCGGGATTGTAAATACTCTGAGCCACCTGTTGTGAATCCGTTTCCAGGATCAAGTTATCCCAATATTTCATCTTCATCCAACTAAACGCCTCTCTACTCCTTCCTTAGGAGAATAATGTCCTAACATTCCTTTAGACAAAGCTGCTACCATCTCCCCTCTTTCATCCCTAACAATACACCAAAACCAACTCTCTAAGCTGAATTGAGCACAGCAGCGTTCACATTTGCTTTAAGGTATCCTGGCTTGGTCTTGACCATACGAAATCACCATCGTCTGAACTTTTATGGGTCCTTGCCTAATTGTTAACAAATTGTGCCATCTTCCATTCTTGTAACAAATGCCTAACTGAGTTAAGCTAAAAATGAGCATATCAATGTGTGTAGGTGGTTTTCCTCAGAAATTGCATGTGTTTAGGGTGTATTTTAGTTTAATTTTATTCATATTTTGTGTATTACATTTGAGAAAGATTTTGAAGTTAAAAGAGCCATAAGGATGCAAAGTAAGAATGAGGAATAAAAAGAGGCTAGTGCGGAATTGGCGGTAGTCGAGAGAAAAGCCATGGAGTTAGAAGTTGCAACCTATCGCGCTTGCGATGAGACAATTTTATCCAATTCCATTTTTTGCTCTAAAATTCGATCTTTCAAATCTAATTGAATAAGGAGGCGGCATTCCACTATAAATAGGATGTGAAGGAAAAGTTGATGACAACAAGGAAGAAGAGAAAAAGAGAAAAAGAGCTAGAGAGAGATTGAATCAAAGAAGATCAAGATTGAAAGCTTAGGAGTGAAGATTGAGAAATCCACCTTCCTTATTACCTCCAAACTTGTGTTTATGAATTTCTCTTTTTCTTGGTACTTGGTTTTTATTGCAACTATGATTAACTAATTCTTTGGTTGGGAATTAATATTTTGAAACGCAATTTCTTTCAATTATCTATACATCTAATTTCTTGTGGTATGCTTAATGCCCAACTTTGTTTGGCCAATAAAGTTGTGATTTGTGTGGTGTTATGCATTGAGAGATGATAATACAATAGACTTGCAAATACTTATTTGATTACTAATTGATAAGAGAGTATAGTTAATAATTAGATATTCTTAGGGTGCACTAAAAGCTAAATCTAAGCAATCAACAAATAGTTTAGTACAATGAGAATTGGTTGAACTATTTTCAGGGAACTTAAATTTTGGTTTAGTTGATTAGATATTGAGAGAATTTAATCAATGTTATAGGATAACCTAGATCATACACCACTTAGATGTTAAGGTGATTGAGTGTGGATAGATATTAATTCCTAACAATTAAATCTCATTATTTTTCTTACAAATTCTTTCATTAAAATTAGTTGTTTGGTTTAGTTTAAAAATTAGATAAATTTGCTAAGTCTTAAACAAAGAAAAGGAATTGTAGATAGGTGGATAAACATTGTCCTCATGAGAACGATACTCTATTTACTCTATATTACTTGTGGACTCTGTATACTTATGGATTTTACCTAACAAGTTTTTGGTGCCATTGCCGAGGACTATTGATTTAACATCATAATCTATTTGATTTAAGGCAAGTTTTATTTTCTTTGTGAACTTTTGTTTTTATTTTCTTTGTGAACTTTTGTTTTAGGTTTTTTTTTTTTTGTTATATAGGTAATGATTTTTGTGTATGCCCAATACTCGAAGATTGAAACTTGCACTCATTCCTCACATACCTGAGCTTACTAAATATGAAAGAGAGATTAAAAAGGCAAAACAAAAAGAAGCATATGAGATGGTAGATGAAATAGGACTCGGAGGTGGGAATCAAGAGCAGCAAGAGAACCAACGTGGGAATTAGAGAGGAAATCAAAGAACTTTATTGGAGTTCTTTATGTCGGGTTTGAATGGCGCACAACAAGGTATTGCTAGACCAAGGGTCAATGCAAACAATTTTGAGATCAAGCCTTCTCTTCTCCAAATGCTTCAATCAAGTGTATAATTCTATGGATTGACTAATGAGGATCCTAATACTCATGTAGCCAATTTCTTAGAAATCTGTGATACCTTCAAGTATAATGGAGTTTCAGATGATGTAATGAGACTTAGACTATTTCCTTTCACCTTGAAGGATAGGGCAAAATCATGGTTGAATTCACTGCCATCAGGATTGATCACTACTTGGAAGTAACTCATCCAAGCATTCCTTACGAAGTACTTTCCTTTAGTAAAGACTACAAGGATTATCAAGGAGATCACAAATTTCCAATAACTTGAAGGGGAATCATTAGATGAAGCATGGGAGCAGTACAAGGAACTTCAAAGAAGCTATCTTTAACATCATCTTCCCGATGAACTATTGATCCAAACTTTCTACAATGGGTGCAACTCTTAGACAAGGGGCACCATTAATGCAACAGCTAGAGGATCATTAATGAAGAAGACAATGGAGGGGGCAATTAAGCTTTTAGAGGAGATGGCAACCAATAACTCTCCATGGCCTATTGAGCATCTCAAGCAACCAAAAGTGAAAGATCAAAGAAGAATTTTAGTTGTGGATTAGTTGAAATCCTTACAAGCACAAGTTGCTATTCTATCAAAGCAACTCTGTGCTTTGAATGTCACACCAAACTCGGTTGTAGCAATTCGAAGTGGTTGTGACTTTTGTGGTGAGATGGCGCACACAAGCAATGACTATTATATGGCCAACCTTGCAGCTGGAAATCAAGTGGAACAAGTAAATTATTTGGAAATCAGTTTCAAGGTGATAGCAGTTTGTGCCCTAAGAGCCATATAATAGTTATATAATAGTAGATATTAATTCCTAATGGCATAATAAATATATTCATAATGTGAAAAGGGTTTCATATTATTTTCATATTATTTAATATAGTCCTTAAATATTTGTAAAAGGATCTATTATCAAGTGTTGAGAATATGGAAGACAGATCGCTCTTGTATAAATATTTTAAATATATTCATGATCATAGGATTAATGACTGGGCATCATTAATTCCAAAAGACCATCACCTTTGTTTGTTTTCTATAATCAGTATGTGATACGGATGATTATAGAGGCAGTGAGTTTTATGCTACTTGACATATGAAGTTGATACAAACATGTGGATATTCATAGGATTAATAGTCGAACTGTGACGTTAGATAATATTAATATAGGGTATTACTACTTATCAATTATTTATCATCTAGATCATAATAGTGCATATCATCCTCTGACTTGAGGGATACTATATCTCATGCATAGCTAATTAGAATTTATTACTGTTTACATAGGCGTACTATCTCATACTATATCTCTTGTTCAAACAAATCTTAAACTAATCCTTAATAATTTTTGCATCCCTTAACCTTAAACAAAAGTAATAGAACCTTTAATTTCACCTTCAATTAACTATAATCTCAAGTATTTCTTTTCCTTATATCTCTATTATCATTAAAATGTATACTAATATCTTAATCATCACTTCCATTCATTATTTATCTCATTAGTCATATAAGAATCAAACAGATAATTCCAATTAATAACTCTAATTGATATCGATAATTTTCTTCCCAATTGATAATTATTACTTAATCTATTATAACTTCAATAAATATTTTCATGTTTAATACCTTGCTAACATTACAATTTCTACATTTCCATCATTTATCAATTAAAACATATTTAAACTTAACAAACATTCCTATATATATCATATCCCAAATGAACCTGCATTCTATTAATTTACAATCCCAAATAAACATTTCATAATTATTTCAGACTTACCATCTTTCTGTATAATAAATACATCATTACCATGACTTAATTACCTAATGCCTCATAATTTTTTTTATACCTTTAGCTCGTAATGTCATCTCACTTTAGGTTTTCCACTTACATCTCACTATACTTCACATTCTTAATCATTTAACTTATCCACATTAAATAATAAACCTTCTAATACCAATGCTATTCAATGAAATCTCTATGCAGCTCTTATATCTTTCCAAATCTATTTCATTCTAGGTTATCTCAATAAAAATTCTTTCCTACTAAAGATCACTACCAAATTTTCCAGTAACCTCAATTGAACATTATTGTATCTAACACCTTAAAACATTTCTCATCTAGAGGACTCAAATCCCTTTCAGGTATATTCAAAACTATTTAATTTTCAAAACTTGCATAGCATCATACTTATCCTATTATCATCATTACAAGTCTGAGAATACTTATCCTTTTATGTCTCCCCCTCTTAAAAGAAATTCATCCTCGAATTTAAATATTTACTCATACGTTCTTGAAAATTGGGGATGCTTCTGCCACATCCCTTCCTCAGCTTCCTAAGTATACTCATATATTCCATGATTACACTAGTGGACCTTAATCATAGGTATCTCCTTGATACACAAATTTCTCCCCATCTTTGGCTCGAAACTCGACAAGGTTCTTTCTATAGTCAATACGAGCTTAATGCTCATATAACCAGTCCATGCCTAAGATTACATCAAACTTTAGTACATCCAATTCTAGCAATTCCACAAAAAGCTTTTGTCTGTTAATATCTACCTCATAGTCCTTAAACCCATACTTTACTTTCATCATTACTCCTAAAGGAGTTGATACCATTAAAGGTTCATGAATTAATTCCTTATTTCTACCTAACTCTTAACAAAACATGAAGATACAAATGAATGCGTAGCACCAAAATCAATCAAGCATCTTGCACTAGAATTTTGAATGGGAATGATATCTTCTTCTTTTAAATCACACTAGATTAATATTCTTCCTTTGACTATGCTTGACATTTACATAAGTGACAAAGAAATCCCTAGCTTTCTTATTGTTCTAGTCTATATGGTAGCATCTATGCCACATATTCCTTAATATACTTCACTTATTTCATACCATATACTTATGTATATATAATGTAACTGATTTGTTTCATTCTCTTACTGATCATTACTAAATATCATTTCCATTCTTATGGCATCAATCACAATTATCATTTAATAACTCCATATAATTCATATCAAACCATTGTAACATGTAAGCATTTCATAGCTCATAACATTATACCTATCAAGCATTAATCTAAATTGGATTAAAACTTAGTCAACTTCTCTTTCTAATTCACTTAACCCCACTATCAAAATATCATACTTGTCATGCATTTAACATGAGTACCCATCATATCATATCACAAGACACATATCGCATATCACTTATCACATAGCATATGTCATATAGATATAGTAGGTATCATGTATCATAATCATGTAATATATAACTTATAGCATTATAAATTCTCCTATCATATAGAAGCGAATCATGTCACAAGCAAAAAGATTCAATGCACATTAAATCACTAAGTAATCAAATAGTATTATTCGCAGCGTATAAATCCTATACCACTAGGGTAATAATTATCAACAACTAGCATAAACCTCAACTGTGCCCCTCATCTGGACGAATGTTAGGTAGTTCTCATGGTCATTCAGGCGAGTAATCGATAAGAGGGCAATCTGTAGAAATGTGATTGAAACCATGACACTTATAGCATAGTAAATCCTTATTCGGCACGCGACCTGTTGAGGACAAGTCCTAGATGGTGAGTAGCCCAATCTCTAAGTGTACGATCTCCCATCTGTTCAACATCTCTAGTCTTAAGCTACTCAATGTCCCTCAAAGCATGAACTAACAACCTAAGACATCGATTTTCCCCTCTCAAATATGAGCAGTCACTCTCCAATTTTTGAATCTTACCATAAACCTAAACACAGTCTAAATACTCCTGGGGTCCTCTTCTTTAGGCACCTTCTCTTCCTTGTGGTGAATCATGGGTATAACTTTCTCAAACATCTCTCGCCATGTCCTCTTATATGCCACTCGCGGTGCCTTATGTTGCGATCCTCGAGCAGAGGTAATCTTCTTGGTCATCTGATAAAGGAATCATAAGGCACACAAACAAACAATAACAAAAAGTACTATAACCTATTAGGGTTTTGTGGAACTACACTAGTGATAGCCTACAAGTGACATGATACGAAGATTCCTATACTCCAGGATTATACTTAACCATTCCAATAAATGGACAAGTCTAAACTAGACTTTTAAAACTACAACTTTGATACCAATTTTGACACTGGTCAAGTAGCAACAAAGGATAACCTATAGCTTTGATACCATTTTTGTCACATCCCAATTTCGGAGATATGATAGTCCTAGAACATGGGGAGACATAAGGTCACCTATGCCCGTAGAACCCATTCATACATATACAAAAATTGCCTAGGATCGTACTGAACCTTATACATAAATTTAATAAAACCTTTTATAAAGGAAAAATCTTAAGTTGCGAAAGCTAAAAATATACTATTCTAAAATAAAGTTCCCAATATAATATTCTAAAATAAAGTTCCCATAATAATTCCCAGAGCGTCTAAGGACTCATCATAGCATGGTATTATTATAACTTTGACAAGGGAATTTTCCAAGCGAAGTAGATAGCTTGAGCGATCACCTTGCCTCCTTATAATGCTCACCTGGAACCACACAAGGAAAAGAGGTGAGATAGATGATCTCAATAAGTAAACAATAAGACTTATACAATATCATATATCCCTTAGAAGATTTCATAGCTCATCATTCAAAGTTTATGATTCACAGTTCATGGCTTGCGATTTAATAAGGTTTACAGAAATCAACTTATAACTCATAACATATAGAGTGAAGCCTATTGCCGTATCCACTTATAACCTATAACTTATAGAGTGAAGGTTGCTGCTGTGTTCACACATAACACATAATATATAGAGTGAAGGCTGCTGCCATGTTCACATATAACTCATAACATAATTCATAACATATAAAGGTAACAGTAGCATTGAAGGATACAATCACATGTAACATAATAGCAATAGAAGTTTAGCTTACTTAACAAAAGATGAACAATAGTGTAGTTCCAGAAAGAATATAAGTTGGGACAAATATCACAAAGGTATTATCATTAGATAATCAAAAATGGGTTTGGACCAATTGTTCTTTGGCAACCCAAGCTTATAAAAGGTTCACAAGCTTATAAAAGCTTATAGAAGAGAACTTGGGTTTCAAGATATCAAAGGTTCACAACACATGATAGCTTGTACTTGTAACTTGAAACATAATGTTTACTTACCTTGTGGTTCCTTTGCTCTTAGTACTTATAGCCCTTGAACCTCTAATACTCCTTAATCTCTAACATAACATTTAATTTACACTTAGTATTTCTTAATATCATGCTATCCTATCCCATACTACCCCATGCACATATAATATTCACATATACTTAAAGTTGCACTTAGAAGTGCACTCATCACTTGTACATAGCATGTTGACTTTTATAGTCTTGCATACTTTGCCTTTATAGGCCCACATGAAAGCACATGATAACTCATATTATGACTTTTCTAAAGTCAACACAACATATCATGATCAATCCAATTTAACATTGAACTTAATACACTTAACACTTTTCATATATGTCAACTTAACAGGTCACCTATCAAGTATCATGCTTTCTCTCATGATCAATTTGTACAATCAATCTCGTCATCCATTTAAAATCATTAACTCATTACTAACTCATCATAAAACCCATTTCCATAGTACTTAATCACATTCACATATTAATCATAACATAAGGTTAAGATACCCTAAGTATACCTTAGGTGTCTCTAGACTTGTCTAAAGTCATTCCTTTAACCAACATACAATTTAATCATTTATCATTCAAACATACATGTCAATAATCATTAAAATACATTACATAAAAATTATAGACATTGGAATAAAAATTCCCAAGTAGGCCAAATCATACAATCTAGTACAAACATGATTTTTCTCTTCTTTTGCACTTTTTGTCCATTATAGTAATATGCAGAAACATGGTTTAAACCAAGATTTTTTATATAATCAAAATAAAAATCATTTTTGAATACTTTAATGTACAAATCAACAGCTATATATATATATATATATATATATATATATATATATATATATATATATATACACATGCAAATTTTCCAACTAGAGGTTTTAAGTTGAAAACCATGAATCCTTCTTGTTTCTGGTACTTTATGGTCATTACAGTAATATATAAACACATGATTTAAATCATTATTTTCCATCCAAACATAACAAAAATCAGTTTAGGATTCAATTATGTACAAATTAGTAGCCCATGGTACAACATATGCGTGAAAATTTCAATTTTAGATTGTAGGGTGAAAATCATGAACTTTCTTGCTTTCCGTACTTTTCTGATCATTACAACAATATACAGAAATATGATTTAAATCAATATTTTTCATCTAAACATAACAAAAATCAATTTAAAACATAACCATATGCAAATCACCCCCTTTGCATAATTCATTCATGAAAATTTCAATTTTGAGTTTTAGGATTTATATTTGGAGGATTCACGTAGAGAGGTTTGTGTTTTTGGTAGAGAAATTAATTTATCTTTCAAAAATTCACCTAAACTGAATTAAATCAGTTGAAATCAATAAGTACTCAGTTCAAAATAATTTTCTCATGATTAGTTTCATAGAAATTAAACAATAAATTAAAAACAGAGAAAAACTTACGAATACGGTCAAAAAATCGCAAAGTTTGAAGGTATTCTATGATTTTCGGTAGAGAGACTATTTTTGAGAGAATTTTTCTGCCAAAATAATGAAATAACAGAATAGTGGCTATTAGAAACAAGGGCTGGTAATGAAATAATAGAATAGTGGTTGTTAGAAACAAGGGCTGGCTGAAATTTACTTAATATATATAGGGTTTTGGGCAATTTCCAATATTACCCTTAATGAGCTAGGTTAGGAGTGTTTTGGTGTAGTAGACTTTTGGGCATTTAGGCTTTTATTTAATTTGTGGGTTGATTATAGGTAAAAAAAAAATATTTTTCTTATTATTTCTATTAAAATTCCCCCCCAAAATATTTTAAAAATATTTCAAAAATGCTCATAAAAATTATTTTATACTTAAAAATTACTTTGTGCATGAAAATTCAATTTATGTAAAATAAATTATTTTATGCTAATGCACTTCATATAAATCACTTATACCACAATAGTAATTCATATTATGGATATTAGAACTCATTTAACATACCACATACTCATTAATCACATAATACATGAATTTTCATAAAAGCATACTTTTTATCTTAATAGCTCTAAATTCAAGTAAATGGTCATGAAAACTTCCAAGGTGGGTGTGGGTTATTAAATTTCATCTTTCATAGTCCTTACCCAAAGCTAAACACTGATCTAGCATTATCCTCAACCATTCTTACCAAAGATAAACACTAACCTAGCTTCACTCTTATCCTCAATCCTTATCCAAACTAAATGCTGACTTGGTTTCATCTTTTACATTACTATCCAAACCCATGGCCTATCTAAGCCTATGGTCCAATCCACTATTATCCAACTATCACCAAACCCATGGTCCACCCAACCTCCAAATCCATAGTACATCCATAACCCAATTGCAAAACCTATGGTCTTTCCATCTAGCGTTTAGCCAAGAAGTCCAACGTGTGCAGCAGCCTGCCAGCCTACAGGCCCCAGTGTCCGCCAAAGTCCTTCAGTGCCACACAGTAGGAAGCCCTTTACTGCCCGCTTGTTCCAGCGCTTAGCTGCTGATCCTAGTGCCTACTGCATCACCTATGAGCATATATTGAAGATTTTCTGAGATTTTCAATCCTAAATTATTTTAGGAAAGTAGAAACTAAATAAGAAGTTTTTTTTGTCATACATAGGGCCATTTAGAGGAAGAAAAGGAGGGGGAATTCTACGTGGATAGTACATTTTCTTCCAGTTTTCTGTTTTCTTAATTTTAGTTTTGAGATTTCCACACTTAGATTAGAATTTTGTTCTTGAGAATTCCTTTGTGAAGATTCAAGAGATTGAATTGGATAAAATGGATTGATTAGTATGGTCTAATTCTTATTTATAATTTTTTTGGATTATTGAATTGATAGAATTGATTTGATGAATTCTTTTGATTATAATAAGATTATGATAATTTTTTTATTTCCCATGAGCTAATTTCATTCTTGTCTAGAGTTTGTATGATGTGTTCATGATATGGAATTGAGTATAATCCCTTTTGATTATTTTTATTATTACTAAATTGAATTGATTGATTGTTTGACTTAGGTTTTGAATGAAGGAATGAGAGCTGAAGTTCAATTTCATAATTCATTCCTTTAGGATCTTAAAATGAATTAGAAATATAAGTTTTAAGATTATGCTTTAGTTTTTGATATATGATTTGATAGAATGATTTCTATGAATGCGATTGCTAATAGATTGATTTTTATTCTTTGAATTGTTACAAACTAAGGCTTTAGAATAATCAATTGGGTATATTCATGAACATATAAGATTGATAAACTAAATACAAACCCTAGGCATCCTTCATTCATTACATTTAAACCTATTGCATTTTAATCCATATTTATTTTTAATTTCCTATTTTGCAAATATTTCTTTTCAAAATTAAATCATTCAAATTCTTTTCATTTAATTTGCTTTAAATGAAGACAAATATTTCCATTTGCAATTCCTTGAGAGATACGATCTTAGGTGCCTTCGATATACTTGTGGGTCGCTTTTAGACAGGTTATTTTGAGGCGAACAATTTTTTGGCGCCATTGCTAGGGAATTGCAAAGCAAATTTGTTTCACTATAATTATTTTTGTTTCTAGTTTTTATTTACATTTTTTTTGATATCTTTATGCAAGGGAGAAGATCTTTGGATGAAGAGATTGTCCTTTTTGTTGATAACGTGCACATGATAGGTGGAGAAAGAAGAAGAATAGAGCCAAACAAGGACCAAGTTGATCCAATAGATCTAGAAAATCTAAGGGTAGAAGACCAAGAAAAACAACCATACATCATGGCATGGGAAAGAAGACCCATAAAGGATTATGCTAGGCCAATCATAGGCACCACAACATCATGCATTAGACTCGATACGGCTGCTCAAAATTATGAGCTAAAGAACATACATTATACCATGCTCCCATCCTTTTATGGAGTGCCAAATGAAGACCCCCTCAATTTCATTAAGGATTTCTACTCCACCATACAGACCTTTTCTCTAAAAGGTCTAACTGAAGATTAGTTGCGGATGAGATGCTTTCCTTACACCTTGAAGGACAGAGCTAAATCTTGGCTGATGACACTTACTCCTAATTCATTAACCACTTAGGAGGAGGTGTAAAATAAATTCATGGGAAAGTTTTACTCTCACCAAAAGACAGCTGATTTGAGATCAAAGATTGCAACCTTCACACAAATAGAAGGAGAGCCTTTTTATAAAGCATGGGAAAGGTTCAAGATGTTGCAAATTCAATGCCCACACCATCACTATCCATTGCAATTGCTCAACTAGTTCTTTTATGATGGGCTCACATTCCAGAGCCAAAGCATAATTGAAATGCAGCTAGAGGGGCAATGAGAGAGATCACTGTTGAGGAAACTTATGAACTTTTTGAGATGCTTGGTGCCAACTCTCAGCAGAAAAGTGTGAGAGGGAGAAGAGTTGGATTTGAAGAAAGAGCTCTGGGGAAAGATGTGGCTATGCAAATAGCTGAGCTTACTAGACAAGTCAAGCTCCTCACCATAAAGGGAAATACAATAGTTCAACAAGAGGTATGTGGTGTTTATGGTATTTTTGGTCATAGTGCTACTGTTTGCCCTTCGAGTTTTGATTCTTTTACAGTTGATTATGAGTAAGCACAAGCCTTGGATGGTTTCCAACCTAGGCCGAGAAATGACCTCTTTTCCAACACCTACAACTAAGGTTGGAAAAGCCATCCAAACTTTTCTAGGAAAAACAACAACCAACAACAGCAGCAGCCTCAGTTTCAAATTATGCAAAGAGGCCAACCATTCCAAGGAGAATCATCAAACCAACAATAGTAAAGGAAGCCATCTTTGGAGGATAGCTTGAATGCTTTTATTCAAGCTAGCAATAAAATTCAGGAGGCTAATGATAGAAGATTTGACTCTTTGGAAGCAGCAGTGCGAAATGTAGAGATTCAAGTTGGTCAAATTGCAAGCCATATGCAATCAAATAAAAAAGGGAAACTTCCTAGCCAACCAAAGCAAGCTAAGTCTATCTCGATTCTTTGGAGTGGTAAGCCAATAAATGATAATGTTGGTGAAGTTTCTAACTATGCAGTAGAGGAAGAGAAAGAGATAGAAACACTGCTGCGAGTCAAATTTAATACTCTAGTCTCTAAGACTAAGTATAGAGTGAGTAGAGTGTCGAACTCTAGGGAATTTAAAGAAATTTTATATTAACCGAGTAATTACTAAGATGGATAGGCAAACAACAAACAAAAGATGTTGATGTATTCTATCTAATCTAAAATACTAAAGTTTTATTATTACTTTAATAACAATAGACAATGAATATTAGAATTACAACTCAAAATTAATTTTGAACTATAAAAGTTAACAACATATAAACATATGCAATGATTGGAGAATATGACCAAAAATTCTTAAAAGTAACTCTCATTGTCAATTAAGAGTATTTTAATTTAGAGTCTATAAGCATTCTCATGTCATTATAGAGATAAACTAAAATCATTAAGTTCCATGCCAATTCTTTAACCCCTCAAAGTGGATTTCTTGTCTCTAAGTACTTTCCTATCCTTTGAGTAATTTCAATTGCATTTCCATAAAAATGCCCCAAATCTCATTGTGAACAAAATGATTAACAAGTTATATATGGTGATCAAGCATAAATAACACAATGTAGGACTCAATTGAAACTAAGTCACTCATGCATATTAAGAATGTAGTTCATAAAATTAATTCATCATTGCAATGCTACAACTTATTAGCCTAAGTACATGGTAAAATATAACATAGTAATAATGCAAGCATTCATTATTGAATAGTAAAATAAAAAATAGAAGAAAGGAAGAAAGATTGATGAGTGAAAACTCCTTTATTCTTTAGAAAATTACTTGCACAATTCTTGAACTTGAAGTGCCTTTTGGAAGGACACTTGATACAAACCAAGTACTTAATTCTAATAAGGTATTCATAAGGATTTTAAGTAAGTTTTTCCTATCTAATACAATAGATCTCCTCCCCAAAATAAAGCCAAATCTAAGTATTTATAAGCCCCAAGGTGTCCCAAGAAGTGCCCCTTTGAAAAAGGTGTCAAAATGAAAGGGTGCCTTGAAAGGGTATAGTAACCACCCTGTCACGAGTCGGCATAGGCGCACGGTTGGCTTCTATCATGACTTGGTACAAATGAGATGAATCAGCATGGTCCTCTTCTGTCACGACTCGACACACACGGAATAAGTCGGCGCAGTCCTCTTCATTGGCTTGTCTTTGCTCCTAAGCATGGCACTTGGTTCCATTTTGGTCCTTAGCTTCCATTTTCGGTCAAAATCATCTTCTTACACCTATTATCCTATAACACTCAAACAAAAGATCAAACACACCCTAGCATAGAAAATTAACACAAAGCATGCATGCATTCAAACAAAATAAGTAAAGATATTGTTAGTTTGGTTATGCCATTTTGCATCATATCAAACTCCCCCATACTTAGACCTTGCTTGTCCTCAAGCAAGAAGAAAAGATAAAAGAGAAAAACAATGTACTTAACTTTTCCAAAACAAATGTAGAAATCTTACTAAGTTAACTTTGAGTAATGCAAGGTGTATAGTACTAATGTATCAATGAAACAATTTTAAATGCCCAACAATGGTAAAGGTGACAAGTCTTATAGTATAAGCCCTAAGTTTGTCTAATTATCTCATTCCTATCAAGAACAAAGTCATAATTATAAAGTCAAGGTCTTAATCATACTTTTCTAGTCAAAACATCCATTCATTAAGTCAAGAATTCTAAAGATATAAATAGCCTTTAGGACATAAGTTACACACAAATATATCTAGTCTCATGGCATTTTTGGACACTTTTTATTTTTACTTTGCTTCTTCTTCTTTTTTTTTTTTTACTAGTATTACCATGTACGTTTTTCGAATTGAATGCAAGTAAGGAGCATACTCATTTGCACACAACTTACTCAACATACATATATTCACTAGTGACATCATGCATATTTTTCGAATTGAATGCAACTAAGGAGCAAACTCATTTGCATACAACTTACTCAACATACATTTATTCACTAGTAAAGATTGTTCATACTTTTTTTTTATGTGTGTCCTCATCCATTATTGACTAGATGCATTACTCGTATTATGGCTATAGTTTCCTTTAGGCAAATTAAATCTCTAAAAACCAAAACTTAAATCCTTACAATTTTAGCATTTAAGCATAGTTAGGAAGTTGACTAGATAATTTTTAAACTTTGAAAATAATAAAAATGAGATAAAAAGACAAACTCAAAACAAATGTTACAAAAAACTTAAAAATTTTACCAGTTGGGCATAAAATTATTCATTAAATTATTATAAAGTAACTCCTAAAACATGCCAATTACTATAAAGTAAATCACTACTAAAGAATGTGGAGAAAAGTTAAGTTTGAACGTTACAATTTTAAAAATTTTGATGCAAAAGGCAAAGACTAAACTAAAAAAAAAAAAAACATGCAAAACGAACAAACAAACACACAAAACAAAGCAATAATAATTAAAATCCTACTTCTATCCCTCCCTCATACTTAAACTTCACATTACCCTCAATGTGAAACCCAAAGAAAATAAAGTAAAGGAAAGGATAGAAGAAAATTTAATAAAGGAATAGAAAGTAGTTGAGAGAATGCTTTGGTAATGTGTGTTAAAAGACCTTAGGAATGATTTTCTGAAAAAGGGGTGTGATTAATGCTATATATAGAGTGTAGGTGTAAGTTATGAAGTGATAAGTCATGACCTTTCTTGGGAAGAGTCATGACTCTTCACTTAAAACTTGATTCAAATTTAAATTTTGAAAATATGATTTGACCAAAATTGAAGATAAATCAAAGCATTAAAGATACAAGAATAATTAGTAATAAAAAAAACTAAAATAATCAAATAAATCAAACAAAAAATGAAAAAAAATAGAAAAATTACAAAATCTGTGTTCTTGACTGGTCGCGAGTCGGCACACTAGGCATGACTCGGCACCAGATCATTCTGTCATGAGTCGGCACTAAGGGGCATGACTCGGCACGCAAATTTTTTTTTTTAAATGAAAGAAAACTTACCATGCTATATTTAAAGGTCTATAGCTTGACCATACCTTTGCCAAACTAAGGTGTGGAGAGAGGTATTGACCTTGTTTGATCAATTGCTTCATCAATTAAGTATGGCTTGAGACGATATCCATTAACCTTGAAAGTTTCTCCCTTGTCATTAGCAATTTCAATGGTTCCATAGGGATGAACTTTTATAATCTTGAAAGAATCTGACCATTTTGAGTTCAACTTTCCAAGAAACAATCTTAACCTTGAATTGTAAAGCAAAACAAGTTCTCCCTCATGAAATTTCTTGTTAGCCAAATGCTTATCATGCCATAATTTAGTATGATCCTTATACAATTTTGCATTTTCATAGGCATTCATTCTTAATTCCTCTTTATCAAGCCTTGATAAATGATCCGCAATGAGGTTCTCACTTCCTTTCTTATCCCTCACCTTCCAATCAAACTCTTGAAGCATTAAAATCCACTTTAGGAGCCTAGGTTTTGCATCCTTCTTACTTAGAAGATATTTGAGAGCAACATGGTTTGAATAAACAATTACTTTTTACCCCAAAAGATATGTTCTAAATTTGTCAAATGCATAACCAATAACAAGTAACTCTTTCTCTGTGGTGGTATAGTTGATTTGAGCATCATTAAATAATTTGCTAGCATAGTAGATCACATAAGGCTTAACTTCTTTCTTTTGCCCTAAAACAGCCCCTATCACAAAGTGACTTGCATCACATATAATCTCAAATGGTTGCTCCCAATTTGGCGGTTGCAAAATAGGTGCTGATATAAGAGCCTTCTTCAAGGTTTCAAAGGCTTCCACACATGGCAAAATATTTAGTACTTCTACAATGCCTCATAATGGCTAAATTAAACAATAAAATAAATTAAATTAAAAAAATTAAAAATCAAAAAAATAAAAACCTAAAAAAACTTTTTACTACCCTAAGTTAATAAAAATTCTAATCAAATTCCCTAGCAACGGTGCCAAAATTTGCTACCAGTCAAATTTAATACCCTAGTCTCTAAGACTAGGTATAAAGTGAGTAGGGTGTTGAACTTTAGGGAATTTAGGGAAATTTTATATTAACTAAGTAATTACTAAGATGGATAGGCAAATAACAAACAAAAGATGTTGATTTATTCTATCTAATTTAAAATACTAATGTTTTATTATTACTTTAATAACAGATAATGAATATTAGAATTACAACTCAGAATTAATTTTGAAATATAAAAGTTAACAACATATAAATACATGCAATGATTGGAGAATATGACAAAAAATTCTTAAAAGTAACTCTCATTGTCAATTAAGAGTTTTTTAATTTAGAGTCTATAAGCATTCTCATGTCATTATAGAGATAAACTAAAATCATTAAGTTCCACGCCAATTCTTTAACCCCTCAAAGTGGATTTCTTGTCTCCAAGTACTTTCCTATCCTTTGAGTAATTTCAATTGCATTTCCACAAAAATGCCCCAAATCTCATTGTGAACAAAATGATTAACAAGTTATATATGGTGATCAAGCATACATAACACACTGTAGGACTCAATTGAAACTAAATCACTCATGCATATTAAGAATGTAGTTCATAAAATTAATTCATCATTGCAATTCTAACAACTTATTAGCCTAAGTACATGGTAAAATATAACATAGTAATAATGCAAGCATTCATTATTGAATAGTAAAATAAAAAATAGAAGAAAGGAAGAGAGATTGATAAGTGAAAACTAAGTGAAAACTGAAATTACTTGCACAATTCTTGAACTTGAAGTGCCTTTTGGAAGGACATTTGATACAAACCAAGTACTTAATCCTAATAAGGTGTTTATAAGGATTTTAAGTAATTTTTTCCCATCTAATACAATAGATCTCCTCCCCAAAATAAAGCCAAATCTAAGTATTTATAAGCCCTAAGGTGTCCCAAGAAGTGCCCCTTTGAAAAAGGTGTCAAAATGAAAGGGTGCCTTGAAAGGGTATAATAACCACCCTGTCACGAATCGGCACAGGCGAAACAAGTCGGCATGGTTGGCTTTTGTCATGACTCAGCACAGACGGAACGAGTCGGTACGGTCCCCTTCATTGGCTTGTCTTTGCTCTTAAGCTTGGCACTTGGTTCCATTTTGGTCCTTAGCTTCCATTTTCAATCAAAATCATCTTCTTACACCTTATATTATCCTATAACACTCAAACAAAAGATCAAACACACCCTAGCATAGAAAATTAATACAAAACATGCATGCATTCAAATAAAATAAATAATGATATTGTTGGTTTGGTTATGCCATTTCGCATCATATCAGACACCCTCTCCATTCAAATTACACAAAATGGACAATCCTTATTGACCTCCTATTCCATTTCTAGGCCATTTAAAAAATGGTAAGTAAGATAAGCAATTCGATGAGCTTTTCACATTGTTATCCATGGTAAATATCAATTTGCCCTTGCTTGATGTGATTAAGAATATGCCTACGTATGAAAAATTTTTTAAGGAGCTGAATTTTAAGAAAAGGAGGTTAGAGATGGAGGAGAAAGTAGTAGTGTCCGAGGTGATTAATGCAGTACTCCAGAAAAAATTTCCTCCAAAAGCTAAGGATCATGGTAGTTTTGTCATTGACTTTAGTATGGGCAATGGTGAAAAGGCTAAAGGTATGTTAGATTTAGGTGCTAGTATTAATTTGATGTCATATGCCTTATTTAAGCAGTTGAATTTAGGAGAGCTGAAACCCACCAAAATGAGCTTGCAATTAGCTGATAAGTCCTTGAGATTTCCTAGGGGAATTATAGAAGATGTGCTAGTGCAAGTAGAAGGGTTGATAGTGCCTATTGATTTTGTGGTGTTAGATATGGGAGATAAGTTGTCTAATAGATCAAAATTGCAAATCTTGTTAGGTAGACCTTTTATGGCAACTACTAATACTTTGATTGATGTTAAAAATGGGAAATTGACTATAACTGTTTTGGGCCAAACTATTGAATTTTCCATTTTTAATAAATTATCTGTTCCTACCACATCATTTATTGAGGAATGCTCTTCTATTGAATCCTTTAATACTGCTGTGAAAGATATTTTCTTATAGGGATCCTATGATAAAAAATATGCTGCAGGTGCCTAAGTTGGTTAAACCCTAGGAAGAAGTGTATAGGAGCTCTCAAATGTTCAAGGAGCGGGCCAAACCTCTTCATGATAAAAGCCATGTCCAAAAGTCCCTTGAACGAGGTATGAAAGTACTACTATATAACTTGTGGTGGCGTCATGATCCAAGTAAATCTAAATCCCACTGGAGTGGTCCTTTAATTGAAAATGTGGTACATCCCTCTAGAGCAGTAGATTTGTTTAACTTTCATAGAGATAAAATTTTTAGAGTTAATGGTCAGAGAGTTAAACCATTTTTTGAGGGAGTGGAAAAATTTAAGGAATTTAAGATTCCTTAATGTCTTCCAAAATGTCCAGTTAAGACGATGTTAAAGAAGCGCTCGATGGGAGGCAGCCCATCATTGTCTTTAAAATTCTGTTTTTAAAATTCTAATTTTGTGTTTTTCCTAGTCCTATCTATGAAAGTTGTTTTGTCTTTTGAGTTGATGTTATGGCATAATTGGTGGATTAAATGTATTGTCTTGTGATTTAAGGAAAATCTTGCTAGCAATCTCAAGTTTGAATGTTTCAAATGTTTTGCACTTGTTATGATCTTAAAATGTCTTTGTTTGCCTCTATTTCATTACAAAGCATGATAGACTTTACCTTACCATGGTGAGAATATTTGAGTCTATACTTTTTCTTTGTTTCCATATTGTGTATACCATGTTGATTGTACATCTCTAGAGCTTGCTTAGGTATACTTTTTGAGACCACATGTTAATTTTAATTCAGGCATTAAAATGATTAAGGCATTAGGTTTCACCCTTTAGCTTAAATGGCCAACCTTGAATGTTTATTCCCTTTAGTGAGCCACTTTGAGCCTTGACCTTTTCTTTGGAAACATTCAATTTAACTTATCCTTTCATTGTAATTTTCATATGTTTTGTCCCTCATTGAGGTTTTTGCGCATTTGAAAGTCATTTTCTTGAAAGTTAAGTATGTTGATATTGCTTGAGGTCAAGCAAAGTTTTTAAGTGTGGGGTGAGAGAACACATTGCTTTGGGGAACATGTTCTTGTGTATATCATGATATTATAGACTTCATTTTGTAATATATATATATATATATATATATATATATATATATATATATATATATATATATATATATATATATATATATATATATATATAATTAGGGATCCCAACAATAATAAAAAAATAAAAGAAAGTTTTTAATGAAGTCTATTATTCTTTGAACATGTGAATTGCATTGCAAGTGTGGTTATATAAAATATGGAAAGATTTTGCAATGAGTTTATGAAGAAATTGGGAAATAGTGTGCTTTGAGTGTTTCAAGTTGTTATTTGGTCTTTGAATGCTCAATAACTCAATGATAAACTTATTTTTTCCTTTTCCCTACCATTACCCTAGCCCCGTTACAACCAAATGAAAGACCTTTTGATTAATGTCTTGAATTAAATTAGTGGTGGAGATTAGATTAATAAGCAAATTTATGGTAGTTTGCCTTCAATTTTGGTTTTGAGCGATCATTCTTTGCAACTCGAGAGAAACACTTAGTTGAGTGTGTGGTCTATCATGTTAGCTTTGTTTGGAGACAACTAATTCCTTAGAAGAGGAAAATTGTGGATACATTTGAAGTGTTTTTGCTAAGGTTGCTGCTTTATGAGTACTTAGATTGCTTGATGATTGTTGAGTTCCTATTTTATGTCATAATTATTGCTTGAGGACAAGCAAATTTCTAAGTGTGGGGTAGTTGTTTTGTCATAGTTTTATCTTATTTTTGTTTCCTTGAATTATTAACTTATAATTTATTTTTATGATTTTATGATGTTTTATTATATTTGTTAAGTTAAGTTGCACTAAATAATGAAAGAATCGGAAGTTTGGTGCAAAGACGAAAAATTAGGCAGGACAAATGCCAATGCGATAGCCCCCAGCAGCGCTAACTGCCTTTCTTTAGTGCCTAGTAGTAGCAACAGCAGTGCCAGCTGCCTTTCTCCAATGCCTAGCAGTAGTAGCAGCACGCCTCCAACTCCTTTCCAAAAAGTCCAATGCGCGCAATAGCCTGCTAGCCCACAAGCCCCAGCATCCGCCAAAGTCCTTCAACACTACGCAGCAAGAAGCCCTTTGCTACCTACTTGTTCTAGTGCCTAGCTGCCGATCCTAGTGCCTGCTGTATCACCTATGAGTAGATATTGAAGATTTTTCAAGATTTTCAAGGATTTTCAATCCTAAATTATTTTAGGAAAGTAGAAACTAAATAAGAGGTTTCATTATTATAAATAGGGCCGTTTAGAAGAAGAAAAGGAAGGGGAATTCTGGGAGGATAGTAGCTTTTCTTCCAGTTTTCTGTTTTCTTAATTTTAGTTTTGAGATTTCTAAACTTAGATTAGAATTTTGTTCTTGAGAATTCCTTTGTGAAGATTCAAGAGATTGAATTGGATAAAACAGATTGATTAGCATGGTCTAATTCTTATTTATAATGCTTTTGGATTATTGAATTGATAGAATTGATTTGATGAATTCTTTTGATTATAATAAGATTATGATGATTTTTTTATTTCTCATGAGCTAATTTCATTCTTGTCTAGGGTTTGTATGATGTGTTCATGATATGGAATTGAGTATCATCCCTTTTGATTATTTTTATTATTCCTAAATTGAATTGATTGATTGTTTGACTTAAGTTTTGAATGAAGGAACGAGAGTTGAAGTTCAATTTCAGAATTCATTCCTTTAGGATCTTAAAACGAATTAGAAGTATAAGTTTTAAGATTATACTTTAGTTTTTGATATATGATTTGATAGAATGATTTCTATGAATGCAATTGCTAATAGATTAAATTTTTTTCTTTGAATTGTTAGAAGCTAAGGCTTTAGAATAATCAATTGGGTATATTCATAAACATATAGGATTGATAAACTAAATATAAATCCTAGGCATCCTTCATTTATTACATTTAAACCTATTGCATTTTAATCCATATTTATTTTTAATTTCTTGTTTTGCAATTATTTCTTTTCAAAATCAAATCATTCAAATTCTTTTCATTTAATTTGCTTTAAACCTAGACAAATATTTCCATTTGCAATTCCTTTAGAGATACGACCTTAGGTGCTTCTAATATACTACAATTGCCCTGTATACTTGCGGGTCGCTTTTGGACAGGTTATTGTGAGGTGAACAACTAGATCACCAAAAATATTATCATCTTCAATTGATCTTGCTTCTTGGTTTTTTTCATCAAACTCCCTCAAAGATTTTTCCATTTCATACTGCACTTTATAAGGAATCTTTTTGCATAAAGCAATATCTCCTTTTCGACCAGTTAAATGCTTTTGTATTCTATTGATTCCCCCACCTCTCAAAACATTATTATAGTGCAAGCATGTCCAGCTTTTCTTTCCAACCTTATCTACATTCTCTTTAAAATGAGCCCATGCTAAATCAGATTTTGTCCTCACTGATGATTGAAGAGAATTAATCATAGAATTACACTGTTGACCACTTAATGATGATTCCATTTGTACCACAAAAAAAAAAAAAAAAAGCAATTAAAAATGTTGTATCAATTTATAAAAAATAACATGTACTATATTTTTTTACCAAATTATATCATTTATTTTCTTTGACAATTATGTATTGAATTAATCTAATCTATTCAAACTTTGAGCTAGCTAATAAATGGCATAATAAATTTTTAGCAACCAAGTTATTCAAAGTTCAAACCACATAAATCAATTAGCAATAAAGACACTTCAAATGTTTAACAATATTTGCAAATTTTATATAAATTCAGTTGATTATAAATCAATGTTATATAATTACTATTAGATACTTCTTTTGGTATATAAAATTAACAAAAAGTATCGTATATGAAATGAATTATTAACTTTGAATTAATGTTGATCTCCCATAATGAGTATTTGTATTTGCAATAATTAGGATGTTTATAAAATATTAAATAAAAATATATGGTTCTAATTGTAGAATTTGGATTTCATTTACTTATATTGCTATTAAAATTAGTTATTCAAATTCAAATCTTCTAATCAATAGGAAAAAATAGCAAGAGCATTTATTATTTCAAATTATATATTTTCCTTCTTCAATCATTTCATAGCTTATTTGAGTTATTTCTATTTAATTTTATATTTTATATGTGTGATTTAAAATAATTAACCACTAGATATTAAAAATAGAAACAAAACTAAACCATAAAATTTTGATAAATTTGATAGAAGCCAAAGATGCCAAGCACCAAATCTCAAATATTAATTGCCAAATCAATCTAATTTTAGCTAAATCACATCTCAAATATTAAATGGAAATGATTTTAAGCTTTAAAAAAATTAAAATTACAAAGCTCATGATAAATTTGCAAGAAAATTTAAGAAATTCTTACCCTTCAATGGAGGAGAATAAAAGATTGAAAGAAGATATGCTGTTGGATGGACGATGGCTGAGCAAAATGGTCCGCGATGGCTGAGAGGACCGGTGCTAGTTTATGAAGGAAAAAGAAGCAAAAGTTAGGGATATAGAAATAGAGAGGAACTGAAATTGAAGGAAAGAGGAAGAAAGTAGGCACCATCACAATTAACGAAACAAAAGAAAAAAAAATTAAACTGAAAGTGATGTTGTTTTAAGGTTTTTTTTTTTGTTTTAATTTCATAACCCATCCAGTTCATTTAAACAAGCCAATTCTCCTATTATTAATGGTTCATTTCTAATTTTTTTTATTGATAATTATTGTAAACCCTTTTGTCTATCAATTAGTATGTATATATAAGTCAGCCAAGTGTTTCCCTTGTTAGCAACCATTAAATACAAAGCCACGTGATTTATGGTAGCATAGTTTTTACTCCTGAGTTATAAACTCACTCCCCATTCCTAAAGTTTTCTATAGGAAATTAAAGAGTGACTAGTTCAAGCTCAAGTATGAGTTTCGCATGGAGATGACATAGATGTTAAAGTAAAAATTTCTTTGAAGATGTTTATTATATGCAAGTACATGTATGTTCTATTTAATTGCTCTGCAGAAATTGATGTTTTAGTTGTATTATTATAATTATTATATAATAAAATTTGTTCATGTAAAACATCATTAGATTGTCTATTGTACATCAAGGGTGATGATTTACGTAAGAAGATTGACTCTTAATATGAAAAAGGATTTTCTTTTAAATGCTATAAGTGAGGACAGTGCACTGGAAATGGATGGCCTATAAGAATAGATTACAATATAAAGATAAGATAAATGTATGAATTAATTGATAAATAATATTGGTAATCATTAAGAAGAATGCACATAGAATTGTAATATGAGATGGTTAATGTAATTTAGGTTATGATCTTGGGCATTGTTGATGTGAATATTGTAGTTTAGTTTGCTTGATACCATAATGGATTTGATAGCAGGTAAGGGATTCTATAGGGTTTTTAGTGCCCTTATAGCCACCCATGCCCTAAGACCATCTATCCCAAAAGTGGGATGTGACAAATACCTTCAACCTTTAATTTTTCATCATTAGCAAGCTTGACATATTCATCTTTTCGATCTTCAAAATTTATTAAACCTCTCTTTTTTCAAACAAATATGAAAAGCACAAGTGGAATCCATTATTCACTCATTATATAATGGATTCTTTTACAGTTTCATTTTCATCAACTATATCAATAGTAAGCACATTAGACTCAGAAATACTATCTTCTCCAATTGCAAAATTTACAAAATAATCATTCACAGATTTGCTTTGACTTTTTTGAATTGGTTGAATTCTTCAAGATCTACTTTCATTTTTTTACAATGGTATTGAATATACCCCTTCTCATGATAGTAGTAACACTTTTTGTTAGAATAGTCTACTCATGGTATTGAACCTAAGTTTAATCTATTATTTTCTTTATCTCTTCCTCTTGAATAACTTCCACCACGACTAGAACTCATCATAAAAGTTTCACTATCATTGTTGCTTTTCAGTCCTTCAATCTTTCATGCTCTAAAATTGCAACAATAACTTCCTTTATCATCACTAACTTCCTTCCATTTGTCATTGTTGTTACTAAACTTTCATATAATGATGGCAAAGAGGCCAAAAGAATGATTAGCTTATCTTCAATTCTTACATCCAAACTATCCAACCGAGTGATTAATCTTTTGAAGGTATTAAGATGATCTCAAACACTAAAACCTTTATTTATCTTTAATCCATACAATTCTTTCTTCAAATATAATTGGTTGGTGAGTGATTTAGACATATGCAAGCCCTCCAATTTCTTCTATAAGCTAGTTGGATAGTCCCATTTAATACATCACTCTTCACAGTGGGGGGCTAATGGTAGCTTAATCGTACGTACAGTCTTTTGTTGTAGATCTTCCCATTCTTCATCTTTTATTGTCATAGGCTGCTTTTCATTCAATACTTTAATTAAGCCTTGGTGCATAAGGATATCTTTCATGATACTCTGCCAGAAGTTAAAATTATTTTGCCCCATCAAAGAACCTCAAACTTTGATCTTTTCGTTCTCATGACTTTTGACATTTGGAACTAAAAATGCTTATGCAACTTGTTATAAAAATTACCTCACACAATAAATAATAAAATAGATGGGAACTATCTACTAAAAGCTCGAATACCACTTGTGGAGTAGGTTAAATTTTTTTTACAAAAATTGTACTTTATTAATTGAGAATTGTACTTCTTTCAAACTATCATTTTTCCTTCAATAAGTGCTATAATACCACCATTTGTTATAAAAAATTGTCTATATAAAAAATTTGTCTAACTCAATAAATAATAAAATAGATGTAAACTCAAAATTTAACTTGGTTTAGCGTACGCCTACTCTATAAAATAAAATTCTCTAATTAATTAAAGAGTATGCTACTAATCAAATAAATACTGACCTACTAATCAAATAAATACTGAGCATTCTTAGCCCAATTACACCCAAAATATAACACCATCACAATAATATTGTAAAAGTACTTTACCCATGCATTTTGTGAAAACACCACTCAACTATATAGGCTTTCTCTCCAACTCTCACCAACACATCACTAACACTCTAACATCCTCTAAATAACATTATATATATATATATATATATATATATATATATATATATATATATATATATATATATATATATATATATATATATATATATATATATAGCTCTAAAAGTTAGTTCATGTAGTAGCCAAATTCAATTTGGCTTTCTCATTCCTTTTTTTGTTATTTTATTTTTTTACTTAATCATTATGTAAATTTTATGGGCTAGCCATCTTAACAATAGAGTATAACTTCTTATTATAAAAAATTGTACTTTATTGGGAAAAAGTACAACTGCTGATCAAACAAGTACTTAGCACCCTTAGCCCAATTACACTAAAAAACGTAACCCATCATAAAAGTAACACAAAGCAATCTACTCATGCATTTTGTGAAAACACCACTCACTATATTGGCTTTCTCTCAAATTATCACCAACACACCACTAACACTCTAACATCCTTAAAATATAACATTACATATGCTATATATATAGGCTCCAAGAATAAATTCATGCAGTAGGCAAATTCAATTTGGCTTTCTCCTTGCTTTTTTTTTTATTATTTTATAGCACTCTTTTTTTAGAGAAATATCTCTATCTCCATACCATAAAATAAATATGTTTCAAATTAATATTTGAAATGCACTTTTTCTATAGATGCTACCACAAATATATTTTTATTCTTCAATTCATTTCTAACTCTAACCAATAGCAATTGTGCTTCCCATCAATCTATAAAGATTTCTTTTCCTAAGTTTTTTGCCCTTCATAATCACAAGAGCATTTCGACTAACTCTCATGACTCCACCTTGAATGGAATATTCGTAACCCAAAGAACCAATTTACCCAAGGAAATTAAATTCCTCTTGAACTTGAGAATATATCTCACATCACCAATCGCCTTGCCATCATGCAATTTGGATTTCACTTGGCCAATACCTTCAACCTTCAATTGTTTATCATTGGCTAGCTCGACATATTCATCTTTTCAATCTTCAAATTTATTAAACCACTCTTTTTTTGAGCAAATATGAAAAGGCAAGCATAATCCGTCATCCATTTATTAAATAATGGATCCTTTGTATTTTCCTTTTCATCAACTATATCAACAGTTAGCACATTAGGGCTCAAAAATACTGTCATATTTCATGCAAAATTTGGATAACCAACATTTGCAAATTTGCCTCTACTCTTCTTGAATTGATTGAATTCTTCAATATCTTCTTTCATCTTTTTACAATGTTACTGGATGTGCTTCTTCTCATAATAGTAATAACACTCTTGTTGGAATAGTCTACTTATGGTCTTGAACTTGAAATTGATCTATTATTTTCTTTATTTCTTCCTTTTGAATAACTTCTACCATGAGTAGAATTCATCAAAAAAGTTTCCCATCACTGTTGCTTTTTGGCTCCTTCAATCTGTCATGCTCCAAAATTGAAGCAGTGGCTTCCTCCACCATCATCGACTTCTTTCCAACTGTCATTGAATTTACTAAACTTTTATATGATGATGGAAAAATGGCTAAGAAAATAATTGGCAAATCTTTAATTCTTATACCTAAACTAGCCAACTAAGTGATTAATCTTTTGAAAGTATTAAGATGATCTTGAACACTAACACCTTCATTCATCTTTAATCCATATAATACTTTCTTCAAATATAATTGATTGGTGAGCAATTTAGACATATACAGCTCCTCCAATTTCTTCCATATGCTAGTTGGAGATGTCTCGTTTAATACATCATACTTCACATTGAACACTAATGTCAATCAAATCATACTTACAACCTTTTGCAATAGATTTTTCCATTCTTCACTTTCAAAACTTTAATTAATATCTTTCATAGCATTTTGCCATAAGCTAAAATTATTTTTTCCATCAAATAACTCCAAATCAAACTTTGATCTTGTTGTTCCTATGATTTTTGACTTTTTGAATCAGAAGTTCAGATAATACTTGTTATAAAAATTACCTCACAAAATAAATAATAATAGACAGAAACTCAAAACTTAACGTGGATTGGTACAAACCTACTCCAAAAAAATAAATTTCTTTAATTAATTAAAGGGTACAACTACTTAGCATCCCTCGCCTTATTATACCAAAAAATGTAACACTCTCACTATAATATCACAAAAGCACTCTACCCATATATTTTATAATTCAACTATATTAACTTTCTCTCCAACTCTCACCAACACACCATTAGCACTTTAACATTCTCAAAATAACATTACATATGTTATATATATTGGCTCCAAAAGTCAGTTCATGCAATAGCTAAATTTAATTTAACTTTCTCATTTCTTTTTTATTATTTATTTATTTTTACTTAATCATTAAGTAAATTTTGTGGGCTGACAAGCTTTAACATTCCATATAACAATATTAAACACATATTTGTAAATTAATGTTCATAAAATGGTATGAAATTTATTTATATCGAATAATATATATATATATATATATATATATATATATATATATATATATATATATATATATATATATATATATATATATATATATATATATATATATATATATATATATATATATATATATACATACGCACACACACACACTAGATGCACGTTAATCTCTATTACGACTCGTTAGAAATATAAATATTTATTCTAAACTTTTACTTTTTCCTTATTAAAATTTTAATTATGATCAGTGTTTTATTACTTAAATATAATATGATATAAAATTTTTCAAATAAATACCATGAGACCGAAATTTTATTGATTGACTTTTAAGATTATCATGAAGTATTTTTATATAACTTGATTATTAAATTTACTTTAGTTGTTGAATCCAAGTTAAGTTAAATTTTCATATGAAAAACATAAAAATTCAATGAAAATATAATTATAAATAATAAATATTATCTAAGTTGTATAATGTACATGTTTATACAATTAAAATGATGACATAAAATAATTATAGATTCTATATAAATATATGAATGTATTTTAAAAGACAATAGATACATAATATTGAAAGAAGACTCAAGTATATCTAAATAAATCATTTCTTACAATTTTAAATGATATTTTTATATTCAACAATACGTTAGAGAAAAGAAAGTAAATAATTGATAAATATATTTTATTTTAATTTTCTAATTTATTTTGTTATTGTTATATTGACTAATTATTAATTATAGGTTGATTTTCATGTTAAATTTGGTACATATATTGTTTTCTTATAATTTTAATATAGGTTATATTTTTTTGTTAATTTGATAAACTTTGATTTCTTTGGCACATTATAGCTTAATTTATATTCTTCCAGAAAATCAATAACAATCTTTCTAACGTGCTTCTATGAATTTAATATTAATATTAATTGTATACAATTGATTTATCATGTGATATCATATTATGTCATAAGCCTAAAAAAATCTATTTAATTATTATATCACATGAATACTTATGAATATTTTAAATTTGATGTTACAAATAATAATAGTGACATATGATCACTAAATTAAAAATTTTGTAATTTTAATTTTCTATTTAATTAATTTTTAAGAATGATTAATTAATCTTTTTCGTAAAGAAAATTTTAAGTAAATTTAAATGTTTATAAAATTACAAACAAATTGATTTTTTTTAGAAGAATATACCATTATAAATAGAAATTTTGATATTTAATAATAAAATAATAAGATTTTGCTCATTATTATTAAATAAACTCTCAATTAGTATATCTTCTGTCACGCCCGAACCTGAGGATACGTGATTGCCACTAGGACACGAAAAACGCACGTGGCTACCAGTGCCCGTAATAAGCCTAACCAAAACACACAACAGAAAACCCAAAACTAAAAAGGGCTATGGGCCCAAATAAGTTAAGCAGATCCAAAAGAATCACAACATAAAATAAAATTTCATTAGGCCAACAACTCGTTTATTTTATAAATGTAGTAAATTACAAAAGGGTTCTGCTTAACAATAGATTACAACTCTTTAAAATACATAACTGAATATTAAACAATGTACAAGTATAAAGTATAACATTGCGGAGTTCTAGAGCTATATTTACCATTATACATATATTATAATTCTTAATACTCAATAGTACAAATTACTGCCGAAGGAAAATTGACAGTTTACTCAATTACAACTCCTTCACAAGCTCATTCCCTGACCTGAAAAAAATAAAAGGAATAGGAATGAGTGTCCGACTCAGTGAATGATACCAGCTAACATATTAGACTGGTGTTTTACAGACAGATTCTAATGCTCATGCTATGCACAATGTCATAGAGACAGACAAGTAAAACAATCAAGTAAGGATGAGATATGGTCCATAGTACCACACTAATACTCAATATGAGGAGCCGATCCCCCTATCTTGGCTCTCTGAATCCAATAATCTATCTCTTATACCCAATGGGCCCGGCCAGCACTGGTCTGTACCATGCAGCCCTAACTTGACTGGTAACGGCCCTGGCGATGAGCAGGCCCGGCCAGCATACACTAGTCATAGCTCATCTTCTCAACATCTCAACAGAATCATAATCATAATAGTAACCATATCCATACTCATATCAAAAGTTCCTAGGTGGTACTGCATCCTCCCAACCTCCATCCATCAACCATAATCACAATACAACACAAAATATAGAATATTGAGTCATCATTCACAATCAAATGTTATATGCTTATATGTAGTAGTAGTGCATAATATACATATATATATACACTCCAAAATATAGATGTATATGAAAACAGGATAATACATTAGTGAGTATCACTCACCTAACTGACGACGCTTCTGACTGGCTTTCCTCGGAAGTGCAACCTTTGGAAACCAGAAGACGCTGACACCTTGTAACAACGGACATCATTAGGATAAGAATCACACTTAACTAGACACAATTTAAAGATTACTGAGATTCTGATCGAGGTCTCGACAACTTAACAATTACTCTAAAGACTGCTAAACATAAAATAACTTATTTAACGACTGAAATACAGGAGTTTTGGGTTAACCTTCATGAATTTTGATCATACGGATGTTGAGAATCACGCCGAAATGTCAAAACAGAGTTGCTAGACTGCCTTACTGTGAACCTTCAAATTTGCACCTCTTGATTCGGCTGTAGCTTGACATCTACTAAGAATAGGGCGCTACGCATACGGTGGTCCTGCTAGCTGGTTAGCGGGCAGGGGGTCAAGGGGGCAACGCCCCATTGAAAAAATAAATTTCCTGAATCTTTCATCTCTAGTCGACCGTCTTTCAGTTATGAACCCACAGGATCAAACCAAGCTCAAATCGAAACTGAAACGGGCTCGAAATGGACTAAAACAGGTTGAACTGCGCGAGAGGCATGCCTGTTGTGCCGCCCAGAAGGTGGCATGCATTTCGTGCCGCCGGCAGGCCAGCATCCCTGCCGTACTGCTGTGGGCGGCACTAATTTGATGCTGACAGATAGGTGGCATGCCTGCCGTGCTGCCCGGATGGTCGGCGCGTCTGTTATGCCGCCCATGCCACCGGCGACTCACCGACGCCGCCATCCGTATTGCCGAAACCTCCTCTGGCAGCTCTATAAATAGAGCCTCCTCCAACCTCATTTGGGGGGCATTCCAAGACATTTTCAAGCTCATTTGACGAATTCCAATGACTTCCAAGGCATTCCAAAGCAATTCAAGAGATTTCAAAGCAGTTTTCAAAGCGTAAATTCGTTCGTATACTCACACACTTGTTGCTTCTAGATCCATATTCCAAGTTTCCTTTGAATTCAAGGTGGACTTGAGATCCGGAGCAAAACTCATTCCATTCATTCAAAAGCCAAGAAAAGCAAAGGTATAATCTCTTTCCCATTTTCCAAAATTCTAAATTCAGATCTAGAATTCTCTTTAGGTCTAAAGCTGAAAAAATCTAAAACTTATTAATTTAAGTTTCATAATTAAGTTATAAGCAAACCAACATATTTTTAAACCCCTCCTTCGCAAGAAGGGAGAACTGCGTGGGGTTTGATTCCTATTCGATAGGATACGCAGGCTGCCATTCTGAAGGGCATCAACTCCAAAAGTCTTTTTATTAATATTTAGTCCTTTTCACTTTAATTTATTTGTATTAATCTTTTATTTATGATTTTTATTTTAGTTTATTTGGGAAAATATGTGCTTTTCCTAGTACCCATAAGGGCTAGAGGAAAGATCCTCCTTATTTCATTTGTTTTGATATTATAATAATTAAGTAGGATTTATTTTGCTTATTTATGTGTTATTGTCATTCCATCACATCATATATATATATATATATATATATATATATATATATATATATATATATATATATATATATATATATATATATATATATATATATATATATCTGTTCATACATCATTATATTCCTATTCATGCATACACCAAAATTCCTTTTTTAAGAGTTATTTTGCATTTTTAGCCAAACTAATGAAAATCTATTTTCTTAATTGTATAATTACCAAAACCTGATCTCCGAGCCCTCCTTGGTCACTCGCGGATTGGTGCACTTTTCCATTGGGATAAATCAAATTATTTTTGGAGTCAATCATATTGGGTTTTCTTTAATTTTTCCAATTAAAATAAATAAATTAAAGTGATGACTCACTTTTCAACTTTCAAAATACACAAAATCAATTTTCCAAACTCATAGCGAGTTCCAATCGTGGAGTTTCTTCCGATGAGCATTGCAATCCCACTGCGGATCGGACCGGTGCTTGAGCAAGGCCTCACAGTTGGTGACTCCGCTGGGGACTTAAAATCTTTTCAAATAAAAGATAAAGTGGATTACTTTTGGTAAAAATACCAAGTTTGGCTTTAAAAGCAAAATAACTCTTTCATGCATCACAACATTGGACTCCTTGTCCAAAAAAAGCCTAGTTTCCTAGGAAAATAAAGGATAGAAAGTAACATCGAGCAGGCAACCTTCCTTAGGTCTACTTGCCAATAGTGAAATCATCCAGCCCACGATGCATCCTCTAATCCTTTTAGAGGTGTAATGAGTATGCACGTACCATTGGACCCATGCGAGGCTCCTTGTCTCACATGTGGTTAGGTATATCGCATCTCTAGTGTGATGGGTTCCCTTCAAACCACCCTAACCTTTTCATGTAATGATTCATAGAACCTTCCTTTAGGATTTTATGCACCATAATATTGAACTTGGTATATCATTATCATGAAACCTTTTTCATTCATGCATACATGCATGCATAGCTTGAACCTTGTGAAGAGTAAAAAACCTATCAAAATACCTTCACACCCAAAGCCCATGGTCCACCTAAACCCATGGTCAAAATCCAGAGCCCATGGTTCACCTAAACCCATGGTCAACACCTAAAGTCCACCTAAACCCATGGTTAACACCTAAAACCCATGGTTCACCTAAGCCCATGGTCAACACCTAAAGTCCACCTAAACCCATGGTCAACACCTAAAACCCATGGTCAACCTAAGCCCATGGTCAACACCCCAAAGCTCATGGTCCACCAAAACACATGGTCAACACACAAAGCCCATAGTCCACCTAAACCCATGGTCAAAGCCCAAAACTTATGGTTCACCCAAAACCCATGGTCCAATCCTATCCAAACCCATGTCAAACTCCTAGTAAAAATAAACCCATCTATGGTACCTTCATCCTTTTTCATAATTCTTATCCAAGCTAAACACTGACATAGCTTTATCTTTCATAATTCTTACCAAAGCTAAATACTAACCTAGCTTTCATCTTTCACAACTCTTACCCAAGCTAAACACTGATCTAACTTTCATATTTCATAGTCCTTACCCAAGCTAAACACTGATATAGCATTATCCTTAACCATTCTTACCAAAGCTAAATACTGACTTAGCGTCACTCTAATCCTTACCTAAACTAAATGCTGATTAGGTTTCATCTCTTACATCACTATCCAAACCGATGGCCCATTTAAGCCCATGATCTAGTCCAACCCATTATCCAACTATCACCAAACCCATAGTCCACCCAACATCTAAATCCATGGTACATCCATACCCAATCACAAAACCCATGGTCACTCTATCCTTAAGCCCATGGTAAACCATTCATAAATCACAATCCCAGTCACCCAAAGCTAAATTCTGATCTAGCCACTCAAAGCTGAAATCTGACCTAGCCACCCCAAGCCAAATTTTGACCTAGCCACCCCAAGCTAAATTCTAGCTACTCAAAGCTAAAATCTGACCTAGCCATCCAAAGCTAAAATATGACGTAGCTCTCTTAGCTAAATACATACCTAGCTAACATCATACACCTCTACCCTCATCTTTACCTATACATAGTCAACCTAGCCACAAGACACTGTCATTCACTATCATTAAACCTAAGATCCTTTGGTTTGTCACACCTACCCATAACCCTTTTTCCAAAGCTTGATACTAACCCAATTCCTTTTCCCTTTCAAAGGTTGATAAAATGTCTGTTGCCGGAGATGAAGTCACTGCTACCAGAGCTGATGAAATCTTTGACAAGCTTTTTGCTAAACTTTCTAAACACCAGGAAACTATGATGAAGAGGCAAAAAGCCCTTTTCCAAGACATGCTCAAAGCCCAAAGGAGGGTTATCATGGAGGATGTCCATACCATGCTGGAACAGGCCTCCCTGGCTTAAAACCCAACTAACCCAAAACCATTCAAAGCTGACCCAAAACCCGCCTTTTATCCTTATTATAGATCCACTTCTAAAGTTGAATCCAAAGACAAGGAACCTATAAACACCGACATATTCCACCACTACCTATTTCATCACCTGAATTCCTCAGAAACAACTCACTCTATTAACCCATGATAGTTCAACCACCAAATTTCACCCCTACTTTCACTTCCTGACCTGTGGATCCTTTCCAAAGGAAGAAAGTCAACCCTGAAATCAAAGCCTTCATGGAAAAAGTGAAGCACATGGAAAAAATGATGAAGAATCTGAAGAACAAAGAAAACCTAGTTGATATAGGCTCCCTGAGCTTATTTCCCAATGCAAGAGTTCCACCAAAGTTCAAGATGCCGAATTTGGACAGATTTGATGGTAACACTTGCCCCAAAATCCATTTAAAGATGTATATGGGGGCAATGCATCCCTTTGGTATCAACAATGAGCTCCTTGCTCAACTCTTTCAGCAAACTCTTACTGATCCTGCCCTAAAATGGTTTATTAACTTGGATGATACCCAAAAACAGACTTGGGAGGACATTTGCAAGGCATTTGTTGAACAATGCCACTACAATAGTGAAATGGACATTACAAGAAGTGACTTTTCAGATGAGTCCTTTTCCATGATCCTTACAAGGTGGAGGGCTAAAGCTGCTCAAATGGTAAATAGGCCAACCGAGCAAGAACAAGTAGATATCATTGTCAAGAATCTACTTCCCGCCTACAGAGCCCACTTGTTAACACAATATCTACCCACTTTCAGAGCTTTGGTTGCAACTGCATCAAAAGTTGAAGATTGCATTCAAAGTCAATCATTTCAAGTTGAATTCCCCACCACTAACCTGAACAGTGATGAGGAATCTAGTCCTAACTCAACCCCACCTTACCTCAGCCCAAGAAGGCATGTCATGGAGTAGTTCAAGTTTAGCTAATCTGACCTGTCTGAGATTGAATTCGAAGTCTAAACCTGAGTCCAAGTTTGAGTCCAAATTTGAGTCAGAGTCTGTCGTCTTATTTTTCTTTATTCTCGTCGACCATAGCGGTTTCTTTTGTCATCTTGCAATAAAGTTTCCTTTATAGTAATGCACATACATTTTTTTTTTGTCTTTCTTATTTAGTCTAGCATGGATGAGCCACAAAAAAAATTAAAAAAAAAAAAGAGAGAGAGAGAAAAGAAAAAAACGAAAAAAAAAAGAAAAAAGAGAAAAAGAAAAAGAGGAAACAAGAGAGAAATGAACAAACAGTCAAATCCACCACAATTAGCACATGTTAGAATTTAAGGTACCACCAATAATTGCACCTAATCAAAGAAGGTCAAATAGTTGAAGCATAAAGAGCAAATCAAATGGAATTACCTATTGCACATTAGGTAATCAAACAATGCACCTGAACAGGGTCAACCTTTGCCAAATCTAGAATTCAAAGGCCAAAGCCCCTCAAAGCAGCAGCCCAAATTATGGTGGATTATTTTCTCCTAAATGCAAGCTCGCTAAGCTGAAAACCCAAAAAGGGCGGCTTAGGCAAAAGTTAGAGCTGAGAAAGAGAGAGAGAGAGGAAAAGCTCATCCAAGTCATCTTCCCTTATGTCTGAAGTTGTCAAATCATCTCCAATCAATCTGTCTCATCTCATATCATCCTTCCTAACTAGACATTTATTCTCTAAGGATATACAATCTTCTATGCCCTTATCCAACAATAGGGGCGTGTCTTCCTAGGTCATCATTTGTTGTCAATCCATCCCGTTGCTTAGCTTAAAGAGTTAAGGCACAATCCCTCATACATATCTCCAGTCTATCACATCCTTATCTCTCATTTAGAAGTATAATCCCTAATTTGTTTCCTTCTACTAGCCCTTTAGCCATTCCTAAGGGCTCTTTGTGTCAACTAATGTAATTTACAATTAAGTGTCACTCCAAGAGTCTCTTTAATCTCAAGCAATAAGAAAAGCTTGACTTGTTCTTTTCCATGATTCATGCTACAAAAAGCAAAATCATACAACCTCCATGATTCTTTTCAGAAGTTTCAGCCTACCTTCAAAACCATTCTCAAATTTTATGAAATCATCCCAAGCCTCATTGGAAAATCATACCATATACCATCCATTCCTTGGCATAATCTTAAAATGAGTAGAACTAAAATTTCCAAGTCTATCAGGGCTTATCATCTTTAAATCTAGTTTCCTTAGCAAAACCAGAAGTCAAGGCATATCTCCTAAAAAGCCTTCATCAAGAAGCTCAAATCCCAAAAGCCTTCATCAAGAAGCCTAAACCAAAAGCCTTCATTAAGAAGCTCAAATCCCAAAAGCCTTCATCAAGAAGCTCAAATCCAAAAAGCCTTCATCAAGAAGCCCAAATCCAAAAGCCTTCATTAAGAAGCCCAAATCCAAAAGCCTTCGTTAAGAAGCCTAAATCCAAAAGCCTTCATTGAGAAGTTCAAATCCAGAAGTTTCAACCTACCTTCAAACCAAGAAGCCTTTGTTGAGAGGCACATGACCCAAAAGCCTTCGCCATGAAGCCCACTCCCAAAACCAAAAGCCTTTGCCATGAAGTCTAGAACCAAAAACCTTCATCAAGAAGCCTAAATCTAAAAAGCCTTTGCCATAAAGCCCATTCCCAAAAAAGCCTTAGCCATGAAGCCCACTCTCAAAAAGCCTTCACCATGAAGCCCACTCCTAAAAAGCCTTCACCATGAAGCCCACTCCCAAAAAGCCTTCACCATGAAGCTTAGATCCAAAAGCCTTCACCATGAAGCCCACTCCTCAAAAGCTTTCACAATGAAGCCACTCCCAAAAGGCCTTCATTTATGAAGCCTATGATCTCCTTTAAGGCAAAATCATATTAAGCTTTTCAAATGGATTTCCTTCACTAGACCTATCCTTCTTAGCCAAGACCTTTCCCTATAAGGACTAATCCTTAATCGTAACTTTCAATGGGCAAAACGAGTCGAGCCACCCATATCGAAATTCCCACACCCCTCGTCTTTCAGAGATATAACCTTCTTTAAATCTAACAGCAAAGCCAAACAGATAGCTTTGATCCCAATCCTTCTAACACCAAAGCCGAATAGATAACTTTGATCCCTGCTTTTCTAACATCAAAGCCGAACATATAACGTTGATTCTGTTTCTCCTGACATCAAGGCCAAACAGATAGCTTTGATCCCAACTTTCCCAACCAACAAAGCCAAACAGATAGCTTTGACTATAATCCTCCCAACCACCAAAGCCAAATAGATAGCTTTGATCCCAACTTTCCCAACCAACAAAGCTAAACAGATAGATTTGACTATAATCCTCCTAACCACTAAAGCCAAACAGATAGCTTTGATCCCAATCTTCCCAAACATCAAAGTCAAACAGATAACTTTGATCATAATCTCCCCAATAGTAAGGCCAAACAGATGGCCTTGCTAAGCCAATTTGAATTCCCTAGGTGGACCAAATCTCCAAATCTTTCAAAGTTTAGGCAGAACAGATAGCCTTGATTAAAATTCACCAGAGCATCTTTATCTCCAAACAATTGAAGATCACCATTCTGACATCCAACACCAAGGTCAAACCAATAGCCATTAACAAAACCTCATTTATCTTATAGGCCCTCTCCCAACAGGTTCATATCTTTAGACCTTGTTTGTCCTTCATAAGGTTTAGTTTGCATAAAGCATAAATGTCCTCATGCATCATAAACACAAGTAGGTATCACAAGCCTAGAGTCTGACATGGTATAACCTAAAATCTGAAATGGTACAGCCTAAAATCTGATATGCAAAAGAATATAAGCCAAAAATCTGATATTGCAAGAGCACAAGCCCAAAGTCTGACATAGCATCTCTTCCAGTCAATCTTCTTTCAGTTATGAACCCACAAGATCAAACCAAGCTCAAATCAAAACTGAAACGGGCCCGAAATGGACGAAAACATATTGAACCGCGCGAGAGGCATGCCTGCCGTGTCGCCCAGAAGGTGGCATGCATTTTGTGTCACCGACAGGCCGGCATCCCTGCCGTGCCACTGTGGGCAGCACTAATTTGATGCCGGCAGATAGGCGGCACGCTTGCCGTGCCGCCTGGACGGCCGGCGCATTTGCCGTGCCGCCCATGCCATCGGCGATGCGCCGACGCCGCCGTCCGTACCGCCGAAACCTCCTTTGGTAGCTCTATAAATAGAGCCTCCTCCAACCTCATTTGGGGGGCATTCCAAGACATTTTCAAGCTCATTTGATGGATTCCAATGACTTCCAAGGCATTCCAAAGCAATTCAAGAGATTTCAAAGCAGTTTTCAAAGCATAAAGTCGTTCGTATACTCACACACTTGTTGCTTCTAGATCCATATTCCAAGTTTCCTTTGAATTCAAGGTGGAGTTGAGATCCAGAGCAAAACTCATTCCATTCATTTGAAAGCCAAGAAAAGTAGTTGAGATCCGGAGCAAAACTCATTCCATTCATTTGAAAGCCAAGAAAAGTAAAGGTATAATCTCTTTCCCATTTTCCAAAATTTTAAATTCAGATCTAGAATTTTCTTTAGGTCTAAAGCTAAAAAGATCTAAAACTTATTAATTTAAGAATCATAATTAAGTTAATAAGCAAACCAACATATTTTTAAACCCCTCATTCGCAAGAAAGGAGAACTGCGTGGGGTTTGATTCCTATTCGATAGGATACGCAGGCTGCCATTTTGAAGGGCATCAACTCCAAAAATCTTTTTATCAATATTTAGTCCTTTTTACTTTAATTTATTTGTATTAATCTTTTGTTTATGATTTTTATTTTAGTTTATTTGGGGGAATGTGTGCTTTTCCTAGTACCCATAAGGGCTAGAGGAAAGATCCTCCTTATTTCATTTGTTTTGATATTATAATAATTAAGTAGGATTTATTTTGCTTATTTATGTGTTATTGTCATTCCATCACATCATATATATATATATATATATATATATATATATATATATATATATATATATATATATATATATATATATATATATATATATATCTGTTCATACATCAATATATTCCTGTTCATGCATACACAAAAATTCCTTTTTTAAGAGTTATTTTGCATTTTTAGCCAAACTAATGAAAATCTATTTTCTTAATTGTGTAATTACCAAAACCTGGTCCCCGAGCCCTCCTTGGTCACTCACAGATTGGTGCACTTTTCCATTGGGATAAATCAAATTATTTTTGGAGTCAATCATGTTGGATTTTCTTTAATTTTCCCAATTAAAATAAATAAATTAAAGTGGCGACTCACTTTTCAACTTTCAAAATACACAAAATCAATTTTCCAAACTCATAGCAAGTTTCAATCATGGAGTTTCTCCTGATGAGCATTTCGATCCCACCGCGGATCGAATCGGTGCTCGGGCGAGGCCTCACACTTATGCGTCAACGCCACGTGCCGTCGCCGGCCGACCATGCGCCGCTGCTGCTGGTGGCGGATCTGGGTGATCTCCATACCAGCAAGTTCACCTCGACACCAGGATCACGAAAATGGTCACCACTCGTCGTCACTCGCCCTCCAGCCACCGAAAAATGCCTCCAAAAGTTCAAGTTGCGTTTTTCGATCTCCTCCACCGATGATCCTCAGGGGGCAAGGTTGGTACCAAATTGAAGCTCTCATTCTCAAGAGTTGAATGACACCAAAATCGTTGGATTCCGCTACCGGAATTGACCGAAAAATTGAATTAAAGTCTCGGTGACTGGATTTCTTCTTCGCACGAGTGCTCCGTCATCCGTTGGCCTATCCATGATCTGCCACCTCCCTTGGGGTCGCCGGACGGTGGGCTAGGCACTGGTGGTGGCAGTGCAGCCCACCACTGGATGGGTGGTGGTTTACCACCACCACACTCTTCCTCTCTCTCTCCGCCCGTCTCTGCCTCTCTCCTTCTTGTCTGTTCCTTCCTTCCTATGCTGGTAGCCAACAACTGTTGCTTCTTCTTTTTTTTTTTTTTTCCTTTTTCTTTTTCTTCCTTTCCTTCTCTTTCTTAACACCAATATCTATATATATATACTAATATACATATATTTATATAAATATAACACTAAACATATATATGTATACAAATTAATAATAATAATAATAACAATAACACTAACAATAATAATAATAACAATAATAATAATAATACTAATAATAATCATAATAATAAAAATGATAATATTAACAATAATAATAATAATAATAATAATAATAATAATAATAATAATTTACAACATAAACTCATATATATATATAACAATAATACTATTAATGCTAATAATAGTTTAATTAATAAAATTTATTTGTAATAATAGTAATTATAACGGAAATCCAAACATCTGATAAAAATACTATAATTAAACTTATAATATTATTTAATACCTTTATTAATACTTAAATATCAAAATACAATTTCAGAATAATATTACATATTACTTCCTTCAATTGTGTATACATATATAATACTTAAATAAAATTACCATTAATAATACATATTCAAATAGTATGAATATTTATAATTTAGTAAAATATAGCTCCAATTCTTACTTTAATAAGGAAAATAATAAAATAATACGTTTCTATACAAAAATAGAATTTTATAAAGTAAATGGAAATTCAAGGTATTTCAATTCTTCCCCCCTTAAGAAAATTCATCCTCGAAATTTCAAACATAACACCTTACAATTAAACTTCTCCACCACGCTTCCACTGCGCACTCTGATACACAATCTAAACCATAGGTAAGATAACATATCAAGATTCAACAAGACACAAAAATCATATAACTAAACCTCCACCAAAATTATTCAAATACCAATATCTAGTCTACTAAACTTTAAACAAATCTATAATTACTCTTTATTCCGAACTCTTGGTTTAATCATAGATAAAACTAGCATGACCTTTGATTTCACCTTTAATCAATTATGATGTTAAACATATCTTATCTTTTAAGTCCTTATCAATACTAAAGCTAATATTAATGCTGATGTGGGCAAATTATTATACCCTAGCCCTTATGACTAAATATAGGATGAGCAAGGGGTCGAACACTGGGAAAAATCCTGAATTTATTATTAACCAAACAAATAATAAGATGAATAGGCAAAGGATAATCGGAGTTTGAGTAACTAATTAACTACTAATTTTAACTACAAGTCACTAAATTCTAAATAATTCAAAGTTATTAAACAGGTTAGAATTACAAATTAAATTTAAATTAATGAACTTCTAACATGTATATAAAATAAGATTATCGATGAGTTGATTGGAGAATTAACCTGAAATCTTTAAAAGCTTATCTCTAAGTCAATTAAAGGTATTTTTGAATAGACTTACATGCACTCTCATGTCAATATAAATGTAAACAAAAACTATGAAGTTCAATGTTAATTCTTTTTACCCCTTTAGAAGTAGATTCTAATTAATCTTTTAACTTAAGTGACATCAATTGCTTTTCCATTGAGAATTCCAATTCTCATTGCAAATTCTTAACTAACTATTACATATGGTGATCAAGCATATATAACAACTATTAAGAACTTAATTGAAGCCAAATCAATCATTCATTAATAAAATATTAAAGTGAAGTTCATAGACTAAATTTGTATTGCAATTCTAACCACAAGTACTTTAGCCTTGATGCATTGTTAGATAAAAAAGAAGATTAAACATTCAATCATCAAAGAAATAAAATAGATTAAGCAAAGAAAAAGTTATAGAAATCTTTTACTAGCCCTTCTCAAGATTAGAGGCCTTGATACAAGAATAGTTTCCCAAAGTGTTGTACTTGAAAGTGCTAAAATTTGTAAGATCTCTCTCTTTCTTCTTAATACAATACTCTCTACTTGTATTCTAATTTTCTAGATGTCTTTTACAGAAGAAACTTCCATTATTTAAAGGCTTTGAATAATTAAAAGTCATAACATTTCATAAAGAAATGCAACACTTCATGAAAGGGCACGTAATAACTACTCTAGAAACTTCAAGGGCATTTTGGTCAATTCAGATGGCAAAATTAGAGTTCGAGGTCTCATGAAAGTTGTAGGATTTTTTATCAGCTTTTCATAGCCTCTTGAATCATTTCAATCCGAGTTGTGCAAAGGAAGTTATGACTAAAACATTGCAGACTATTCATAAAGGATCCTGTCTTTTGGTGTGTGTCGACTCGGCACCAACTCTTCTCTCTTTTATCAACTCGACACAGCAAGCGTTGGTGCCGACTCGGCACCAACTGAGTTGAAGGGTGCCAACTTGGCACCAGTACTTTTCAAACTTTACTTTCTCTTTTTATCCTTGGCTCTTCTAGGAACCTCCAATTCTTCCCTTAACCTTTTAAAACTTTATAAAATACTCTCAAAACCATCAGGTTAAGGAGAAATCTTGAGAAAATGTTAGTAGAATAAATATTAAGGAAATACACACAAAATGCATTAAAATATACTAAACATATACCTAAAAAGCAACTAAAGTGCACTTGAAATAATCACTAAATCCACACCATTTTACATCACATCAAATGCCTAACTTCTCATTTCCACTTTTTACTTATTATATTAGCCATATGAGAATCCAACAGATAACTCTAAGTTAATAATACTCTTAATATTTTATAATTCATTTATAGAGTAATAATTATTACTGAATCTCTCATAACCTCGATAAATATTCTCATGTTTAATATCTTACCAAAATTATAACTTCTATTATATTTGATCATGAACAATAAGTTGAATAATAATTCCCTTAATCATTTCATCAATTAAAACATATCAAAATTTAATAATTTGCTTCCCACTCTTACTTGCTTTAACTAATTTCCTCAATATATAAACTTTATTTCATCAATTTGAAATCAGCATATATGCATACACACTAATTGATATACAAAACTAGTAATTCACAATTTATTCTAGACTTATTTTCTTTCTATAACAGACATCAATATCTCAACTTAAGGAGCTATTGCCTCACAATTAAGTATATTTAATCCATAACATTATCTTATTTCTAAATTTCCGTTAACATCTCATTATATTTCATATTTCTAATCCTTTCATTTACCCACATAAAAATAATGCATTCACTACTATTACTGATACTCAATAAAATCTCCACACAGATTTTATGTCTTTCCTAATCTATATCACTTTATTTTGATCTCAACTTAAACATATATATTTTTCTTAAGTGTTCCCAAATGATTTCTTCCATCTATTACATAATAAAATTTAATACCTAATCTTTAATCATTCCCCCAACATAGCATAAAATCTAATACTTGAAAATATTATCTCATCCTGAGAACTTAAATCCATTTCAAGTATGTTCAAAATCGTTTAAATTTCTAAAACTATTCAGAATCATTTGTAAAAATTAAAATAATTTCGTTATTATTTTAGAATTCAATGTATTGTGTCCAGGGACACTACACAACAATCAATTCTAATGCAATGCGTAATGAGGGACATGATGTATGAATAATGACTTATGATTTTATGATGCTTGACCCGATGCATACATACAGACACACTGGACACAAATATAGAGTCCCAAATAATAATGTTTGAAAACTATCTTTAAAATCATATTGTAAAATCAATTATTATGTTTAAATTCATTTAAGATATTTCATTTCCAAATCATTTAAAATTTTGAACAAAATCATTTATGCCCCTTTTTGGATTAAGTTCTCGGGGATCCTTAAATTCAATTTCTTATATCTCTTAAATTCTAAACTAAAACCATATCACAATCTTTGTTCTATTTCATTAGAATATCCCAACTTAAAAAACTTTATAATCATCAAATTAATTTCACTTAAATCTATGAACTCCTAAATCATCACAGTCATTAAGAATTATGCACAATACACTAATACTTAACTATTCTTATATACTATATTAAACATAAATTTATACAGAAAAAGGGTACATCACATAAGTCTACACAACCTACTGAGGCAGTGTCTCTAGTCCCGTTACCTGCCTCAATAAACCTCCACACATCAAAACCAAGAAGAAAAAGAAAATTATTCCATCACAACAAGGAAAAGAAGAAAATATACTTATACAGATCTAGGATCCTGCAACCTAGCAGGTCTCCTACCATAACTACCACTGACTTCCACAACAAATTTCTTAACCTATCACTTCTTGATAGGCTCATGCGAGGGAGACAAATTCATAACATCATCATCATCATCATCATCATCATCATACTAGCTGAAGAAGGCTCCATAAGGTGAGTCCAAATGTGGTTAGTGGGGTCAAACTTATCACCATTAGGCACTATGGGATGACGACCATCTCTCCGATACAACTCCTTAAGAAAATTCTGATCCTAATCATCTAAAGCATTATTAATCTTGCAACAATACTTAGGAGAAAAATCCCACCATGGAGCATCAGGTTCACTAGGGGGCCATATCTCACGCAAAGGAGCATTGTTTTTTTCACACATAAAGTGCTGAAAGGCAATAATCTCATCTGAATAATCAAAGACATCCTTATAAAATGAAAAATAACAAGACTTATAGATAAGAACTTAGGGATTCACGACCAGACGGGTGCCCGAAATATTGCTCACAGCAGTGTAAGGATGATGGAAGACCAGTATAATTCGAACAGTAGGACCATCTGTCTAAAAAGACTTACCCAAACTCATGATATAAAACCTCATCCACTAGTCCAAAGGGTTAAACCAACACAGGAAGGTAACCAAATGTTGGTTAGCTGCATTATTACCGTCCAAACATTGGATATACTGCAGAAAATGAAAAGGTTGAATTTCTATAGCAATATGATAGAGATGAAGGAAATATCACAGAAAGCAAAGGAATTCTTTAGGCCATATCCAAAATGAATCCACTGTCATATCCATGAAAGCATATGGCCTCAGAAAAGGATACTCAGGGTGGATAGTTAGTTCTTTCACAAATCGAGAGCCATACTTTCGAATAAGACATGTTTGATACTTAAAGATTTGCTCAGAGGCTAAATTCTTAAGGGCTCTTTCAGAGATATTGCTTCGAATTTTTGGGGGAAGGCCTTGGTAAAGAAAAGGATCAGGTCCAGGGGGAGAGGAAGATGAAGAAGATGCCATAAAATTAAGGTGATAATTAGAAAGGGTAACTATTAGGTCAAGAGAAAATTTTCAAATGAGGAAGAAAGTTAGAACTAGATAGTGAATTGCCTAATACTTGCGTCTCCAATAAATAATAAACTCAGTTTTCTTACCGAAAAAACTACAGTAAACTTTCCTTGAAAATTGGTTTAGCTAATAACAAAGTCTTGTTTGGATATAACTGATGAGACCAGTCAAACAACTACAGTCCTCAACTCTATCTAAGGTGACAAATGTTTATCTGCATGTGACTAGAAATAATCAAATCACTTCATGGGACAAACAAAAGTAAAGCAAGCTAGGGCTTATCTTATCTTTTAGGTAATAGAGTACTCCCAGTACTATAGAATACTAACAAAGCAAATCTCCAGAATTGATACTCTAATAATCAAGAAAAATAAAAATATCAATCATATGACCATTCTCTTATACTTCCTAACTGTGAACCCTTAAAAATGCACCTCCAGTGGATCGTCTTTCAATTACAAATCCACAGAATCAAGCAGAGCTCGAATCGGAGCTGAAACAGGCCCAAAACGGATAGAAACAGATTAAGCTGTGCGAGTGGCGCAGGGAGGCACGATTTTCGTGCCACCCAGGAGGCGATTTTCGTGCCACCCAGGAGGCGGCACGCATGTCGTGCCGCCGGGAGATGACTATGCTGCCGTTGCGGCATGGAAATTATACCGCCGAGGAGGCGTCACGCATGCCATGCCGCCGGTGCGGCATGGAAATCATGTCGCCGTCATGGCGGCACGTCTGGCATGTCGCCCAGACGACCGGCGTGTCAGCCATGCTGCGCCTGCCGCCGGTGCTGCGCCGATGCCGCCGTCCGTACCGCCGGCACCTCCTCTATCAGCTCTATAAATAGCAGTCTCCTCCAGCCTCATTTGGGCACAGTTTCACATGAATTCCAACAATTCCTAACAGATTCTAAAGCATTTTAGAGCATTTCAAAGCAATTCAGGCATTTTTTTGTTCTTATACTCACACAGTTGCTGCTTCTAGATCCAGATTCCAAGCTTCCTTTGAATTCAAGGTGGAGTTGAGATCCGGAGCCAAACTAGTTCCATTCGTTCGAAAGCCGAAAAAGCAAAGGTATAATCCCTTTCCCATTTTAAAATTCTAAATTCAGATCTAGAATTTTCTTTAGGTCTAAAACTGAAAAGATCTAAATAACTTATTAATTTAAGGATCAGAATTAAGTTAATAAGCAAACCAACACATTTTTAAACCCCTCCTTCGCAAGAAGGGAGAACTGCGTGGGGTTTGATTCCTATTCAATAGGATACGCAGGCTGCCATTCTGAAAGGCATCAACTCCAAAAATCTTTTTATTAATATTGTTTTCCTTTTTATTTTGATTTTTTCATATTAATATTTTACTTGTGATTTTATTTTGGTTTATTTTGGGGAATGTGTGCTTTTCCTAGTACCCATAAGGGCTAGAGTAAAGATCCCCTTTGTTTCATTTGTTTTGATATTGTAATAACTAAGTAGGATTTATCTTGCCTATTTATTTATTATTATCATTCCATCACATCATATACATATATATGTTCATTCATCATTATATTTTTGTTCATGTATACACAAAAATTCAATTTTAAGAGTTATTTTGCATTTCAAGCCAAGCTAAAGAAAATAACATTTTCTTAAATTGTGTAATTACCAAAACCTGATCCCCGAGCCTTCCTTGGTCACTCGTGGATTGGTGCACTTTTCCATTGGGATAAATCAAATTATTTTGGAGTCAATCATGTTGGGTTTTCTTTAATTTTCCCAATTAAAATAAATAAATTAAAGTGGCGACTCACTTTTCAACCTTCAAAATGCAAAAATCAATTTTCCAAACTCACAGCGAGTTTCAATCATGGAGTTTCTCCCAAAGAGCATTTCGATCCCTCGGCGGATCGGACCGGTGCTCGGGCGAGGCCTTACAGTTGGTGACTCCACTGGGGACTAAAAGTCTTTTTCAAATAAAAGATAAAGTAGATTACTTTTGGTATAATACCAAGTTTGGCTTTAAAAGCAAAGTAACTCTTTCATGCATCACTACATCGAACTCCTGGTCCATAAAACCTAGCTTCCTAGGAAAACAAAGGATAGAAAGTAACATCAAGTGGGCAACCTTCCTTAGGTCTGCTTGCCGATAGTGAAATCATCTAGCCCACGACATATCCTCTAATCCTTTTAGAGGTGTAACGAGTATGCACGTACCATTCGACCCACGTGAGGCTCCTTGTCTCACATGTGGTTAGGTATATCGTATCTCTAGTGTGATGGGTTCCTTTCAAAACCACCCTAATCCTTTCATGTAATGGCTTATAGAACCATTCCTTTAGGATTGTATGTACCATAATACTGAAACTTGGTATGTCATTATCATGAAACCTTCTTTTTCCATTCATGCATACATGCATACATGCATGAAACCTTACAAAGTTAGAGAGTCTTAATTCCACTCAAACACTGCTAGTCCCAAAAAACCCATGTCAACCCATGGTCCCAAATATAATCCATGATGTTCATTCCATACCAAAGCTAGAAACTGACCCAGCTTTATTTTCTTTATCCTAAAGGTTGAAAAAATGTCTGTTGCCGGAGAAGAGACCACTACTACCAGGGCTGATGAGATCTTTGATGAACTATTTTCCAAACTTTCTGAGCATCAAGAAATCATCATGAAAAGGCAGAAAGCCCTTTTCCAAGACATGCTGAGGGCCCAAAGGAGGGCAATCATGGAGGATGTCCGAACCATGCTAGAGCAGACCTCTCTGGCCCAAAACCCCACTGAGCCAAAATCATTCAAAATTGATCCGAAACCAACCTATTATCCTGTCTATGGATCCACTTCCAGAGTCGAATCCAAAGACAAAGAAACGGCAAACACTGATGCCATCCCACCACTACCAATCCCATCACCCGAGTTCCTTAAGAATAACTCACCAAACATCACTTCTACCTCCACCTCCCAACCCGCGGATCCTTTCCAAAGGAAGGAGGTTGACCCTAAGATAAAAGCCTGCATGGACAAGATGGAGCGCATGGAAAAGATGCTGTTAGGGATGAAGAAGAAGGAGGATTTGATTGATACAGAATCCTTAAGCTTGTTCCCTGATGCAAGGGTTCCTCCCAGATTCAGGATGCCTGAATTTGATAAATTTGGTGGGACTACCTGCCTCAAGACCCACCTCAAAATCTATGTGGGAGCCATGCAGCCACTGGGTGTGGATAATCAACTTCTAGCCCAATTATTCCAACAATCACTGACCGGACCAGCTGTGAAATGGTTTGTGGATTTAGATGTCACCAAGAAGCGGACCTGGGAAGACATTTGCAATATTTTTGTTTCATAGTATCATTACAACATCGAGGTCGATGTAACCAGAAGAGATCTCGAGACCACCAAACAGAATGCTAAGGAATCCTTCTCCTCGTTCCTTACGAGGTGGAGGAAGAAGGCTTCTCAAATGGTAAATCGACCACCTAAAAATGAGCAAATTGACATCATTGTCAAGAACCTTTTGCCAGTTTACTAGGAAAGGCTACAGACTCAGTACCTGCCTTCCTTCAAAGCCCTAATTGCCACTGCTTCAAAAATCAAAGATTTGATACAGAGTGATCATATCAGAGAAGACACTCCATCAGGGTTAAGATATAAGAAGCCCGCTCATCAGGGTAATGTTACTTCCTCAACAAATCAGAAAGGGGGGAAGTTAATACTATGACAATCAAGAAGCCTATCCGCATTAAAAGGAGGCAGTTTTCTGATCTTGGGGGGGTACCCATGAGTATCATCCTGAAGAAGCTACTTGAGGGAAATATGGTAAAACTTCTGGAGCCAAAACCAGTCCCCAATCCACTTCCCAAAAACTACAACCCACATGAGAGGTGTGATTACCATCAGGGACCTGGGCACAAAATAGATGCGTGCAAGGCCCTTAGATACAGAATTCAGGACCTTATTGACTCTAATGACCTGATTCCCCCAAAAGCCTGACCAAACATCAACACCAACCCCTTGCCTAACCACACAGTAAATGCCATAAATGATCATGAAGGAGTTGGCCCTATCTCTTTGATAGAGCCAAATCCCAGCTATTGCTGTGTCCTAGACCTCTCTAACTTAGTTGAGGAGATCGATGCCATCACCAGAAGTGGCAGAGTTATCCAACCAATCCCAAACACACAACCTACCTAACCCATTTCTGTACCAACCGATAAATTAAAAGGGATTCTTGAACCAGACAAAGATCCCATTCTTAAACAACTCAAGAAGACACAAGCCAACATTTCAATTTGGAGTTTGATCCAATCTTCATATCCTCACTGCCAAGCTCTTTGCAAGGCGCTGAATCAATGCCAAACTCCAATTGACATCACACCAGAAAACCTTGTGGCTTTTATTACCTCTGCTGTAAAAGGGGTATCTATTACTTTTGGAGAAACTGACATTCTAGAAGGAGATCCTAACCACAACAATGCCCTATACATCACAGTGGTTACACGGGGAAAGACTGTGCCTATGGTTCTCATTGATAATGGTTCAGCTCTTAACGTGTGTCCTCTGAAAGTGGCAAGCTGCTTAGGATTGGAGGTTATTGATTTTACCCCTTCAGATCAGATTGTAAGGGCGTATGATAACACCAAAAGGGAGGTCTTTGGAGTGGCCATAATTGATGTAACCATTGGGCCAACATCCTTCACCATACCATTCCAAGTGATCGATGTACCTTCTTGCTTCAACTTATTACTAGGGAGGCCCTGGATCCACCAAGCAAAGGCTATTCCTTCTTCCCTACACCAAAAGGTCAAGTTCCCTTTCAAAAATGGGATCGTGATTGTAAAAAGGGACATGCATGGAAGACCATACATTCCAAGCTCTGTTCCTATTCTTGAAATTCAACCTGAGCTATCCTCCTATCTACTTTCAGGCTTCTCCTTCATACAATACATTGAGGGTGAAGAGGGTAAAGAATTTGTTCCCTTTGATTTTGACCCCTTTGGGAATATTGTTGTTGCTAACATGCTCCGCAAAATGAATTACTTTCCTGGTCTAGGTTTGGGAAGAAGCCAACAGGGCTTGAAGTCCTTCCTAGATTATCCTGTGGCAACACCACCATTTGGGCTAGGGTACAAGCCCACTGATGAGGATATGGAAGAGATGGAGAATCAGGCCAAAGACAGAATAACTGCCCTTAAAAGAGGTGAGGTTTATGACTAGCCCATGCAGCCTTACTTCAAAACCCTAAACGGCTATTTTATAAAGGAAGGTGACACAGTTCCTTACTGTAACTTTCCTAAGCCTTAGGTTTGCCCTATTATCGGAAAACTGATTCCCGGATTTGAAATTTTCTCTGATGTCAGGCTTAAGATAGAAGATTATGAACCAATCTACATGCTCAGTCGAGATTGGGAAGAGAACATGGAAGCTAGTCTCTTTGATGAAGTATCCATGCTCACTGTTGAGGAGGAGAAAACTGACCTTTCCACCTTAATCCAGCCCACCGAGACCGAGCCGCAAAATTGGTCCTTTGAGGAGAGCCCCTTCTATCCATCTGAACCAGAATCCATACCTGAGTCAGAGTCCCAGTCTGAGATGGATTCATCTTATGAATTTGAGTCTATCTCTTCTATTTCTTCTATTAATGATGTAATTGACCTTAAGGGTCTCTCTTTTTCTTTTGATGTAAACTGGGACATATCCCCACTTGAAATCAATAAAAGTCAAACTTTTTTCTTTTACGACTCTGTGTCTCCATTTTTCTTTGATGTTCCAACTTTTAAATTTGACTTAAATGAGACATCAAATAAAAATGAAATAAATGAGATAAAAGATGACACAATCAAAGAGCCCGTCAATGCTAGCACTCATGACATACAAAAAATAACATACATTGCATCTACATGCATAGACAAGGATCACATTGAAAGGATGATCAGAGACTTTCAAGACTATTTTGCATGGCAACCGAAAGACATGACAGGGTTGGATCCAAGCATCGCAGTCCATAAAATCCCAGTTTATCCAGGTGCTAAGCCCGTCAAACAGAAGTCGAGAAGACTTAAGACATAATGGTCTATTCCAATCAAAGAAGAAATTGCCAAGCTACTGGATCACAATTTCATCGAGCCCATCAACTATCCATCCTGGTTGGCCAACATTGTGCCAGTTCCTAAGAAAGATGGCAAAGTCAGAATGTGTGTGGATTACAGGGATCTGAATAAAGCCTGTCCTAAGGATGATTTTCCCTTACCTCACATTGATTTGTTGGTAGACCGCATGGCAAGTTTCGAATTAGTTTCCTTAACCGATCTGGCTGCGGGGTATAATCAAATCATGGTTCATCCTCCTGACAAAGAGAAGACAACTTTCATTACCGAATAGGGCACCTATTGCTACCGGGTCATGCCATTTGGCTTAAAAATGCTGGAGCAACCTACCAGAGGATGGCAACTACCATTTTTCATGACATGATGTATAAAGAAATTGAAGTTTATGTGGATGACATGGTAATCAAAGGCACCACTGTTGAAAGCCAATCAGAGGCATTAAGGCGATTCTTCCTTAGACTTCACCAATACAATCTCAAACTCAATCCTGCCAAATGTGTCTTTGGAGCCTCATCTGGAGTTTTCCTAGGCCACATGGTCAGCAAGAAGGGTATAGAAGTGGACCCTGCTAAGTTGAAGGCAATTCTAGAAATGCCACCTCTAAAAACAGAAAAGGAGGTCAGAGGTTTCCTTGGACGACTGTAATACATCAGTCGATTCATCAATCAATTAGCTGATGTATGTGGTCCCATCTTCAAACTATTCATCAATCAATTGGCTGATGTATGTGGTCCCATCTTCAAACTACTTAGAAAAGGAGCCTCTAAGCACTGGAATGATGACTGCCAAAAAGCCTTTGACCAGATCAAACAGTATTTACTAAACCCACCAGTGTTATAGCCGCCAAGGTTTGGAAAGCCCTTGTTGCTTTATCTATCAGTAACCGATGAAGCAATGGGGGCAATGCTTACCCAAAATGCTCCAGACTCCAGCAAGGAGAATGCAATCTATTACCTGAGCAAGAGGATGCTATCTCATGAGCTTAAGTACAGTTTTACAGAAAAGTTGTGCCTTGCTTTGGTATGGGTCTGCCACAAGCTGCAACACTACCTTTGCTCCTTTACAACTCATGTTCTTGCTGATAAGAGCCCTTTGAAATTCCTTATGGAGAAGCCGGTTCTTGACAGTAAGATGGCAAGGTGGATGGCTGTGTTAGCCGAATATGATCTGAAATATGTGCAGCGAAAAGCAGTAAAAGGTAGCATAGTGGCTGATCAGTTAGCTGCAGCTCCAATAGATGATTATTGGGTTGAACCTGAATTTCCCGATGAAGACATCCTGACAATTGACAATGAAGTTTGGAAGCTTTACTTTGATGGGGCGTCCAACAACAAAGGATATGGTACCGGTGTCGTATTCATCACACCAAATGGGGAAAACTTACCCATTGCAATCAAGTTGAACTTCGAGGTGACAAATAATGAAGCAGAGTATGAGGCATGTATCTGTGGTCTTGAAGCAGCAATAAGGCTCAGGATCAAATATCTCGAGATTTATGGGGATTCAAATCTGATAGTCTCCCAAGCCTTGGGAAAATGGAAGATCAGAGAAGAGCGCTTGGTTCCTTACCATAAGCGTTTAAATGAATTAGCAGCTAGTTTTCATGAACTGTCTTTCCATTATCTACCAAGGACAAAGAACAGATTTGCGGATGCTTTGGCAACACTCGCCTCAATGCTTGATATAAGCGACGGCTTCATAATCATACCAGTTACCATTAAAGTTAAACACGAGTCAGGCTGTGTAGCTCATTGTCTGAATGTACAAGCAGCTGATAGCAAGCCATGGTTTTGGGATATTTTCAACTACATCAAGAATGGACTCTATCCTGAAGGAGCCTCTAAGACAGAAAAGAGGACTTTAAGACAGTTGTCCAAGAGTTTCATTCCAAATGGGGAAGTACTCTACAAGCGGACATAGGATAACATCCATCTAAGATGTGTCACTGAAATAGAAGCCCAACAGATCATGGAACAGATGCATGGTGGCAATGAAGGTCCACACATGAACGAAATTGCTCTAGCTCGCAAGATCATGAATCAAGGTTATTTCTGGCTTACCATGAATCAGGATTGCGCGAGGTATGTTCAGAGATGCCATAACTGCCAAATCTATACAAAACTTCAAAGGAAACCTCCTATACCTCTATCTCCAATCACCATGCCTTGGCCATTTGCAACTTGGGGCCTTGACATCATCAGCAAAATAAGCCCGAAATCTTTCGGCAAACACGAGTTCATTCTAGTGGCCATTGACTATTTCTCTAAATGGGTTGAGGCTGCACCTTACCAGGTTTTAGACTCCAAACGAGTAGCCCAATTTATCCGTGCCAACATCTTTTGTAGGTACGGAGTCCCTTTTGAGATCATTACTGATAATGGATCTCACTTTCAAAAGGAGGTTGCTCTGCTATTAAAGAAGGAGAAAATTCAACACCACAAGTCTTCTCCATACAGACCTCAGACAAACGACGCAGTTGAAGCCGCAAACAAAACTCTGAAGAGTATACTGCAAAAGATGGCTGACAACCATAAGGATTGGCACTTGCATTTGCCATATGCCTTATGGGGATACAGAACAACAATGCGTACTCCAACCGGTGCCACACCTTACTCTTTGGTGTATGGGATGGAGGCCGTCCTACCAATTGAGGTAGAAATCAAGTCAGCTCGCATTCTGAGGGAGAGCCAGTTAGACGAAGTGGAATGGGCAAAAGGTTACCATAACCAACTTCTAGCCATCGATGAAAAGAGAATGGATGCCTTATATCAGATGCAAGGTTATCAACAGAAACTGGCTCGACATTTTGATAAAAGATTCAGAGACAGAGGATTGCAAGAAGGTCACCTTGTTTTGAAAGAAATAAGGGCACCTGTTCATGATCCAAGAGGAAAATTCAGACCTAACTGGAGTGGTCCCTTTCTAATAAAAAAGATTTTATCCGAAGGAGCGGCAATCCTGACAGACTTGGATGGCATAGAATTTGCTAGCCCGTGCAACCTGGATCAACTCAAGAGATACTTTGCATGAAGCATCTTTGTAACTCATGCATAGCATTTGCAAATCATGATCAGCATTCATTTCCTCAAAATCAGAACTACGTGGACCTGATTCTCCATAAAGAAAAAAAAAAGAGAAAGAAAAATCATAAGTCATTGTAAGGAGATACGTAGGCAGCCCATGCGGGTTCGGTCCAATTCATCAATAAAACTCTTCATTTTTCACAATCATTCGGCTCTTAATTGTATCATTGAGAAAAATGAATGAAAAATAAAAGCTTGCTAAGTTGAAAACCCGAAAGGGTGGCTTAGGCAAAAATTAGAGCAACAAAAGAGATAAAAAAAAAATGAAATAATGATGTCTTATTTTATCTCATTTAAACTTTGGAACATTTAAAAGAAAATACAAACATGGTCAAAAATTTGTCCCAAGCTAAAACAATAATCATGTTTCTTCTTCTATCTCCTCAAGAATAGCAGCTCTTTTAGCCTTCTTTGATTTCCAAGAGTTGGCTATCCACCAATCAATATACTGTGTGGATTTACCGCCTTGGTCAGCAGGGCGAACAGCATGAAAACCTCTTACCCATCCATTTCTTACAGCTCGGGCAACAGTCTCGGTAATCAGAACAGACTCAAACAAAGCGCCATCTGGGGGCACGCCCTGACTGTGTCCCATTTGGCGCATAACCCTAGTAGCCTAGTAAAAGGTCACCATCCTCAATCCCAGCAAATAGACCATTTTAAAGCCAAAACTCATGGTCATGAATCTTCTGATTTTATACCATTCACACCTCTACAGCAGGTTGTCAGAGTCCAGCTCCATCAACCATTTTGTGCATTCTTTCTCAGAATCCCGCTTTATCACAATGGTCCGAGTTCTATACCATAAAGCAGAATAGTCCTTCTTCGTGGGAGGTCCAACTATCCGGAGATGATCTCTCAGCCAAATCTGAAAAGTGCAGAAGAGATAAGCATAAACACAAAAAGTAGTTGATTTGAAATACAGAAGTCAGAATTCAACTAACCTGAAGGATGATAGGGCTAATTGACCACGGCCCTTCAGAAGTACAAGACCTGTCTAAACTCATGATGGTCTCAGCCAGCACTATAGCTGCAATAGATCTCCGCTCTTCCATTTGCGGAATCAGCTCAGTAACTCTGGCATCACCCCAACCAGTAGAGCTTACAAAAATGTATCCGGCAGTCAGACAAAAGGATAAAGCCTGCATCCTCAAATAGAACCACCTATCATCCTCAAAATCTTTGGGATCATGAAACTCTGCTATCACAGCATTCAGATCTACCCAGTCATCCACCATCATGGGACTAGCAGCCTCAGTGCTCAAATCAAGAAGTCCTTTGAAAGAGTTGAAATACCCTACCTTCTCTACAGGAGTAGCCAGCACAGCCTCTGGATCAGATCCAAGCAGTACAGAAAATTCCTCAAATGTAGGACACATCTCTTCCATAGATGCCCCAAACCTGAAGACATGGGCAGTTGGATCCCAAAAGTGCAAACAGGCGCACAAAAATTCCCAATCCACCTTTATTCCTCTTAAGGTGGGCATAGCGCTTACCCCATACTTTCCTAAATTAATTCTCTCTACTTTTGTGAGGTTCTTGCACCATAAGAACATCGCATGGCTGAAATAAGGCTCCATTGTGAGAAATAAAAATAAAATTTTTTAATGGAGAGCAAAAAAAAAATGATTGAAAGTGACTTTTTGAGGCACAAAAATCGAGAAGTACGGACTGACAATGGCCAAAAATCTATTTAAATAGGCAGATCTGACCTGCAGTTAATGGCTACCGGCAGCACAGTAATCGTGCCTCCCGGTACGACGGCACGCCGGCCGTACCGCTACGGCGGCGACACGACAGACGTGCCACCTATGGCGGCAGCGGCACGGTAGCCGTGTCGCCCGTACCGACGGCACACCTACTGTGCCGCCCAAGCTATCTTGCCTCCTTCTCCTTGCCTCCTTCTGCCTCCTTCCCTCAAAATGAGTTTTTACATGATTTCGGGTTTAAAATTGTTTATTTTTCTCAAAATCAAGTAGAAGATGAGAGAAAAGCATAAGGTGCAGTGTAATGGAATTCTTATTTCAGCCAAACATCCGCATTCATATCATGCACCCACATCATTTAAAACATACATAAAATCATAACATGTCATACATTTCCAAAATGTCACATAAGCATACATCCAAAATATCATGCATACATCCATCATCCATGTATACATGAAAAGGCAAAAAAAAAAAAACTGATAAAACAGGTCTCTAGCAACCACGCCTGGGTCTGCGGCGTCCTCGCCTGGGCACATCCTGTTCGTGACTATCCTCCGTCAAATCTCTTTCATGCAGAAAAGAGGTCAAAGCAAATGCATATCGGCCCAAGAGGTCGTAATGATAGCGGACAAAACTCATGGGAACCTGAGGAAAAAGATATATCAGAATCAGTGCAAGGCGAAACTGTCAAAAGATTAAGAGTTCCAGCTGAGCAAAAGTCATTACCTCTGTCACAGTCTCAGGGATGGTAGGAAAGAAGGCTAGACGTGCATTAGGAAGATGATAACGACGTAATTGGTCGTCACCAGAAAAATAATCCAGATAAGCTGGCAAGCAGACAAGACCAGTAGGCAAGGAAGCTGAATCTGTCGGTCCTCCCACTAAAATATCTAGAGCTGGAGCTGGGGCAGAGCCACTAGCCCTTGAAGGGCCAACCCCAGCAGGATCAGCTGCAAAGCCTGAATGGCCGGCCATAACGCCTGAAGGTCCGACCCTAGGACCCATGCTGCCAACCGGAACAGTACCACCGGCCCGTAAAAAACTCCCAACTCTGGAGGGAGGACCTCGGGAAGATGCTGAACTCAACCTTCTATGAGACGGTTCTCGCATTCTATCAAAAGGAGGTGTCCCATGCATCAAGGATGTCTCACAGAAGTCATCGTAATCTGCATCCGGCAGCAGAAAATCTAGACAGGAAGCTCCATTAATCCACTCATCCTCTCCCAAGATAGCCAGCCCAAATCTCATATCTATCGGAGGTGGCAGTGGCACAACTCTATCTCCTATAACCTGTGCCCTTACCCTCTCCCCCAAATAAAACATCCTCAGAGACTCACAGCGGAGTAAGAGTCGACAAGAGGCCAGGGCTATGCTAGGCCTGATCCGGTCAGGGATCCACTCCAGGAATCTGATAAATGGAGACCATCTCACCTACAAACAGATTGCAATATGCAGTAATAGGAGATGAAACAGTAAGAGACATATTAAGATCAACGGAGAAATACCTGGTTTGCGATCACAGTAGCAAAGAACTGTCTGCACTAATCAAATGGTTTCATCATGAAGTCAGGTCTGTTGGAAATCCTCCAAATGCGTCCATAAGGAGGATCAATAGCATTGGGCTCTTTTAGTGATGGAGCCAACGTCGAAAAATGCTCATAAACCCAGTACTACAGGAAACAGAATTTTGTCAGTCACTTAGGCAGATGTTAACCAGCAAAAATATCACAGAGTAATACTTACCTCAAGCACAATGAAGGTACCACCATGCCCGCAAAGTGTGCCACGGGAGATGCTGCACAGCTCGTGATACATGGCACAAAGGCCAGCACCTCCCCAGTCGAATTCCCCAATCTCGTCCAGATTCTCCAAGGATCGCAGGATATTCAAATTTATGCAGTCCTTGTAGTTGTGCAGGAAAGTATAGCTCAAGATAATCAAAGCACAAAGTCTAGCACCCTGATCGACATTATACTGACTAGGAGCCTGACCCATAGTCATCAAAGTCCGGTGAAGCCAAGAACGTGGGACACTTAGGCTCCCACGAGGGGGATCAGCCCCAATAAGAGCGGCCATCTCTACAGAAGAGCGCTCGATCCATGAAGAATAAAACTCGAGGGGACGAGATCTGAAATGCATACCAGTAAGCATGCTCCACTCGAAGGGAGTGACTGTCATCTCACCACAGCCAAAGTGGAATGTGTTTGTAGTATCCCACCAATGCTCCACTAATGCTTTGAGCATAATGGCATTAGCTGGCTGTTTGACATCTAGCTCCAGCCACCCGAGCAGTCCGAAGGGTTCAAGACGCAGACAAACAGCCTTCTGACTAGTCAAGTAAATGCGAACCAGCTCCATGACACTACGGCCACCCCGGGGCCTTAAATTTGTCCTCTGCAATTTTTTGTAAAAAAAAAAATTATATATTTTGTTGTTATCAGAATTTTTATTTTTAACTGTGCAGGAAAAGGAAAGCATACCTGAATAGTTCCAGTGAAGCTGATGTGCTGCTCCAGCTCCTTTAGCAATATCTCTGAATTTTCAGCACCCGCTGCTGGCTGGTTGAAGATATCCATCAGAAGAGAGTAAAAGAGAGAAAGTAAAATTTGAGAGAAAAAAAAAAGAAGAGAGAGAGAGAGAAAAGAAGAGAGAGAGAGACAAATGAAGTTACGAGAAAAGAGTGAAGAAGTTAAAGCTTTATATAGAGGAAAAGGTGGGCCCCCCATCATAACATCTTTTTCACTTTTTGATTCGCAGGTCCAATTCACTTGGTTTTACCATAACAAGCTTATTTTAAGTCAGAATTCAGTGCCGTCTGAAGCAGTGAATTCGTGGGATTTTTATCCATCTCCAAAAATAGACGGAGTCTCGATCAGAGTCCAGAATCTCCAGAAATTGTAGAAAAACTGAAAATTCAAAAATAGCCTAAAAATTGAAAAATAGTCCAAACTAAATCAGAATAGCCAAAGATCATACTTGAAGCTCTTCCATAAATCCCAATACTAAAAGGGATGTTCAGAATATTCAGAATGGCATCCTAAGCCTCCGGTTCACACTTATCAAATCTAGCCTCTGTCCGGCCAAATCAGATAAAGGGGGCAGCTGTGAACCCTCAAAAATGCACCTCCAGTGGATTGTCTTTCAATTACAAATCCACAAAATCAAGCAGAGCTCGAATCGGAGCTGAAACGAGCCCGAAACGGACAGAAACAGATTAAGCCGCGCGAGTGGTGTAGGGAGGCATGATTTTCGTGCCGCCCAGGAGGTGGCACGCATGTCGTGCTGCCGGGAGATGACTATGCCGCCGTTGCGGCAGGGAAATCTTGCCGCCCAGGAGGCGGCACGCATGCCATGCCACCGGGAAATGACCATGCCGCCGGTGTGGCATGGAAATCATGCCGCCGTCATGGCGGCACGTCTGGCGTGCCGCCCAGACGACCGGCATGTCAGCCGTGCTGCGCTTGCCGCCAATGCCGCGCTGATGTCGCCGTTTGTACCGCCAACACCTCCTCTGTCAGCTCTATAAATAGCAGCCTCCTCCAGCCTCATTTAGGCACAGTTTCACACGAATTCCAACAATTCCTAATAGATTCTAAAGCATTTTAGAGCATTTCAAAGCAATTCAGGCATATTTTTTGTTTTTATACTCACACAGTTGCTGCTTCTAGATCCAGATTCCAAGCTTCCTTTGAATTCAAGGTGGAGTTGAGATCCGAAGCCAAACTAGTTCCATTCATTCGAAAGCTGAGAAAAGCAAAGGTATAATCCCTTTCCCATTTTAAAATTCTAAATTCAGATCTAGAATTTTCTTTAGGTCTAAAACTGAAAAGATCTAAATAACTTATTAATTTAAGGATCAGAATTAAGTTAATAAGCAAACCAACACATTTTTAAACCCTTCCTTCGCAAGAAGGGAGAACTGCGTGGGGTTTGATTCCTATTCAATAGGATATGCAGGCTGCCATTCTGAAAGGCATCAACTCCAAAAATCTTTTTATTAATATTGTTTTCCTTTTTATTTTGATTTTTTCATATTAATATTTTACTTGTGATTTTATTTTGGTTTATTTTGGGGAATGTGTGCTTTTCCTAGTACCCATAAGGGCTAGAGTAAAGATCCCATTTGTTTCATTTGTTTTGATATTGTAATAACTAAGTAAGATTTATCTTGCCTATTTATTTATTATTATCATTCCATCACATCATATACATATATATGTTCATTTATCATTATATTTTTGTTCATGTATACACAAAAATTCAATTTTAAGAGTTATTTTGCATTTCAAGCCAAGCTAAAGAAAATAACATTTTCTTAAATTGTGTAATTACCAAAACCTGATCCCCGAACCCTCCTTGGTCACTCGTGGATTGGTGCACTTTTCCATTGGGATAAATCAAATTATTTTGGAGTCAATCATGTTGGGTTTTCTTTAATTTTCCCAATTAAAATAAATAAATTAAAGTGGCGACTCACTTTTCAACCTTCAAAATACAAAAATCAATTTTTCGAACTCACAGCGAGTTCCAATCGTGGAGTTTCTCCCGAAGAGCATTTCGGTCCCTCGGCGGATCGGACCGGTGCTCGGGCGAGGCCTCACACTAACTAATGATTAATAGCCATATTAACTCCTAACAAATAAGCATTAAGCTCACTAATAATGAAAATCTCATCATTACACCACGTTAATGCTGAATTAAAAACAAGAGAAACTCAAAAGACGATTAGCAATCCTATGCTCCGTATGTTACAGAAGCAAGGACCCACAACACTGAATATATATATATTAGAGGTCACAAGATCTCTGCTCTGATACCACTTTTGTCACGCCTGAACCCGAAGGCACGTGACCGGCACTAGGACACAGGAAATGCATGTGGCTACTAGTGCCTGTAGTAAGCCTAACTAAAACACACAATAGAAAGCCCAAAACTGAAAAGGGCTATGGGCCCAAATAAGTTAAGTAGATCTAAAAGAATCACAACATAAAATAAAATTTCATTGGGCCAACAACTCATTTATTTCATAAATGTAGTAAATCATAAAAGGGTTCTGCTTAAGAACATATTACAACTCTTTAAAATACATAACTGAATATTAAACAATGTATAAGTACAAAGTATAACATTGCGGAGTTCTAGAGCTATATTTACCATTATACATATATTATAATTCTTAATACTCACTAGTATAAATTACTGCCGAAGGGAAATTGACAGTTTACTCAATTACAACTCTTTCACATGCTCATTCCCTGACCTGAAAACAATAAAAGGAATAGGAATGAGCGTTTGACTTAGTGAATGATAATAGCTAACATATTAGACTGGCGTCCTACAGACAGATTCTAATGCTCATGCTATGCACTATGTCATAGAGACAGACAAGTAATACAATCAAGTAAGGATGGGATATGGTCCACAGTACCATACTAATACTCAATATGAGGAGCCGATCCCCCTATCCTGGCTCTCTAAATCCAATAATCTGTCTCTTATATCCAATGGGCCCAGCCAGCACTGGTTTGTACCATGCAGTCCTAACTCGACTGGTGGTGGCCTTAGCGATGAGCAGGCTCGGCCAGCATATACTAGTCATAGCTCATCTTCTCAACATCTCAACAGAATCATAATCATAATAGTAACCATATCCATACTCATATCAAAAGTTCCTAGGTGGTACTACATCCTCCCAACCTCCATCCATCAACCATAATCACAATACAACACAGAATACAAAATATTAAGTCATTATTCACAATTAAATGTTACATGCTTATATGCAATAGTAGTGCATAATATACATATATATATACACACTGAAATGCAGATGTATATGGAAATAGGATAATACATTAGTGAGTATCACTCACCTAACTGATGACGCTTATGACTGGCTTTCCTCGGAAGTGCAGCCTTTGGAAACCAGAAGACGTTGACACCTTGCAACAACGGACATCATTAGGATAAGAATCACACTTAACTAGACACAATTTAAAGATTATTGAGATTTTGATCGAGGTCTCGACAACTGAACAATTACTCTAAAGACTGCTAAACATAAAATAACTTATTTAACGACTGAAATATAAGAGTTTTGGGTTATGTGAGGCCTCGCCCGAGCACCGGTCTGATCCATCGAGGAATTAAAATGCTCTTCGGGAGAAACTCCACGATTGGAACTCGATGTGAGTTTAGAAAATTGATTTTTATAATTTGAAAGTGAAAAAGTGAGTTGCCACTTTAGTTTATTTATTTTAATTGGGAAAATTAAAGAAAACCCAACACGATTGACTCTAAAAATGATTTGATTTATCCCAATAGAAAAAATGCACTGATCCATGAGTGATCAAGAAGGGCTCAGGGATCAGGTTTTGGTAATTACACAATTAAGAAAATATAATTTTCTTTAGTTTGGCTAAAAATGCAAAATAACTCTTGAAAAAGGAATTTTTGTGTATGCATGAACAGGAATATAATGATGAATGAAACAGATATATATATATATATATATATATATATATATATATATATATATATATATATATATATATATATATATATATATATATATATATATATATATATATATATATATATATATGATGAAATGGAATGACAATAAATAAGCAAGATAAATCCTACTGAATTATTACAATATCAAAAATAATCAAAATAGAGGAGATCTTTCCTCTAGCCCTTATGGGTACTAGAAAAAGCACACATTCCCTAAATAAACTAAAAATAAAATCATAAATGAAAGATTAATGTAAATAAATCAAAATAAAAAGGACAAAATATTGATAAAAAGATTTTGGAGTTAATGCCCTTCAGAATGGCAGCCTACATATCCTATTGAATAGGAATCAACCCCATGCAGTTTTTCCTTCTTGCAAAGGAGGAGTTTTAAAAATGTGTTGGTTTGCTTATTAACTTAATTCTGATTCTTAAATTAATAAGTTTTCAGATCTTTTCAGTTTTAGATCTAAAGAGAATTCTAGATCAAAATTTAGAATTTTAAAAATAGAAAAGGGATTATACCTTTGCTTTTCTTGACTTTCGAACGAATGGAACGAGTTTTGCTTCGGATCTCAACTCCACTTTGAATTCAAAAGAAACTCAGAATCTGGATCTAAAAAGCAACAAGTATGTTAGCACAAAGGGAGGATTTCTGCCTTGGAATGTGTGTTAACTGCTTTGGAATGTCTTGGAATGCATTGGAATCCATTGGAATGCGTGTCCCCTAATGAGCTTGAAGGAGGCTCTATCTATAGAGCTGCCAGAGGGGATTTCGGCAGTATGGATGGCGGCGTCGGCGCGTTGCCGGCGGCATGGGCGGCACTGGCGATACGCCGGCCGTTCTTGCTGCCTAGCTGTCGGCACTAATTAAGTGCCGCCTGCCAGCAGCACGAAATGTTTGCCGCCTAGAAGGCGGCACGGCAAGCATGCCTCTCGTGTAATTCAACCTGCTTCCTGCTTTTTCGTCCGTTTCGGGTCCTTTTCAGTTCCGATTCGAGCTCAGTTTGATCCTATGGGTTTGTAACTAAAAGACAGTCAACTGGAGGTGAAAGATTTAGGAAATTTATTTTTTCAATGGGGCGCTGCCCTGCACCCCGCAAGGTGCGCTGCCCCTTGACCTTTGCCTGTTAACCGGCTAGCGGGACCGCCATATGCGTAGCGCCCTATTCTTAGTAGTTGTCAAGCTGCAGCCAAATCAGGAGGTGCAAATTTGATGGTTCACAGGTTAACCTTCACGAATTTCGATCATACAGATGTCGAGAATCGCACTGGAATGTCGAAACGGAGCTGCTGGACTGCCCCACGCTCAACTGCCACGCGCCGCCGCCGGCCCACCACGCGTCACCGTTGCTGGTAGCAGATCTGGGTGATTTCCACACCAGTAGGTTCACCTCGATGCTAGGATCATGAAAATGGTCACCACTCACTGTCACTCGCCCTCCAGCCGCCGAAAAATTCCTCCAAAGGTTCGGATTGCATTTTTTGATCTCCTCCTCCAGTGATCCTCAGGGGGCAAAGTTGGTACCAAATTAAAGCTCTCATCCTCAGGAGTTGAATGACACCAAAATTGTCGGATTCTGCTGCCGGAATCGGTCGAAAAATCGAATTAAGGTCTCGGTGACTGGATTTCTTCTTCGCGCGAGTTCTCCGTCGTCCATCGGTCGATCCATGATCTGCCACCTCCCTTGGGGTCGCCAGACAGTGGGCTAGCTACTGGTTGTGGCGGTGCAGCCCACAGCCAAACGGGTGGTGGCTTACCACCACCACACTCTCCCTCTCTCTCTCCGCCTGTTTCTGCCTCTCTCCTTCTCGTCTGTTCCTTCCTTCCTGGCAGCCAATAACTGCTGCTTCCTCTTTTTTTTTTTTTCCTTTTTCTTTTCCTTCCTTTCCTTCTCTTTCTTAACACCAATATCTATATATATATACTAATATACATGTATTTATATAAATATAACACTACACACACACATATATATATATATATACAAGTTAATAATAATAATAATAACAATAACACTAACAACAACAACAACAATAATAATAATAATAATAATAATAATAATAATAATAAAAATGATAATATTAACAACAATAATACTAATAATAATAATAATAATAATAATTTACAACATAAACTCATATATATATAACAATAATACTATTAACGCTAATAATAGTTCAAATAATAAAATTTATTTGTAATAATAATAATTATAATGGAAATCCAAACATCTGATAAAAATACTATAATTAAACTTATAATATTAATTAACACCTTTGTTAATACTCAAATATCAAAATATAATTTCAGAATAATATTACATATTACTTCCTTCAATTGTGTATACATATATAATACTTAAATAAAATTACCATTAATAATACATATTCAAATAGTATGAATATTTATAATTTAGTAAAATATAACTCCAATTCTTACTTTAATAAGGAAAATAATAAAATAATATGTTTCCGTATAAAAATAGAATTTTATAAAATAAATGAAAATTCAGGGTATTTCATTTTCTTTTTCTGCCACTGCTTCTTATAAAACTAAAAGTAATTTTTATAATTTATAAATTATTACTAGTGATTAAAACAACTAATTTTAAAATTTATAATAGGACAAAGTAATAATTTACAAAATGAAAATCAAATTATAATTTCTTTAACTTGTTAATATTTGAATAATCAAAGTCAAAAGAATTTCTCTAACTTCTAAATATTTGAAAAAATAATTTTGCTTATTATTATTAAATGAACTATCAATTAGTACATTTTCTTTTTTTGTTGCTTTTTCTTATAGAATCAAAAGTAATTTTTCTAATTTATAAATTATTACTAATAATTAAAACAACTAATTTTAAAATTTATAATGGGACAAAATAATAATTTATAAAATAAAAGTCAAATTAACGTCTTCTTATAGAATCAAAAGTAATTTTTCTAATCTACAAATTATTACTAATAGTTAAAATAACTAATTTTAAAATTTATAATGGGACAAAATAATAATTTATAAAATGAAAGTCAAATTATAATTTCTCTAACTTGTTAATATTTGAATAATCAAAGTTAAAAGAATTTCTCTAACTTCTAAATATTTAAAAAAAATTAAAAAAATATAAATTATTATAATTGAATGCTTTTTTATTTTAATTAAATATAATTAACTATATATTAAATAATAATTATTTTATTCTCTCTTTATTATAATAAATTTATTTTTTATTTAAATTAAATTAAATTATTAAATTATTAAATTATAATAATTATAAATTTGTAACATAATTAACTATATATTAAATAATAATTATTTTATTCTTTTCTTATTCTTTGAATTTTTTATTTTTCTTATTTAAATTAAATATAATTTTATATTAAATATAATTAATTATATATTAAATAATAACTATTTTATTCTTTTCTTATTCTAATTGAATTCATCTTTTCTTATTTAAATTAATTATGATTACATATTAAATATAATTAATTATATATTAAATAATAATTATTTTATTATTTCCTTATTATAATTGAATTCTTGATTTATTATATAAATTAAATACAATTAGATAATTATATTTTTAATTAATAAATGATTATATTACTTATCATAAATGAACAATTAAAAAAAACTTAATAAGATACTCTTACGTAAATGTGCTTTCCCTTCATCCATATATATATATATATATATATATATATATATATATATATATATATATATATATATATACAATAGGAAAGTAACGATTTCATAAAAAAAAAAAATACAATTGAATACCGAATATGAAAATTTAAAATTTGAATATTAAACAACAAGACCAATAAACTAGCAACACCTCAATTGCAAATATGATCAATATGCTCAATATGATCCATATGCTCAAAGCACGATTCCGTAACTGATATTTGATCAATTCTTATTGAAAATATCTGTTAAGTATCAACACCTCAATTTTAGTTTTAGCACCAGATCAAAGTTTTATTGGCAATTTTATTATTTATTTAATTTTATAAATTATAAAATATGTTTAAATTTTACAAAATTTAAATAAAATTATTCTATTTTTATTGATTTATTCAAGTTTTATAATTAAAACTCAACTCTCCAGTCAAATGCGGCGCCCTTTTATGTATATATACGGACCTGTTTTATTTATTTTTATTAATAATTTGTATGTGGAGATTTTTTTTTTTTCCTTGCTAATTACACAATGAAATTTTAATTAAATATTAGCAAAAAAGGAAAAAAGAAAAAGAAAAAAAGGAGCTTTTGGATGGCAACTGGTTATAAAAAGCTCTTGGGACAGTACAGACCCGTGATGGTAACAGGCTACCGGTACCTCAAATCATTTTCTTATTAAACCTGCCAGTAGCTTTTGCTCGAAAATAGGAAAACCATATTAAAACTACGAAAACCAAAACAAGGAACGTACAAAAAAAATGAAGTTATACCAAATACTCCAATAAATAAATAAAAAGAGACTTGCCACCAATGAGGTTGTTACAATGTTGTACAAAGTTTAGGCTAATTACAAAATAAATAGACAAATTGTCTATTTTTTCAATTCTGTTACCAACTTGATTTTTATCAATTAAATTGTTAAAATATTTAAAATGATACAATATTATTAATTAAGTTGTCAAACTATTTTTATCAATTCTTTTCACTTCATATTGGGTTAACCTTTTTTATTTAAAGAAAATATTAAAAGTTAACATTAATATAATGTTAAAAAAAAAACCAAATTTATCATTAAAAGAATGTCTAATTACCTAAAAAATCTTGAACTACAAAGTATTCAATAATTTTATCTAATTCTTTTTAAATTTTCATACAAATACCTATACTTTAAATTTTTTAACAATTTCATAATATTCTTTCAGATTTTTCACACAAATACCTATAGTTCTTTTATATTTTTCACACAAATACTTATATATTTAATTTTTCTAAAATACAATCTAACAATAGAAATACAAAAATACGGTAACTTCTTATGAATTACATCACCTGTTGCCTTAATCGACACTGAAAGAATTTTCTATCTGAGTTTTTTAACTCCAATTCATTAATTAATAATTCAGTATTACTATGCATGCACACAATTTTAGGCATCGAAACAATGAAGTTAAAATTTTGTATTGATTCAATCCTTGAGACATTATGACAAAAATTTGAGATTTATTTAAACACACCATTTTGAGCATGTTAGATGAGTAAACATTATTTTACTGACTCATTTTCTTTTCGTTTTACACTAAAAATTAAACATTAGCAAAAACTACTATGTTTTTTTTTTTTTTTTGGTCACCGAATTTTATTTTAGAAAAATAAAAATCAAAGTATAGACATTTGTGAAAAAAATATGATAAAATTGTTAAAAAAATTGAAGAATAGACATTTGTATAAAAAATTTGAAAGAATAGGATAAAATCGTTAAAAATTTTGAAGTATATGCATTTGTATAGAAAATATGAAAAAATAGAATAAAATTATTAAACATTATATATAATTTAAGATTTTTCAGGTAATTAGGCCTAAAAAAATTAAGTTTTTGAATTTTATTAAAATATTGACTCTTGTTAATTAATTTAGCTACAGAATTTACGCATAAGTAAAAAAGCTAAAAATGAATCAATAAAAATATTATAAAATGATACTAAATCTATATATTTGGATATTAGAAATATAATAGACTACATTGATAATGAGGTTTTTTTATCTGAATTCCTAGCATGTAAGTTATAAGATTTAATTATTTAAATGCCCCAAAAATTAAGTTTACAAAGACAAATCCAATTAAAAAAAAAAACCATAAATCCATATAAAACATGTTTATATACGATATATCATAATCCAATTATTAATATGGAGAAGAAAGAGGTGATGATTTTTTCTTCTATCATTGGGCATTTTTCTCTCTTTCTTTTTATTATTACCGGGAAAGTACTATTGAGAGAGAAATTCAGAGAGGAAGTGAGGGGCGAATAGTCTGTAGTTTTTTTATTTTTCAGTCATAATTATTTTCTCTTTCTATCTGTTTACACATATACAGGGGCCAAAGTAGAAAATTTTATTTTGGAGAGGAAATTATTACGATAACCCGAAAAAAAAATAAAGGTCATTTTTTTTTATTTTTCTAATAATTTTTGTTTTAAAAAAATCATAACGAATTGTAATTTTCATAAAAATATATTTTTAATTAAATAAATTTTATTGATATTCCATTTTATAGAATAAGAACTTATTAAATAATTTTAACATTTAAAATTATTTATAAATATTTAATTTTTGAGGACTAATTAAATATTTAGAAGGATTAATTAAAAAATTAAAATAATTATATAGGGATATAATGTACACCTTCAAATGAGTCAGGGGGGCTAAGTCTCCCGCATGTCCTCTTAATTTATGCCCCTACATTTGTATATATATATGTTTGTATTCACACGTGTGTATGATTTATTAATAGACATATATATGATTTAACAATAAATTCATATTTGTATTATTATATTAATATTAACCTTCAATATCAATTCGTTTTAATAGTATTATATTATTTTGAATAATTTGATCATTTAATTAAAAGAAAAAATCAAAGTTTTGATGATAGAATTTTGAAAAAATAAAGTTTAAGTTTCTTTTTTTTTTTTTTTTAAGCCTAAAGTTTAAAATAACTTCAGTTTATTGAGGGGCAGTTCGTACATTGAAATTTGAGCATTTGATTCGAATATAATCCGGAATAAATTAATATTAACACATTTTTTTGAAAAATTTCAAAATTATTAAAAAAATATATTTTTAAAAAATTTCAAAATTATTAAAAAAAAAATCCAAACATTCCCAAAACTCATAAAATATATCTTAATATGATTTAAATTTTTTTTTTTGACAGTTAACCTAATTCATAATCTCATCTATTTGAAATTTGAATTAAGCTAACTCAAAATTTGGTTGGACACAAAATAAATTAAATATTTACAAGAACGTTTATTCTTGGAAGTAAAAAGTTTCGAAATTGAGTTATTTTCTCCACACTAAATAAGATTTCGCCTTTACAATAAGTATAAATAAATAAGAAATACTATATATTTTCTTTTTTTTACCTTTTTCTATTTTCTCTTCTTTCTTATAATGACATAAAATTATATTAAATTTTATACATACAACATACACAACTCTAACATTATACACAAATCTGACTTATTTGTTATAATAAAAAGAGAAAAAAATAAGAAAAAAAAAACAAAAGATATTTAATATTTCTTATAAGGAGATAATTGTCCGTTGTGTAACCAATAGTTTATCCATTGTGTAACCAATAGTTCCTCTCATAAATAAAAAAGAAAATAGAAAAATAAATGAGTTAAATCCAAAATCTTCCGATCCGAATTTTGGCTAGGTTGTGGTGTTAAATCCAAAATCTAACACCAGCACTTTTGGCAACTTTTAATATATGGCTAGGTCATCGTTGACATAATCGGAGCCGGCGGAACTGCATTTTACTTTCCGCTAACAAAACGTTATCAGTTTGCTAAAATACGCATTATAACCATGTAATCAATGATAATAATGTGACAATTAAAAAAACATTGAGATATACTTTAAATGGCACTTTATATATATATATATATATATATATATATATATATATATATATATATATATAAAGGAAATAAGCACATTTACATAAAAATCCTTTACTAAATTATTTTTAATTAAAAATTTATGATGATAGGCAATATAATCATTTATTAATTAAATAATATAATTATTTAATTTATTTAATTTGAATAATGAATAATGAATTCAATTAGAATAAGAAAATAATTATTATATAATATATAATTAATTATATTTAATATCTAATTATATTTAAGTTAAATAAGGAAAGAAGAATTTAATTAGAATAAGAAAAAAATAAAATAATTATTATTTAATATCTAATTATATTTAATTTACATAAGAAAATAACAAATTTAATTAGAACAAAAGAATAAAAATAATTATTATTTAATATATAAACAATAATTATTTAATATATTATAAATGCATTGCGTGAAAACATCACTTTAACTTTATATTCCTACAAATTATACTACTATAAATATAGTATTAACAAGGTATAGTTTATATGTATATTTAATATTTTGTTATTGTATTGATGTAATAGAATAACCAAAAATAGAAAATAATTAAAGAAAATTTATAATTTGAGTACTTTTATTTCTAGCATTAATATTCAATTTCTTTAAAATTTTTAAATAAAATAAAATAAATTAATTCTCATTTGCATTTTATATCATATTCTTAATTAATCTCCCTCTCCTCATTCACTTTTTATTATATTATTTTAAAATATTTATGTAAGAATTGGACATTGTGATTAAATTATTTTTGTTATACAATTAATTTATTAATATAACCATTAAATTAGAGTTTTTTTTTTTGGTTTATGATATAATGTGACGTAACATGGTAATTCAATTATATATAATTAATATTGAATTAACATTGATGTTAAATTCACAAACGATACATTTAATCATAATGTAAATGTATAATAGGTTTTTTATTGAAATGAAAAAAAAAATAATTGTATTCTTTAAACGTGTCATGTTCGGGTTTTAAAACAACGATGCATATAAATACTGAAAAAATTATTGATTTTCTAGAGGAGGAAAAATTAAGTTATTATATGTCAGAGATTAAGTTTATCAAAACTAATAAAAATATACAATCTATATTAAAATTATAAGAAAAGAATAGAAGTATCAAATATTAACATAAAAATCAATTTATAATTAATAATTAGGCAATATATCAATAACAAAATAAATTAAAAATTATAATAAAACATACATATTAATTCATTTGTTTTCTTTTCTCCAATATATTTTTGAATATAAGAATATCATACAAAATTGTAAGAAATAATTTATTTAAATATGTTTGACTTATCTTCTTTTAATATTGTATATGTATTAAAATGTAAATTTGTTTAAACTGTTTTTTCTTATAAGGAAGAAAGATAGTTATGATATTATTTTAAGAATAGTTTATAGGATGTGGTAGCTAAAGAGTCTGAATTCAATCTAAATCTTGCATTATTTGTGAAATTGGTTTATGTAAAATATTTGAATACATTAAGGGAATGGTTATAGAGAATCATTAGTGATAACTGATAATATCTCAGATACATAAACAAGTGATAGTAGTTCGAATATGGATAGATTTTTGATGGAATTAAGATCTAATTTTAAGAAGTTAGTGTCATAGATATCAAAGTGAAAATCAGAATTAATGTGAGTGTTGATGTGGATTCAAATAGCAATAATAAGTATATTGTTGATGATATAGAATCTGTGCATATCAGTGGTATAAAAATAGAGTTAGATAGTCAATTTAATCTATTCAATTGAAAATCAGCGGTCAGTCCATTTCGGTTCATTAAAAACTAAAATAATGGTAAAATAGTCATTTTACCAGTTTTAACTAGTCAAACATGTGTTAATGGAAATCTTTTATAAAATGACTAAAAAATAAAAAAAAATAAAGAAATTTTGTCCAAATGGTTCAACTAGTAGAAACGTGAATCGATAACATGTTTGATTGAGTCACTAGTATGGTTTTTAAAATAATGGTGCATATAGACACTAGAAAAATTATTATTAATTTTCTGGAGGAAAAGAAATGAAGTTATAATGTTCAAAGAGATCAATTTTATCAAAACTAATAAAAACATACAATCTACATTGAAATTATGATAAAACAATAGACAACATAATAATAACAAAATAAATTAAAAAATAATAATAATATATATTCATTAATGTCTTTACTTTATTTTGTTATTGTTATATTGTCTATTTAAAATCATTCTAAATAAATCAATGGCCATGAAGTATTTAACGATGACAAACACAAGGTACTAAAGTGTTACAAAAAAAATATCAGCTCCCAATTAAAATAAACGTCAAACTACAGAATAATTTACTGTATTTTTCCCTAATACTTATATGTTAATATTAACAAGGAAAAATGTGGAAAAAAGACCTTCAACTATTACATGGTTGTCTAATAAGACCTTATGACTTTTGTGGCTCATTTTAAATTTTAAATTTTATTTGTTTATTTTTTCCAAATTGGCTTGTTTAGCCCAAAACAAACAGAGCCTTTAACTCATATATATATATTTTTCCCTCTTTTGTGCTAAATGGGCTAATTTGAAATAAAAAGTTTAAAATGAGTCACAAAAGGTCGAAAGGGCTTATTAGATAATTTTATGATAGTTAGATTTTTTTTTTGCACCTTTTCCATATTGACAAATTATACAAGATTTTTTTAATAAAAAAACTAATTTTTTAATAAAAAACCTTTAATAAAAAAAAAACTAAGTATGTTAATCATTATTCTATTTCATCTGATTTAGGACCAGGTTAAACAAATTGTTTCATCTGATTTAGGACCAGTTTAAGCATTGATATCCAAATTTAAGATACTACCATAAGGCGTATTAACCATTTGAGTATTCTTGTTTCATTTGGCTTAGGTCAATGGTTTACACACTGATGTCCTAATTTAAGACATCTCATAGGATGCATTGACCATTTGAATATTGTTAAAAGACTCAGAATCTTTTTTTGCAGGATCATGGCAACTCACAAAATCTGATTTAAGTAGTAGAGCCAATATTTAGATATCATATGTAACAGGATGCATTATGAGAGGATCAAATAAGTGTGTGGATACATCTTTATCACTGTGCCATTATGTCAAAAAGTACAAAGTGGTTGTAGTGATTTATACTTTAGGGTTTGTATTTTTTTTTTTCTCTTTTGCAAAAAGAGTTATGAAGTTCTTTTCTTTAACAATTTAGGTTTCACCACGACTACAGCTGCTAGGACTGAAACTTTCTCAATCTTTAATTTATATGCACAAGAGAAGAACCATAAGCCCAATATAATTTTATTCTCTTAATCACCTTCTCTTTCTCTATTCTTGAAAAGCTCTTTATTTCGGTGATGCCATTTCATCTCTTAAATCTCTCCTTTATTATCTTTTGCTATTTGTAGCATCCTCAACAATCTTCCTATTCTCAATCCTTTCTCAAAAATGGGGAGCCAAACTCAATTATTAACTTTCTCTAGCATCCTTCTAAATTATAACCTCTTTCTTTAAAATTTTTAAGGAGCCACATTCTTTTTCCTCAAATTTAAGGAGTGATAAAATGGCTCCTTATTAATTTTTTATTATTTCATCTTTTTTTTTTTTAAATTTCTTCTCTCTTCTTCTTTATTCTTATTATTTTTTCCTAAATAGTTTTATTAAAAAAAAATTATACAAAGAGTGAAATAAAAAATGTTGTTGGAGTATACATAATTTTCAAAATAAGTTAAAATAAGATATTAAATTGTTTATAATATAATAGAAACTGAGACAAAATATTATTGGAGATGCTATTAATCATCAATTCTTTATTTTGTCGTCACTCATTAACAAGTTTGCATATCGTTATTTCTCCCCTTCTTTAGAAACTCAAAAGTATATCAATAGATCAATATATCAAATATTTCTCTCATATTTTTGGATTTCATAATGGTTTCAAAATATTTATTTATTTATTTATTTTCAATTTCAATGAAGCATTTTAAAAGTGTGTTCTTATTTTTTATTTTTAGTGGCCCCTATATGCTTAGTTGGGTGCCATGTTATAATTTTTTTTTATTAGTATTAAATGTCACAATCAGTGTCATGTAATTATAATTTTTTGGGTAAGATATTATTTAATATGTGATATTTGCCTTAAATATAATTTGATCTCTGCAGTTTAGAAATGACTTCTTTAATTCTTAATATTTCATTTCATTATAATAATTAATCATTTTGTCTATTTTTTATTTTCTGTTAAAAAATTAAAAAGTAATTATAAAAATAATAAAAGTAATTTTAAATCCAAAAATTATCCCTCCACATCTCTCCACCTTGTTTTCCATGATTGAAACAACTACAATGCGAAAAATTGCAACACAAAAGCAAAGCTGGGCTCTGATCAACGTTGGAGAAGATCACTGGAGAACCTGAATAAACAATAAATTTATTATGATCAGTGACAAATGAAGGACAAAGCTGACTATGGAATGCAGTAGATTTGCCTCTCATTGTTCTAAAACAATCTCAGTGGTTATTATCAACAAAGAGTCTGGAGTGGTTTTGAATTGGGATGATTTTGAATTATATTAATAATTAATTAATAACAAATTTACAGCACAATGAAAACATATTTAAGAGCTAATGAGGTAGAGATGAAATTATATGTTTTGTTTAATAATGGAGATGTCTTTGACCAAAAAAAAAAAAAAAAAGAAGGAAGTTTAAATAATGGAGATGAAAGATAAAAGGTAATAAAAGGTAAAGGGTAAAAGTTAAGTCAATCTTAGGAAAATGAAACATTAATATAATGCAGGTTTGGCTTTGATGTCTCTCTTTCTCTCTCTATTGTTTATGTCATGCAAGTTTGGATTTTTGGCTTTTATGTCCCTCTCTCTTTTGTTTATGTCTTGTAGGTTTGGATTTTTTTTTTCTTGTAGATTTGGCTTTTTATGTCTTGCAGGTTTGGATTTTTTTAATTAATTTGTCTAATTTGTAAATTTAAATTTTTTTTAATATGTAAATTTAGTTTTGATTAATTTGAGAATTAATTTATTAATTGACTTTTTGGGTTTAATTGGAGAGAGTGAGGGTGAGAAGGTGTGAATGAGAGAGAAGGCATCAAATAGAATATTTAATTGTAATTGAAGGGCATTTTAGACATTTCATAAAATTTTAATAGAAAAACTAACATAAAAACTATTTAGTGTAACAAAATGAAATTTCAAGAATTAAAAAACTTAATTCTCAAAGTGCAGCGACCAAGTTATTATTTAACGCAAATTTTAGGAATTAAATAGTGCTTTACCCTAATTTTTTTTTATTACTTTTCTCAATATTGTATAACAATTTGTTAAAGGTAGAATATGTGTGGAAACTCTTTCATTGATACATATATATATATATATATATATATATATATATATATATATATATATATATATATATATATATATATATATATATATATATATATATATATATATATATATATATATATATATATATATATATATATATGAATTAAAAAAAGTAATTTTCTCTTGTTTGGAAAGAGAGGAAAAATAAAAAAAAATTATTTTCTATCATGTATTTCTCTCCATTTTAGAAGGAAAATAGAAATAAACAGTGGGAAAAAAAGAGGGTGAAAAATAAAGTTATTTTTTCTTTATTTTCCACTCATCCAAACAAGAGGCAGCCTGTTTGGTTTATAAATTCATAATTCTTCTGATTAGTCTTAATCCTAGTTTAGTTGAACTATAAGATTAATTATGTTAAATATGGTTTGGAACATAAATTTTAATCTATAATATTAAGTAATCATACTTTTATAATCCTATATATGATAAGATATATTAATGAATGAGATAAATTATTAAAATAATTGAATTATTTAAACACATTTTGCCCTATATATAAAACACTATTGAATGAGAGAGCTTTTAAGATTTGCATGAATAATCAAAATGCTGAGCTCCAAGCGAATGTGATTGGTTGGAGTGGGGGAAATGGAGTTCCTATATACAAAGATTTCATGGTGCTTATTGGACAAAAAGGAACCAAAAACTCTACAATCTATGAGTTGCTTTGCATCTTTGGCACGATCATTTTTCAAGTTTACTATGATTCTATTCTAAATGGAATTGAAATATTTAGATTGATAGATTTAGAAATCCATATAGCATCCATGTCAAAAAAAAAAAATAAATAAATAAAAAAAATCAAAACCAAAACATAATCGGATAAAAATTGTTGCCATTTTTGGTGGTTTTGTATTAGGCTTTTTTGTGCTCTCTCTATTAATCATATTTATTGTTATAAAATTTGTGTTTTTTTTTTTCTTTTTTTCTTGGGGTTAATGATAATGGAGAAATAAATTAGAAAACTAAGGCCATTTTTGAAACATAAAGAAAAAAAAAAAAAAAAGAGGCTATTTTAGGGACTAAAATTTTATAAATAATGGGATTAGTAATCCCATTAGATAGGGATTGATAAAGACATGGGGAGGGAGGGTAGTTAAGTTTTAGATAACACTGATCTCATGAGTTAACTAAGTCTTGGGATTATTAAACCCACCAGAATCATATATACCAAACTTAGTATTATTTACTAATACTACGGCTTAATTAAACAGATCATATATATCAAACTTAGTATTATTTACTAATATTGCAGCTTAATTAAACAATCTCATATACCAAATGAGCTGTAAGAGTTTATTTAATCGTCATTAAAGAGATTAGATATTGTTAACGTGGCCCAAAATTAAGCCTAGTTATTGGAAGGACTGACGTGTAAATTATATCTATTTTACTTGATAGTGTATATAATCACTTGGGTCCATTTTGTGCATAGTGAGCTCTTTTACCTTGTATTTTTGCCTGATTAGGGTTAGGGTTTTTCCTGATTAAATTTTAGTTTACTTTAATGTCATTGTAATTCTTTATAAATAGTCTTGTAAATACCTTTGTACGTTTTTCATCACTTAGTTCAATATAAAATCAAATTCATTAAAAAATTCCTTGTGTGGTCATTATCATGAATTGGTGGCCATTGCCTATATATTCAGCCTTTGATTGATAGCTACATAACTATATATCAGACCCTCAAGTGACATTGGATGACACTGGATGCCTAAATACAATAGTTTCAGGTTACTTTTTCCCTTTGTACTGATTCCTAGACTAAAATTGACGGCGCTCTGATGCCTATGCACTACATATCTAGGTTACTTTTACTATTCAGTTAATATAAAAATATGTCAAAAAATAACTGAATTTGATAGGCTGATAGTATTGAAATAGGAATCCTATTAAAATAATCTAAAGGTTTTAATCTTAATTAATATGTTTAGGGCTAATTTTAGAGTTAATATCTTTTTGTTATGCCTAATGGGACCATCTTAATGAGGAATATGTCAAACATTGGAAATGAAGGCCGTAATATGAAGATGGCCAAAACTAGGGATAATAGTAAGACCTCTACTTCTACAACAATGGAAGCGCTTGGTAGTCATATAAGGAAAGTCACCGATATAATATTCATCGAGGGAACTAAAGCTTATAATATTGATGAGAAAAATGAAGAAGAAGCTCAAGATCTTGAGAATGCTACTTGAACCTTGCACCCTTGGCCGCACAGTTTAGGAGGATTCAATGGCTATTGAACGGAGGGAGGGGGTGGTTTTAGACAAAGCAAAGAACTTATAGCTGAGAGGGTTCTACTGAGAGTAATAATTTTAGATCTAGATATCTTGACTACAATTGATAACTTATCCCTCCATGGCCACTCACTCTCAGTACAGCCGACTAAAGGGTTATAATTGATGGGGTATCCCAAGTTAGTAATGGTCTTCACATAGAGATGGTCGAGTGGATTATTGTGTCTTATTTTGTAATAGCTTTAATAGGTTAATTTATTTAGTTTTTAGTTTAATTCAGTTATTGTAATGTTTGTTTTAGTAATTATTGTATTTTTTTTTATGCTGTGGTGATACACTATGCATGTTTTATGCAACTAGAAAAGAACTGAGCCAAAATAGAATTTATTTGGAAGCAAAGTGAAAAAAGATGGAATTTGGGTCAACAAGGGTGTGCTTAAAACTAGTAGAGGCATGTCATGCATCAATAACACGCATCTGTCATTTCAATAAGAGCGTTTCACCTTGAAAGTTGATGGCTTAGATACTTTGTGGTATTTTGATCATAATTTGAGTTTTAGACATCAGAATGAAGTGATTCAAAATGCATAAAAAAGCTAAGAAGTGAAGCTACAAATATTATGAAAATCAAGTCCTAGTTTAATCATTATATTAACCAAAATGATGCTCTAATATGTTGTTAGGTGTTTCATCTGTCAACATAAGCATGTCATATTGTAACGATAACCTACGTTACTTCTTTGACATGCCTCTACCATTAATTAACATGCACGGGTCTTACTTAGTACATAAAGAAAATTTGGCTAGTTAGTTAACCCTTTGTTTGGATAGGGTGTAGGGAAGGGTAATTAATGGATGGGTAGGGAAGGATAGGGATGGGAATGGAAGGGGAAAGAAGGGGAAGTGTATGTGGCAACCTTATCCTTGTTTGGAAGAGGAATGAGAGAGGAAGAGTAATTAATAGAATGGTATGTTTTAAAATTACAAAAATAACCTTATAACTTGTATATTTAAAACAAAAGAATAACATTATTTTATACATTCAACATGTCAAAAATTTTACTAATATTCATTCACACTTATATAATTTAAATAATTCATATATTTATATATTACTTTTTTTTGTATAAGTTATTTTTTGTGTAAGCATAAAATATGAACAAATTTAGTAACAAAATAATATTATAACTTAAAAATAATATAAAATAAATACATATACTTAAGAAATGGTAACATTGTTTTATACATTCAACATGTCAAAAACATTTATATGCATGTCCAATAACTAATAATCTAAAGAGAAATGGCAATGAGAAAAAAATAATGATATAAATTTAAAAATACAAAAATAAACAAAAATTAAAAAAAAAAAAACTAGAGCACTAAACTGGAAGAGAGCAAAGAAAGAAATGGAATTGGTAGGTTGCAATGGCACGATGATGAATAAAGAGGACAAAATTAAAACTGAAAATTATAGTAGGTAAAGAAATTAATTATGGACATAAATGTATTTAAAACTCAATTACCCCTCTTTACTCCCCAAATTGGGGTGTAGCAAAATTTGAGCTTTGCAGTGTAGGAGAGGGTAAGGCTTATCCTCCCATTCCATTATTTATATCTCTGAAAAATTTGTTCCATTTTTTCTAAACAAGAGTATAAGGATACCCTTCCATTACTTACACTCCCTTCCACTTCCCTACATCCTATCCAAACAAAGTGTTAGGGTTATCACGCATCAGCAGCTTCAGCTGCATTTTCTTTTCCATTCCTCTATAATAACCATAGCATTAGAGAGATTTTGCCCAAACGGATTCAAGAACCATTTTGGCTTTTCAATTCAATTTGCATCAAAGATTTGTATTAAGGTCTGGGATTTATTATTGTATTCTCTATTTTTATTTAAATCCTTGATAAATTTACACTAATATTGTTCCTGATTATTAAACATGATAATAATTATGATTGAGATTAATATATCAATGAAATTGATGATTGGTAAATTCAATACGGGTTAAATATACTTTGTTTAGTGTTAGGATGAATCTAATTAATTGATTTGTCAGGGTGATTGATTTTAATTAATTGCTTAATTTTTTTAGCTTAAAATATCATATTCTAAAATTAATTTGCCATTTATTATTTGACCTTAGTATTAAATTAGATTGAGAAATTAATTTAATATTAGATTTAGTTAAAAGGAGATTAGATATGAATTAGAAATGCACTACCTAATTATTTGGCAATTTGGTGAATTAGGACTAAAATCTATGAATATGAAAGTTATTAGATTTAAAATCTAATTTAACCAGCTAGATTAATTATTCCATAGAGTAAATTAATTTATCAATTAGTCACCTAAAATAAGGAATTAATTGGAGGATTTTGAAACCCACACCCTTTTAATTGATGTTTAGATCATTTATTATTTGTTTAGTTTTAAATTAATTGATTATTATTGCAAACTTGATTAGAGCTTCTATATTTTTAATTGAGTTTTTGTGTTAATTGACATAAATAGGTTAATAGGTAAAGGTAATTACGCCTAGATTTATTTTCTGAACTCTGTGAGATATCGACCTTAGAGTGAACTTATTGCTATCTTTGATACGACTCATGCATTTGCAAGTATTTTAATTTGTGTGAGCTTAGACTAGGTCAAATTAAAGTGCAACAAAATTTTGGCGTTGTTGCTGAGGAGTTGAAATGACATGTTTTAGTTTGACTTATTATCTTATTGTGTGTCAATTTTGTTTTGTGTTAAAGTTGATTATGTTTCATTTTCTTATTTTTAAATAGTGGTTTATTATTATTTTTGAGGTTTGTCCTTTTTGTGTTTTTATTGTAAATTTTTTCTTAAATTTGTGATTAATTGCTAAGTTAACTGCATGAATAATGATGAGCTGGTTTATCAAATTATGAGATTAAAAGCACAAATTTCCAAATTATCTAATGTAGAACATATGCAATGCAATTCTAGTCAATTTTCTTTTCAAGTATGTGGTTAGGGCGGGGAAAATCATATTTCAATAAACTGCCCAATTTATTATTCATCTCTACCACCACCTCCACCACAAATATACAACACATATTGGGACTCTAATAATAGCTCTTGGCATTGTGGAGATTGGAAATTTTCAGCTGGTTACAATGTTGAGTAAATGCAATTGATATTAGAGGAATCTTATTAGAAAAATATTGAAGTTTGTGAGAGAAGTAGACCGAGGGGACCTTTATTGGAGGAGTCATTGCAAATGTCCATTGAAGTCAGTCAATGTGAAAAGCTGAAATTTATGAGCACCATCTTGAACAAACCACCCAAAGGATAGAAGAATATGTGGGTGTCATTTTGAAATGCCTCAAAGAACAAGCACAAGAGGAAAAGGAAGAGAACCTATTTTGGGAAGATGAGAAGAGTCCACTTGAAATACTAGAATATGATATGGAATCTCATCATAATCAAAGTTATTTTTCAATGAATAAAGTAATTGAGGCGGAAAAAGAGCAAATGGAAATTGATGAATTTAATTGTATTAATCTTATGGAAAACGAGGTTTCTATAAAGAGTGTCAAGTTGTCTAAGAACCCTATGCAAAGTCTACTTTATTCAAGAACATTCAGATTATAGAGAATTTTCCATGAAGGTTGCACTCTAGTATGTAGGTAAGAGAGAGCCTACAAGGGAAAAACTAAGAAAGAGACTTCCACAAATACTTTCGCATATTCCATTGTATCATTGACCATATATTGCATAAAGTCCAATTTAATGACTTTAAAGAAGTGTTATAGGAAGACAACCAAATTTTGTTTTTAATTTTCATTAGTTAATTTTCATTTGTTGTGATTTAGTATTTATGTTTTTATCGTTGATTTAATTTCAGTGAAATATGTTGGGATTAATTCAAGTTGGTTTAATTCACATGTCTTTAACTTATTCTTTGTGTCTGTTGATTTTTCCTATTATTTAGTGTTCTATTATTTGTTTGTTCTAGAATTCAGGTAAGATAAGTCTAATGCCCACTAAGTGTTTGTTATTATGTGTCAATGAAGTTGTGGAATAGTGGCCAGGTGGGTTTAACAACCGGGTGGAATTTCTCTATTTAAACACTTGGTTTATGAAGTGCTATGGATGTACTGAAAGTCTAGATTAAAATTAATTGATAGAATCTTATTTATTCTTTAATATACTTTGATTTTGTCTCTTTTTTGAGTTAGATTTCACTACTGTTCTAACAATTTTGGTATCAGAGCCAGGTTGGCTCATTTGGCTTCTACTAGTGTTATAACAAACTCATCTCCAACAGTACCTATTTTCACTGGCCTTAACTATTAGTTTTAGCATATTAAGATGAGAACAATATTTCAGCCTTATGAATTGTGGGAGTTAGTTCAAAAGGGCTTTGATGATTTTGCAGATGTAGAGAGGTTGACTGCTGCCCAATGAAATGAGTTAAAAGAAAAGCAAAAGAAGGATGCAAAGGCCCTAGTTCTGATTCAACAAGCACTAGATGATGCCATCTTTCCTCTGGTCATGGGTGCAACAATGTCAAAAGATGCATGGGATCTGCTTAAGAAGAGTACCAAGGCACAATCAAATATGTGACGATAAAATTGCAGACTTTGCACAGGGAATTCGTACATATGGTGATGAAGCTAACAGAATCCATTCAACAATTCTTCTCAAGAGTTTCTTCTTTGTGAATCAAATGAAGACATTGAGAGAGGAGTTAAAAGAATAGAAGGTTGTGCAGAGAATTTTGCGAAGTCTGCCTTCAAAGTTTGATTATGTTGTTATTGCAATTGAAGAATCGAAGGACTTGTTAGACTATTCTGTTTAAAAGTTGATGGGGTCTCTTCAAGCACATGAACAGTGAATGAATAGAATAACAGAGACTTCTCTCCAGTAAGCATTTCAATCAAAGATTAAATTGAACAAGAAATCAAATGACTCGAGTCGTGGAAACTCTGGTTGAGGCCGTGGTAGAACATCTCGTGGTAGAGGCAGAGGAAGAGGAAGAAGTAATGGCCAGCAAAGAAACTTTAATAAATGTAATGCCAACTCTACTTTTTAATCACATTGTGGAAGATGTAACCATGAAGATAAAGATTATTGGTACAAAGAAAAGGCCGGGCAAAACAAATACTCTCCATAATGTTATTACTACAGTAATTATGGTCATCTTGAGAGAAATTGTTTAAAAAAGGCTATTGATAAAAACAATTCTCAGGATGAAAAAGATGCTCCAGAAGAAAATTTGTTTCTTGCATGCTTAGCTCCTACATATGAAAGAGCTATGAAATTTGGTATCTCAACAGCGGTTGTAGCAATCACATGACCATCAATAAAAAATTCTTTTTGGAGATTGGTGAGTCCATTCAAGCAAAAGTCAAGATGAGCAATAACAATCGTGTTCAGGTATGTGGTATGGGCACAGTTGCTATTATGTCAAAATTTGGCAAGAAATTATTACATGAAGTAATGTATGCGCCTAGCTTAGCTCATAATTTAATTAGTATGGGTCAATTAATGAAGAAAGGGTATCGTGTTGTGTTTGATGATGATGAATGCATGATATATGTTAAGAAGACCAAGCATTTAATTTATTCTGTCAAAATGGGTGAAGATAAAATGTTTCCGCTTGTGTTTTTTGAGGTGCATATTAATGCTTTTATTACAACTAATGATAAGTCCATGCTTTGGCATCAAAGATTTGGTCACTTGAATTTTGGGGGACTAAATTTATCAAGTAAAAAGAATATGGTGAATGGTTTTCCTATGATTAGTGGAGAGCAGCAGACTTGTGAAGCTTGCATATTTGGAAAGCAGCACCAAGAACATTTTCCACAGAAAGGATCATAGAGAGCTTCCAAGCCCTTGATATTAATGTATGCAGATATTTGTGGGCCAATGCAAACTCCATCCTTAAGTGGTAGTAAGTATTTCTTGATCTTTGTAGATGATTTCTCATGGATGAATTAGGTGTATTTTTTGAAAGAGAAATCAGAAGCTCTTGAAAGGTTCAAGCAATTCAAAACTATGGCTGAAAAATAAAGTGGTTGCTTTATCATGGTGCTATGCACAGAATAAGGTGGTGAATTCACATGTATTAAATTTAGCACTTTTTGCAAAAATTTTAGCATTCAAAGGTAACTTATGGTAAACTATTCTCCCCAACAAAATGGAGTTGCGAAGCGAAAAAAGAGAACAATAGTTGAAGTAGCAAGAAATATGTTGAGAGAGAAAGATCTTCCTAAGAAGTTTTGGGCTGAAGCTGTTGGGTCTGCTGTGTACATTCTCAATTGTTCTCCAACTAAAGCGGTTGAAAGAATAACTCATCAAGCATGGCACGGCTACAAACCAAATCCTACTCATATGGTAGAGATTATTGATGTTGATTCAAATAGCTAGCATGAGTCTCCTACATCATCACCATATTCTACACTAAGAAGACCAATAAGTCTTGCTGAAATTCATCAATCATGTGATTATGCTTGCCTTGTTATGGAGCTCAGTTCTTTTGAAGATGCGGTAAAAGAAAAGGAATGGTGTGCTATAATGAATGAAGAAATTAAAGCAATTGAGAAGAACAGGACATGGACTTTGATGGATTTGCCAGAAGGAAAAGAAGCAATTAGTCTCAAGTGGATTTATAAGTCCAAGCTTAATCTAGATGGCTCTTTACAATGGCATAAAGCATGACTAGTAACTAAGGGGTATGCACAAATACCAGGTATTAATTTCACTGAAACTTATGCTCCAATTGTTCACTTTGATACTATTCGAATAGTCTTGGCTTTAGCAGCTCACAATGGATAGGAAGTGCATCAATTAGATGTAAAGTTAGTATTTCTTAATAGTGAATTATTAGAAGATGTTTTTGTTGAACAACCTCAAGGCTTTGTGGTGAAGGGACAAAAACATAAAGTGTACAAATTAAACAAGGCAATCCATGGGCTCAAATAGGCACCAAGAGCCTGGTATAACAAAATTGACTCTTATTTTACTCATAATCTATTTCAAAAGAGTGCAAATGAACCTACACTTTATGTTAAAAATCAAGATAATGATTTTTTGATTGTGTGCTTGTATGTTGATGATATGATTTATAATGGGAGTTCTTCTCAAATGATTGAAAGGTTTAAAAGGTCCATGATGGAGACATTTGAAATGTCTAACTTGGGTTCCTTACATTATTTCCTAGGAATTGAAGTGATACAAGATTCACATGGTATCTTTATTCGTCAGAGGAAATGTGCAGGTGACTTGCTAAAAAGGGCTGGAATGGAAAATTGCAAGGCTGTCAATACTCCATTAAACGCAAATGAGAAGCTACGATAGAGCTAAAAAGGTAGATGTAAAGCAAGTCAGAAGTGTTATAGGGAGCCTCATGTATGTCACTCACACAAGACCATATATAGTCTTTGTTGTGAGTCTCATTTCTCGGTTCATGCATAGTTCAAGCAAAAATCATATGGGTGCAGCAAAAAATTCTTTGTTACATTCAAGGCACATCAAGATTTGGCATAAGGTATTCAAGAGGCAAAATAAATAATCTTGTGGCTTTTACTGATAGTGATTGGGCTTTTTGTGTAGATGATAGAAAAAGCACAACAGGCTATGTTCTTAGTCTTGGTTAGGTGCCATTTCATGGTCCTAAAAAAAGCAACAGAGCATTGCACTTTAAAGTACTGAAGCTGAATATGCAGCTGTTGCAATAAGAGCTTGTCAAGTTGTTTGGCTAAGAAGAATATTGGAAGACTTGAAACGAGATCAAAATGAAGCAACAATCATCTACTATGATAATCAGTCCACTATCACAATGTCAAAAAATCCAATCCAGCAAGGGAGAACGAAGCATGTTGAAATAAAGTATCATTACATTCGAGAATTAGTTGCAAAAGGAGTTGTGAATTTGGAGCACATCAGCACTAACAGTCAGCTTGCAGATATTCTCACAAAAGCCTCACCTGAAGCTAAGTTTGTGGATTTTTGTTCAAAAATGGGAGTTGAAGCCCCTTTGACTTAAGGGGAGGAATGTTGGGATTAATTCAAGTTGGTTTAATTCACATGTCTTTTACTTATTCTTTGTGTATGTTGATTTTTCCTATTATTTAGTGTTCTGTTATTTGTTTGTTGTAGAATTCAGGTCAGATAAGTCTAATGGCCACTAAGTGTTTGTTATTATGTGTCAATGAAGTTGTGGAATAGTGGCTAAGTGCGTTTAACAACTAGGTGGAATTTCTCTATTTAAACACTTGGTTATGAAGTGTTATGGATGTACTGAAAGTCCATATTAAAATTAATTGATAGTATGATTTATTCTTCAATATACTCTGATTTTGTCTCTTCTTTGAGTTAGATTTCACTACTATTCTAAAAATACACACGTTTTTGCCATGCAAAACACTACATTGATTTTTAATTTTGATTAGTTAATTTTTATCTATTATGATTTAGTATCTATATTTTATCATTGATTTAATTTCAGCAAAATGCGCACGTGTTTGCATTGCAAAACACTACATTTCACAAACTCACCTACTATTTCTCTCTTTTGTAACATTTTCTCTTTCTTTTTGTAGGGGCTACCATTACCATCACTACCTCAACAATAAATTAATCTCTTTCTTTATTTTATATTTTATGTCTATTCTCCTTTATTTACTTTTTCTTTAATTAATTACCTAGTTTTATTTTTGTATAGTTTGTTGTTCTTTTCTCCACATCAATCTGCAGCAGGTTGCAGTTGTTAATTATCTTCATATATAGAGAAACTCCCCAAACTTCCTATTTCAATGTCTCTTCTAATTTGAAGGAGTTTTTCTTTCCTTTTTTTTTTTTCTTAATTTGCGATAAGCAAAATTGTGTAATTTAATTGTGAGGGAGATTTGATTTTTGTTTTGAAATTTTAAATTTTTTTAAATTTATTTGAGCTGTGACTTGCATGTTTAGCGCCAATTTTAGATGATTTTGTAGAATTGTATAATTTTTCTTAAATTATGATTTTGGGTGTGCACTTTGACTTAATTAGCTAGGAAGTTAATAGAAAGTGAATGAAGGCTATTATTTGTAGTTATGGGGTTTGAAGTGTATTATTTTATTAAAGTGCTGTGAATTTATGACTAAGTTATGTTTTTAAATTGTTAAAAGAGTTAGCCTTTTATTCTTTTAATTAGTTAAAATAGGTGTTGTTCCTCTAAAAAAAATTCGAGAAAAATGAGATAATTCTAAATAAAATGTATAACAATTGACTCCTCTAATTAGACTAGTTAGTAATTAAAAGTATCACAAAAATAAACAATATAATAGCTTATTGTACTTTAGCAAAAATAAATCGTGGTAGTAAATTGACAATGAAGTATTTAATGGTGTGACAAACACCAAACTGTCTCAAAAAAAAAAAAAAAAAAAAAATTCAACACCCATTTAAAATAAACATCAAAATACATGTAATTTATTATACTTTCCCCAAATTAATTTCAACTAAAAGCAGAAGGGTGAATTATCTGAAATAACATAATACAAACACATAAAGAAAAATAAAAACATAATTTCAAATTAATGGAATTTTTGAATAATCCGCAATCATTTGCTGGACATATGAAAACAGTGTACTAATGTGTAGGCAAGCTTATGTCTATAAATATCACATGTAAACTTGAAAGCTCCCACAAGCAATTTTAGATCAAACAAATCCAAATCCAAAGAGTATTCCTAGAGATAGATCAGAGTGAGAAACACACAAAAAATGGAGAATGGAAAAATGAGAAATCCAAAAGAAAAAGAAGAAGTAGAAGAATTACAGACAGAAATAGAAATGTGGAAACATATATTCGCATTTACAAATGTTGGAGCAATAAAGTGTGCAATTGAGCTTGGAATAGCCGATGCTATTGAAAATCATAAGGAACCCATATCACTTTCAGAGCTATCATCAAAACTTGGATGTTCCCCCTCTACTCTTAATCGAATTATGCGATTCTTAGTCCATCAAAATATTTTCAAAGAGCAACCCACCATTAATGGCACAACAGGCTATACACAGACTCCTCTGTCTCGCCGTTTACTGTCTTCTGGCGAAAACAGCATGGCTGCTCTCTTTTTACTAGAGAGCAGTCCAGTGATGATAGCCCCATGGCATTTCCTTAGTTCTCGTGTCCAATTAAATGGCTCTGCAGCATTTGAGGCGGCGCATGGAGATGACCTGTGGAAATTCGCAGCAGCAAATCCTGGGCATAGCGAGCTAATTAACGATGCGATGGCTTGTAATGCGAGAATGGCTGTTTCTGCTATAGTTCAAAGTTGTACAGAGGTTTTTGATGGGGTAAAAACATTGGTAGATGTTGGTGGAGGTATTGGGACTAGTTTAAGTTTGTTCTTTAAGGCTTTTCCTTGGATTCATGGGATTAAGTTCGATCTTCCACATGTTGTCTCTGCTGCTCCTGAATTTGATGGTGTTAGGCATGTTGGTGGTGATATGTTTCAGTGTGTTCCAAAGGCTGATGCTGCTTTCATCATGGTAAGTGTGTTTCCTTTTTTTTTTTTTTTTTGAGAATGGAAAATTTTCAAATTTTAAGGGATTAAAAGTAAAGAAAAAAAAATTAAAGATTCTAAGAAAACTTTCAAGTTGATATTATTAAAATTTATTATGAAAAGTAAATGGATATAACTAATAATAATAACGAGAATGTGTTTGATTTTAAGTAAAATTTACTTGGGTGAATTGCAGTGGGTTCTTCACGATTGGAATGATGATGACTGCATCCAAATCTTAAAGAACTGTAAAGAAGCAATTCCAAAAGACAATGGGAAAGTGATAATTGTTGATGTTGTGATTGGCGAAAAGAAAGACGATAAACTTGAGTTTGTGAGGTTGATGCTGGACATGGTGATGATGGCTCATACTAACACAGGTAAAGAAAGGACCTCAACTGAATGGGAATATATTCTTAAGGAGGCTGGCTTTACCCACCATACTATAAAATCTATTGGAGCCGTTCAATCTGTTATTGAGGCCTTCCCTTGAATATTTATATACCAAATGCTTATCTTGTATTCCATTATTTTAATTTCCTCGCAACAATGGTGTTATAATTTCGGTGTTCATGTTTTGTGCTTTTTCTGTAATCTTCGCCTGTATTATGCTCGCAGCAAGTTACTGAATCTAATTAATTTGCACAAGTAATAAACAATGAGTGGGATTCATAAATATAAGCTTCAAATACAAATATGAATTTTGGTTTATTGATACTCCAAATCTCAATGATCACGACTCGTATAATTGGATTATGATATTATAAGGTAATATGAGTTTGCAAGAATGATACCTTACAAGTTAATTACCATTGAGTCCAATTCCATATGTACCTTAAAATATTTTTTATATTTTCAAGACCCAATACTTGGGGTTTTTATTAATTTAAGTATTTTTTATAAAATATTTTTCAATTTAGATTGTTTTTATTTAAAATTTCCAATTTAGATTAATTGTAAAAATATTTTCAAGTTTAAGTTACTTTTGAGAAAGGAAAATTATTATCCGCTGGTCAATGAAGCAGGTTGCCCAAGTCGCTGGTCAAAGGAGGAGCCTGGAACAGACTGCTCCTTATAGCAGTAGCCATACCTTTATATATATATATATATATATATATATATATATATCCAATTCTTAATCTTTAAATTCTTCAATTTACTTCTTCCTCTCACCATTTGAGCTCATCTCTCAACTTCATTTTCTTTTTTTTCCTCTCCACTCACCCAGCCTCCATACACGGTTCTTCCATTTTTTTTTTCAAAAATCATTAAATAATTTGCTAAAAAAAATTTGGTGGAGCTAATTTCACTTAAAATTAAGTAATTTTATATTATTATGTTATTAGTTTTTGTATGATTGTATTTTATTAATATGTTATTTTTTTAAATTTCAAATGTTAAATTTTTTTATTAATATGTTGAAATGTTTAAAATAAAAATATGTAAAATAATAGTAGTAATGATAATAATATAATTTTCCTAACAACATAATACATATGAATTTGACATATTTTGTATGTTATTATTATTATTATTATTATTATTATTATTATTATTTGTAATAATATAGTTTACTAGCTATTATATTCAGTATTATTTTTAAGAAGTAATTTAGTTTGCTTATATTTTATTACTTATTTATTTATTACTCTATTAACAAATTTAATCTTCCATTTTCATGATAAAAACCAAATTTATTTGCCAATTGTGAAAAATTTTGTTGGAAATTAAGGTTAGTTTTGTTAATGAATTTTATTAGTATGTTAATTCCATTTAGTTAAGTATGTTTATAATTTTTCATGTTAATATTTTTCTTGAACCAAATGATATTAAATATGTTGTTAATAATTAATTATAGAACATGTATAATAATTTGCATATTTTCATTACATTACTATTATTTTTGGTGAAAATATTTATATATAATTCTTATATGATATTAATTCATAGCTACGATAAAATGTTATTATTATTTTTTAATATTAAGTTAAAAGGTTGTTTAATATTATTATTATTAATATTATAACCTAAAAAGTTTTAAATGAAAAAAAATTGTCAATAATAATAATAATAATAATAATAATGTACTTTTGTAGTTAATAAATATTTTCTTAATATTTTATTTGTATAATAATGAAAGTATGTTATTAAGTTATTTGGTTTTTTTTATTAATTGATAATAACTTGTAAATAATTTGTTTAGTTTTTTAAAGTTTATAGTAATAAGGAAAATAATAAGGATAATATTATTCGTTATAAGTAATAGAATTTCACTTAAACCACAGTAATTAATAATTATATCTTATTAATAATAATAAAATGATGTTGATTTATTATTATTATTGCATTAAAAATAACTATATTTCAAGTCCATTAATATTGATATTTACTTTTATATTTATGAAATATCACCAATAAAAAAATATTTTTTTAAAAAAATTTAGTATCTAAAATTAAATTATGAAATTATATATAAGATTTATTATCATTATATTGTATTTAGTAAACATAAAAAATATATTATTTTATATCATAAAAATTAACATAACAACAATAAATTAAGCACTATTAATAACACTCAATAGTAAGTAATTAAGAACAACTAATAGTATTTAATAATAAATAATATTATTTGATACAAAACATGATTATTAACATTTATTATTTTTTGTTTGCACATTTTTAAATAGTCATAATTTAGAAATTTTGTTTAAGGAGACTGAATTTTAAATGTAAGCTATTTGTGACTCCTTCAGCCTTTTATGGAAACTTCTATCCAGAAATTTTGTCTAAAGAGACTGAATTTTAAGTGGGATCTAACAGTAATCCATACAACCTTTCCTAGGAATTATCTAAAATGATGCTATTTAGACAGTGAAGTTCTAATAAATTGTGGCTATACCATAACAAGAATGAAAAAATAATATTAATAAGAATAAATAATATTTTAAAATAATAACTAATAGTACTTTATACAAAAACACAATCATTAATAAGTATTAGCATTTTTTGCATATTGTAACTATCAAAGGATACTTAATTTTAAGTGTGAGATATTTGTGATTTTTCTAGCTTTTCCTGAGAATTTCATTTTAACAAAATTATTATATGTCAATTATTGTTTTGGAATTAGTTTCATTATAAAACTAAAATATGCCGTTCAACCAAATCACTAAAACCATGAGACCTGTTCTGTTTCTTTAAATTTTCTAGGGCGGTAATATTACTTATTCTCAAATTGGTGCCTGTTATGCAAATGGGCATTTCCAAATTATTAGCCTTGATGAAGAGTTAAATATGGAAGTCCTATTATATAAGACAAAAACTGCATTGAACTTTAATAACAATGCAATTATCAATAAAATCATATATAGAACTCCAATATTTAATCCTGTTGGAGGCTTGATATTTTCTACACTAGAAATTTAGAAAAATTCTGATGTGGCAAAGATGTTGGAGATTTTTAGTCAATTTTCAAGCTTGTATTTAATCGAGTTTTTTGTTAAATTTAGTGAGGATGAGTATACCACACAACTATAAGGAGAAATAAAGCCATCTACTCATTAAAATTTTTGGACAGGTAGGTCTAATCAAGGTAGGGAGGATGAAATTGAAGAGATGGATGATAATGATGGCATAGGTGGTGTAGAGGAGGACGATGATGAATTAGAGGAGGAGGATAATGAAGTAGAGGAGGAGGAAGATGAATGTGGTAATGATACTAAAAGTAGTGATGATGAGGAACAATTTCATGGTGCTAGTAATGAAAATGACGATAATGATTGGATGAGTTCTCATGATAAGGTTGAAAGTAGTTTGCACAAAGTTGTGAATGTTTGTGAAACTACTTTCATGACTACAAGCATCGATCCAAGTGAATCGAATCAACAACCAACAGAAGTAGTGTTTTATGGGACCCTTCAAAAGAGTTCTGTAATGGAATGATATTTGATTCTATGGATGCCATAAAAGCAATAGCAAAAATCTATTCAATGAGAGTACGACGTGAGTTTCAAAGTTTAGATATAAAAGAAAATTTTGTTGTACTAATATGCAATAGTCAGAGTGAACGCCCATGGAGATTGCATTCTACTGCAAAGAAGTCTAGTTTTTTCTGGGAGATTACCAAATGTAATGGTCCTCACACGTGTAGTACACCTACAGAATCACAAGATCACAAAAATTGCAACTTAGTCTTAATATCAGGATACATTCAGGGTATGTTGATAGAGCAACCTAGTATCAAGGTGAAGACTTTAATTGCAAATATGCATGATCGTTTTGGCATCCAAGCTACCTATAAGAAAGTGTGGCTAATGAAGCAGAAAGCAATGGCCAATATTTATGGGGACTGGGATGATTCATATAAACAACTTGGTAAATTCATGCATGCTGCTATCTCCATAAATATAGGTTCATTGCTGGATATTGATACTGAGGATCATGTAGTGAATAATAGATTTGTTCCTGGTGTTCAACAATTCAAAAGAATGTTCTGCGCATACAAACCCTATATTGAAGGCTTTAAATTTTGCAAGCCTACTTTATTTATTGATAGAACATTCTTATATGGTAAATATACGAGTTTATTATTGACTGCTAAAGCTATGGATGGTAATAATGCAATTTTGGCTATTGTGTTTGCATTAGTTGAAAAAGAAAGCAAGGATAATTGGGGTTACTTTATGAAAAATGTAAAGTTATTTGTATGTCCCAATAGGAGCGATGTCTGTGTCATTTTAGACAGACACATTAGTATAAAACATGCAATAGATCAATCCCTATAGTGTCACAATCCACATAGGTATTGCATACGACACATTGCAAACAACTATAATACCACATTCAAAATTCCTCCTATGAAGAAACTAGTGGAACAAATAGGTATGTGACTTAGCATTTGAAAATACTATGATCACTTATGTAATTTATTACTTTTTACTAATTAGTAAGTAACACCAATAATCATATGTGTCATATGGGTCTTAAGCCAGAAATCTAAAAATTCAATAAGAACATGAGAAAAATTGAAGCAAGGCATAAAGATACCTACGATTGGCTTAAAAAAAAATACCTAAGAGCAAATGGGCATTTGCACATGATGGTGGACGTCGACATGATGTCATGACAATGAATTATGCTGAATCGATAAATTCATCGTTCAAGGAATTAAGAGCAATGCCCGTTACTACAATAATGCATAGGTTATTTTTGAAATTAGTTGATAAATTTGAACAACAATGGTCAATTTATCTTGCTCAACTTGCAGAAAATTATGTTTACACAACTTTTTGCACTAAGCCACTAAAACACCAAATTGATAAGGCCAATGGCCATCAAGTGAAATTGTTTAATAGAAGTACAGGTGTGTTCTATATATTGACTGCTGTGAGGTCTCGCTCGAGTACTGGTCTGATTTGCTGAGGAATCGAAATGCTCTTTGGAAGAAACTCCATGATTGGAACTCGCTATGAGTTCAGAAAATTGATTTGTGCGATTTGTTATTGTGAAAGGGAGTCGGCACTTTAATTTACTTGTTTTAATTGGAAAAATTAAAGAAAACCCAAAATGATTGACTCTAAAAAATATCTGATTTATCCCAATGAAAAATGCACTAATCCGCGAGTGACCAAAGAGAGTTCGGGGATCAGGTTTTGGTAATTACTCAAGTAAGAAAATATAATTTTCTTTAGTTTGGCTAAAAGTGCAAAATAACTCTTAAAAAAGGATTTTTGTATATACATGAACAAGAATATAATGATGCATGAAACAGATACATATGATAAGATGTAATGACAATTATAGATAAATAAGTAAAATAAATCTTACTCAATTATTACAAGATCAAAATGAATAAAATAAGAGGATCTTTCCTCTAACCCTTATAGGTACTAGGAAAAGCATACATTCCTCAACCAAGTTAGCACATAATCAGAAATAAAAGATTAATATAAATAAATCAAAGTAAAGGGAAAAAATGTTAATAAAAAGATTTTGGAGTTGATGCCTTTCAGAATGGCAGCCTATGTATCCCATCAAATAGAAATCAAACTCCACGCAGTTCTTCCTTCTTGAGAAGGAGGGGTTCTGGGAAAAGTGTTGGTTTGTTTATTAATTTAATTCTTATTCTTAAATTAATAAATTTTAGATCTTTTCTATTTTAGACCTAAAGAGAATTCTAGATCTGAGTTTAGAATTTTGAAAATAGAAAGAAGATTATACCTTTGCCTTCCTTAATTTTTGGATGAACGGGGTGAGCTTAACTCCGGATCTAAATTCCACTTTGGATTTAGGACCTTGAAGTTGAACCTTAATAGCAAAAGGTTAGCAAAATAGCGTAATGAATGTAAATTAAAAAGAAATTGAAATAACAACTTTTGCATCAAATTTCAAGCAGAACTTAAGCATAATAAGTAGAGCAATATAGGAGGATTTCTACCTTGGAATTCCCCCCCCCAAATGAGCTGGAAGGAGGCTTTATTTATAGAGCTGGTGAAGGAGGTGCCGGTGGTACCGGCAGCACAAGCGGCACCAATAGCTTGCCGGCCAGTTGGGTGGCACAATGGGCATGCCGCCCATACTGCCGGCACTGATTTCATGCCACCTATGGGGTAGCATGTCCGGAATGCCGCTCAAAGAAGTGGTATGCTGCATGCATGTTGACGGCTGGTTCGATCCGTTTCCTACTTTTTCATCCGTTTCAGTTCCAATTCAAGCTCGGTTTGATTCTATGAGTTCGTGATTGAAAAACAATCGACTGGAGGTGAAAGATTTAGGAAATTTATTTTTCAATAGGGTGCTGCCTTGCACCCCACAAGGGGCGCTACCCCCTTTGACCCTTGCCTGTTAACCGGCTAGCGGGACCCTCGTATGTGTAGCGCACTATTCTTAGTAGGTGTCAAGCTGCAGCCGGATCATAAAGGTGCAAATTTGAGGGTTCACAACTACGAGAAATCATGCTACTAGCAAGGGAGGGCATACTCAATTGGTCAATCTTCTAGATTGAACATGCATATGTAGGAAGTTTAAACAAAGAAAAATACCATGTTCACATGCAACTGCAGCTTGTATGGTTTACAAATTGGATTATCGGAGTTATATTGCACCATACTATGCAATAAAAAATATACTAAAGTGTTGGTCTGCTGAATTCATACCACTAGGTGATCAAGAGTATTAGTTGAAGTGGAATGAGCTACCCATGGTGCCAAATCCAAAATTGAAGCAGAAAAAGGTCAATTGAAATCACATCGGATTGAGAACGAGATGGATTTGAAAATTTTTAGAGCATTTACACCATGGGCTCCACCTACTATGCCTCTGATGCCACAAACACAATTTTTTGCTTTCCAGTTTCCTCAAACCCCATTTAATATGATGTTACCACTAGTTTATCAGTCCTTTCAAGACTCTAGCTTTCCATCAGGGGCTCATTTCCTAGGATATAGTTCAATGCCACAATAATTTAATGGCTAGGATTTCTCCCAACATACATATGATCCTGGTAGTTCTAGTGGTGTTACTCCTGCTAATGATCAAGGTGATGATCATAGTGATGGTGAACCTGTTGGTGAGACTGATGAAGATCAACAAATACAACAGTCATAATTCATTAAGATGAACACTGCATGTAGAAATTCTAGACGACAAATGGGTTTTCGTTCAAATATTAGAAGAAACAAGAACTGCGGTATTAGTACTTGAATTTTCATTATTGTACTTAAATATATGATTACTAATTTTTTTCTTAAATTATTTTATTTCATTTGGAACGTATACGTAGTATTTTAATATAATTCTTATCATTTTAAAATTTTATTACTATTTTAAATGATTAATATAATAAAATTAAATTATTATTTTAAATATCATTAACATAAATTAAACATAATCAATAATTATCATTTATATAACATAATAAATTAATTATAATTTTATAATATATAATAATTAATAGTGTAATTAAAATATTAGAAATTTATTATATATAATAAATATAAAATATTATTCATAATAATTATCATAAATTAAATAAATGAAGTCATAAAATAAAGAAAATAAAATTAAAAAATTCATTTAAAAAAAAAGAAAATCCAGAGTAAAAAGGAAAAAAAATCAAAAATCCGTGAGAAAAAAATGCACTGTTAATTAATAGTGTAGTTGTCAACAGCGGGCAAAGTGCTGGCCACTGGTAGCAGCAATGGCTAGGCATCTAGATGCTATTCCTAATAGCGGTCAGAGCCAGGCCGCTGGTGGGCTTAGGCATCTGGCTGCTATTCCTAATAGCGGCTAGGAACCAGCGGCTAGACCCTAACCTTCCACCTCATCAAAATTCAACCTAAACCGGAAAATAGTTTTAAAAACAACTTAAAATGGGAATTATTTTAAAAAATAACCTAAAATGAGAATTATTTTATAAAAAAAACCTAAAATGGTAAAAAGCCCCCAATACTTATAGACCTTACAACATATATATATATATATATATATATATATATATATATATATATATATATATATATATATATATATATATATATATATATATATATATTATGTATCCTTAACAGATTTGATGGAAAAATTTGATAAAATTTCAACTTATGTTTTAACGTGTGTATTTTGAATGTCGGTAAAATTTATTAGGAATATGTCTATTTTTTCTAGGGTAAACGCAGTAATATTATTTTTTATCCTTGTACGTTATTTTTATTCAGATGCATGTATTCTCATTCAATCTATTTTAGATCAAACATTACATTGAATAAAACAAGAGAATTATCTAATTTTGTCTTGTTTTATCCCATCAAATTCCATTTGTTTCGTTGTATGTAGTAAATGCACCTTGATGTAACTAAATGTAATCCCTGATAGCTAACTAGCATCTGTCAAGATTGATCAGTTCTAACCTGGCATGGAGTTACGCTACATGGAAGTAGACCAGGTTTGGGCCTCTCTTAAAAGGCCTATATATTTTGATGGGAGAACAGCAACAGCAACAATTTTACTCTATTCATTGTGCTCAGTTCGGCTTACCTTGTCCTCGCGGTAAAAAATCGTGTCCTTGTTGAGGCTCGGCTGTAGACATTTGCAAATTAACCAGACAAATCTCACAAGAAGTATCACCAAACCAAGCCATAATCAAATGTATCTCACCCTTAATAGTTAAATTCCTCGCTAATTCTAGGAAAAGATCATGACCATTATTACAATCCCCAAATATCTCGCCACTTGAAGCCATGATTTTTTACATTAACTGCTTCTAAAATGGCAAATTATATTTTGAACTCTGATCCATATTGCATTATGGTTCAAGAATATAAGTTAAATATTAATATATAACAAAAATATATAAAAGACTAATGGTGTATTTAATTAATGGATTAACTTGTGAACTGATTAGTGTAAGTTTAATTCTTAGACTTTTTTTTAGTTATTATGTGTTTTTTCTTTTTTATTTGTTTGTAATATTTTGCAATTAAAATTATGGTTATTTTATTTTATCTCTTTAAGAAAAAAAATTATATTAATAGTTGAGTTTTTTTATTTGTTTTTTAAATTAAGTACTAATTATTTTTTCATTTTTTATTTGTTTAAATATGTAAAATTGAATCAATTAATTAACTATATAAATTATTTTTGTTTCTCCCATCTAATAATTGTTGAAATTTTAATTAGATATATTTAAATAATTTTAATTAAAATAATTATTATAAATATTTAATAACTCAAGTTATAAAATAATTTATTTTTAAGAATAAAATTTTATTTTTAAATATAAAATATATGTTCATTGCTTATAAAGTATATGTTTATTATTTATAAAGTGTATGTTTATTACTTATAAAGTTTATGTTTATTACTTATAAAGTGTGTATTCATATATTATTTCATCTTTTTTTTTCTTTCATTATTTGACTTTTTTAAGAGTCTCAAACATTCCAAAAAACTATAAATAGATAATGAAATTTTTTAAATTAAAGATGATTTTTTTTATTTTTTTATTTGTTTCAATACTTAGAATTGAATTAATTAATGAAATATATAATTTAATATTGACACTAATTCTACTGAGTCTGATTATACTAAATCAGTTCAACAACAACAAATTTAAGAAGAAATTGATTCTGAGAAACCAATTCATCAAGCAAAACAAAAATTTGATTATGAGGTCCAAGGAAAAGGTGATTTTGATAATGCTGAAGAGGAACCAATTCAGCAAGTAAAACCAAAGAAGAAAATGTCATACTTACAAGAATGTCACCAACAACATTGTTCACATGATCAGTGAACTGTTAGTTAAACAATGAGAAGTAATTAAAAATATAGGATTTGAACCTCTCCTCAATATGAAACTGTCCGAATGCTATTCACATTTATGCAAGTTCTTAATTAACAACTTTAACTATTGTAGGTGTACAGTAATGTTAGAAAAAGAAGAGTTTAAATTAATTGAGAAGGATGTGCATTGCACTTTAGGGCTTCCAAGAGGAGAAAAAGATGTAATTGAGGGTTAAAAAAAAAAAAAAAAACAAAGAGTACATGAACCTATTGGCAAAATGGAGAGAAAGATGGGGCATAACTGTTGGCAGTCCAATAACAAAAAGAATGGTAGACCAAATTGTGAAAAGAGGAGACTATTTTTGATGAATTTAAGATAGACTTTGTGATCTTTGTAGTTTCTAGTATTGTCAAAAGACACCAAAGCAGAAAATCAAATATTAAGATCTTGTATTCTTTCATGAATGTAAATGAAATAAAAAATCTAAATTGGTGCCAATATACAGTAACAAACTTAGCATAAGAAGTACAAGATTGGAAGGAAAAACCAAAAGGTTTCTTTGCTGGTTCTACTACTTTCCTATTGGTAATTGTTCTATAATTTAATCTCATTCATTCCATATATTTAGAATGTTCATTACTTAATATTTCAAGGTTCATTATCTTTTGCTACCAGATTCATAATTATAAATCAATACTAAATTATTTGTTTTGTTTTTTTTTTTATTAATCAGCAACTAACTTTGTTACCTTGATCAAGTAGAGTTCAAAGTAAGGAGGTTGATTAAAAGATAGTTCCTAATAATATCATGCTGGATTGCTCAACAAGTTAAAGACAAAGTCAAAGAAGAACTGAAAGCAGAAGGTCTAAAAAAAGAAAGATTAGTAGAATGTTTGAAAGACCTAACACTAATAAAAGAAGAAGAAGAAGAAGAAGAAGAAGAAGAAGAAGAGCAGGACAAAAATGATGATGTTTCAAAAGAGAAAGTTGAACCATCACAATCAGAAAATGTTAGAAAGGTAAATTTAGTTTTTATTCTATTTACATATTTAAAGTAATTAGGTTCATAAGTTGTAAAATAAATATTCATCAAATTATATGCATAGGTTTATCACTTACTATTAGAATTCATAAACTATTATTACTTACAATCTTTTGCAAAAATGAAAACTTACAATAAAAAATTCATAATTATAAGAATCTATAGAAAAGGTTTCTGTAGTTCTCAAGAAGATGGCTAGCACTATCATAGAATATGGAGAAGTAATGGCCAAAATTGGAAGACTAAATCCAGAAAGTGAATTGTTAAAGAAAATATTCAACTCTGTATCTGAGATATTCAGTAACATCTTGAGTTCTCAAACTGATGAACCAACTACCATGGATGTTAATGAAAAAACAACAACTGCAGATGAAGATGATGACTACTTCAATGATCCAAACTTTCTAAATATAGTGGCATAACTTAAAAAGGAATTAAATAAGACAATGAAAGCTACTGTAAAAAAACAGAATGATGTGCCTACTTTTTCATTAAGGGTCACTCCTAATGATGAAAATGAAGATCAGAGTCTACAAGAAAATTTAGAGATTCGAGTTTGAGACACCAATACTGAGAAAAACAAAGACAATGCTGCAGAATCAAAAGAAGATGAACCTTAGACTGCACATGTAGAAATTGGACTAATTGGTGAAGAAGAAAAAAAATGAGAAAATATTTGATGAGTATGTTTCATAAATTTTTAATTTAATTATAATTTATGTTCTAAACTTGTATTTTATTGCATTTGCTATCTATGTTTGTGAACTCATATTTCTGTTACAACTTGTTTCTCTAACATAATGAACTTGTATCATGTTTTTTGAATTTGTATTTTAATTACAATATCTTGTTGAGTATATACATTTTAGTTTTGTTAATGGTGTTATTGATGAATCTAAATCAATAGTTTAGTTTCATGAGCCATAAAGTTTAGATTCATCATATAGAACTATAAGGTTTATTATCTTGCAATTATAGGTTCAACATATGTGAATTATACTTTTTGTTGTGCAGACTCAATAAATATACCATGTAGGTTCACTAATAATACTTTTTAGGTTCATTACTTGCTCAATTACTATATTTTAAATGAATGAACGTGTAACTTTTCTTTTTTGTATTTTGCTTCATATTTGTTGTAGAATAATTACTGAATTTGATCTAAATCAGTAGATGTACGAAGTAGAAAAAAGCCTATAAGGAAGTACAAGAAGCTTCCTATGTCATTGAGATCTCTCTTTCAGAGTAAGTATGATGTTTAACTCAGTGACATTAGATGCAAAGATAGAATGATTTCAAAATATGTGTTCCTGGAAGAAGAACCAAAAGAGTGAGACTAACTCCTAATAGCTTCATTAAACCAAAATAGTGAGACTAACTCCTAATAGCTTCATTATTGATTTCATGTAAATATAGCTGTGAGGCTGCGCTTGAGCACCAGTCTGATCTACTGAAAGAGATTGAAATTATAACAACCCACACCTATACTAAGAGTTTTGTGACAATTTACTTGAATTTAGAGCTATTATAGTAAAAAGTGTGCTTTTATAAAAATTCATGTATTATGTGATTGATGAGTATGTGGCATGTTAGATTAGTTTTAATATGCATAATATGAATTATTAATGTAAGTGATTTATATAAAGTGAATAAGCATAAAATGATTTATTGTAGATAAAGTGAATTTTCATGCACAAAGCGATTTTTAAACATAAAATAATTTTTATGAGCATTTTTAAAATATTTTTAAATAAATATTTTGGGAGGGGGGGATTTTAATGAAAATAATAAAAAAAATATTTTATTTTTAATTACCTATAATCAGTCCATAAATAAAATTAAGAGGCCCAACTCACCAAAACCCAACACACCAAAACACTCATAACGTTGCTCATTAATGGCAAAATTGCTCATTAAAGCTAAAATTCGGCCAGCCCCTTGGTGACAGCCACCATTATGTTATTCTTCATAATTTTTATAGAAATAATATCTCAAAAATATTCTCTCAACCGAAATTCACAATGTACTTTCAAACCTTGTGATTTTATGACCATTTTTGTAAGTTTTTCTATCCTTTCAATTTACTATTTGATTTTTATGAAACTAATCATGAGACAGCTATTTTGGGCTATCAATTTACTATTCTTACTATGATTAAATTTGGCCTAGGTGATATTTTGAAGAAGAAATTGATTTTTCTATCGAAAACACAACTCCTTCTTCGCATATCCACTAAAGGTAAACCCTAAAACTTAAAGTTGGAATTTTCATGCATAAATATATGGGGGGCTTCTGATTTGTGTATTTTTATGTTCTAAATTCATTTTTGTTGTGTTTAGATGAAAAATATTGATTTAAATCGTATTTCTATATATTACTATAATAATTGGAAAAGTACGAAAAGCAAAAAAATTCATGGTTTTCACCCTAAAACCTAAAGTTGAAAAATTTTCATGCATATATTTTACGAGTGGTGCCAATTGGTATATTAAAGCATTCTAAATGATTTTTGACATGTTTACATGAAAAATATTGGTTTAAATAATATTTTTGCATATTACTATAATGAACGGAAAATGCGAAAAGTAAGAAAAAATCCATGTTTACCTTGATTGTATGATTTGGCCTATAGAGGAATTTTGATTCCTATGTCTATAATTTTTGTATGACATATTTCAATAATTATTGGCATGTATACATGAATGAAAAATGATTTAATTGTATATTGGTTGAAGGATTAACTGTAGACAAGCCTGGAGACAATTTGGCCTACCTAGGGTTTACTAACCTTATTACTATGTTATGATTAATATGTGTATATAATTAAGTGACAAGTGAAATAGGTCTTATGATGTCTTAATAATGAATTAATGATCTTAAATTGAATATGAGATGGATGGTATGATTTATTCAAAAGAGATAAGTATGGCCCTTCAAGGTTACTTGTTAAGTTGATATATATGTAAAGTGTTAAGTGTACTAAATTGAATGTTAAATGAAATTAATATTAAGATCATGATATATTGTGTTTGACTTTAGAAAATTCATAGTATGAGTTATAATGTGATTTCATGTGAGCCTAAGAAGGCTAAGTGTACAAGACTTAAAAGTCAACATGTTATGTGTAAGTGATGAGTGCACTTCTAAGTGCAACTCTAAGTATATGTGAATGTTCTATATGCATGGGGTAATTATGGAATAGGATAGCAAGATGATTAAGCAAATGCTAAGTATTAGATTATAACATCATGTTAGAGCTTGAGGATTATTAGAAGTTCAAGGGCTACAGTAATAGGAGCTAAGGAACCATAAGGTGAGTAAACATTATGTTCATGTTACAAGTACAAGCTATCATATTATGTAAACCTTTGAGATTATTAAAACCCAACTGCCTTTCTATTCTCTACTATAACTATATGACTTCTTTATTAAGTTTGGGTTGCTAAAGGATAATTGGTCTGAAACCATTTTGATTATTCTATGATAAGAAAGAACCTTTATAATTGTTATCTTACTTAAATTCTTTCTGGAACCACACTATTATTTATCTTTTGTTTAATAAGTTAAACTACTATTACTATTGTGCTACATGTTATTGCTTTCTTAAGTGTTATTGTTATAAGTTTGCCATTAATTCTAGCTATGGTACCCATGAACATTTTATACAGAAATCTTCATGCCAATGCGGGTAATCATTGGAACCTATGCATATGGTCTTAACCTGATGGATAGGGGCATAGTATCCACCTCAACTAGAAGGGGTGGTTCTAGCCGTGGAGCTTGATTACTTTCACTCTTTTCTATATGATAAGAGTTGGAATTTGGCTTGAGGCCACCTCTCCTCATTGTATGCGAGTGAATTAAGTAGGGTCTTCACTCACGAGTGAATTGAGTAGGGTCTTTACTCATGAATAATAACTGTGATTTTTGTGAACCTTATTAAATTGCAAACTATGAGTCATGAATTACAAATCATGATCTATGAGTTATAAGCTATGATTCCTTTTTAAGGGATATGTGTTATTGTATAAGTTATATTGTTTACTCATTGAGATCATCTATGTCACCCCTTTTCTCTGTATGGTTCTAGGTGAGCATTATAGGGAGGTAAGGCATTGGCTCAAGCAATCTACTTCGCTTGGGGGATTTCCTTGTCTAAGTTTATTATCATACTGTGATATGAAGAGTCACTTTTAGATGGTTTGGGAGTCCTTGTAGGAGAGTTTATTTTGGAATATTATTCATTTGATAATTTATTTGGAGTCTTAAATGTTATTTCCTTAGGGATTGGGTTTAAAGTATATTTAACTATTCTTCCACAACTTAAGGTTTTTCTTATAAATGGTTTAATTAAGTTAATACATGAGGTTTAGGTACAATCCTAGGTATTATTTATATGTATTTGAATGGGTTCTATGTGCATGGGTGACCTTATGTCTTTTCATGTTCTAGGACTATCATATTTCCAAAATTGGGATGTGATAGAAATACTTATTTGGGTTTGAGCTCACTATGGAATCCTTAAGTTTAGATTAGTTGATTTTGAAAAGATATTAGAGTCGCCACCTTAATTTTATTTTTATTTGGAAAAAATTTAAAGGAAAAAGTCAATTAAATTATTCCAATTTTATCCCAATAAAAAAGTGCATTAGTCCTCTATTACTAAAGAGGATTCGGGGACTAGATTTTTTAGCTTATTTAGAAAATGATTAGTTTGTCAAATTTAATAGAAAATGACTAAAATTGATTTCATAAAAAACTTATATAATGCATGAATATTAATAAGGATGATGTGTGAGTAATAATACTCGTGCAAGGCATGACAATTATAAAGTAATAAATAAAATAAGCAATAATATTCATGCAATGCATTACAAGTATAAAGCAATAAACAAAATAAGTTCTACTTAAGAATGATTATAAACCAAAATGGATTAAAAACAAACAAACAAGAGAATCTTTTCTTTAGCCCTTATAGGTACTAAGAAAAGCACACATTCCTCAACTAATTGCAAGAATTCACAAATCAGAAAGAGATTAGCGATAAAGAAACAACACAATTATATATATATAAAAATAGAAATAATCTCATTAAAGAAAGATGAAGGAAAAGGGAAAAAATATTGTAAAGTTGATCCAAAATGATTAAAATTGATTTCAAGAAAGATTTATGTAATGCATGAATAGTAATAAGGATGATGTGTAAGCAATAATATTTGTACAATGCATGACAATTATAAAGCAATAAACAAAATAAGATCTACTTAAGACTTATTACAAACCAAAATGGACTAAAAATAAATAAATGAGAGGATCTTTTCTCTAACCCTTATGGGTACTAAAAAAGCACATATCCCTTAACTAATTGTAAGAATTCACAAATCAGAAAGAGATTAGTGCGAAAGAAATAACATAATTATACATTAAAAATAGAAATAATCTCATTAAAGAAAGATGAAGGAAAAGGGAAAATTATTTTTAAAAATATTTTAGAGTTGATGCCTAAAATACTGGTAAGCCTGCATATCTCTTTGAATAAAAATCAAACCCCACGCAGTTCTTCCTTCTTACTAGGGAGGGGTTTGGAAAAGGTTAATTTGATTTGTTAATTTAGTTTAGATTTAAAATTAACAACATTAAATCTCTTCAGTTTCAGACCTAAGGGACAAAATTCTAGATCTAATTTAAGAAATCTCAAAAAAAAAAAAAAAAAAAAAAGAAACTATACCTTAGTTTTGCGTATTCTTTATATGAATGGGGTAGGTCTTGCACTAGATCTAAGCTCTATCTTTGATTGGAGTCTCACAAGATGAATCTTGCACGGAAAGAGTTACATAAAAATAAAAATAAATATTTTAAATTAGATTTGAAGATAATTTTAGTAGAGATTAATTAAAGAAAAGAGATTTTTGGTTTTGACAATTGACAAAATTTTTGACTTAAAACTGACAAAAATTGGGAATTTTATATTGAAACTATGTCTCAAATGACAGGGAGAGGACTTGTATTTATAGGAGAAAATATGAGAGGAAGTTAACACATAATCAGAGGACCTGCCAGCATCAGCTGTGCGTCAGCTAGGGAGGCAGCACCATTATGGTGCCAATATGGTGGGCGGCACACGCCGGCACACTTTGGGTACCGCTCTATGTAGTGGCATGCTTTAGGTGCTGCCCAGTTAGATGGCACAAAAGTGATGCTGCCTAGCCTTTATCTGTATCTAGATTTTGATTTGACCCGTTTGACTTGTTTTGGCCCATTTCTGATGCGATTTGAGCCCAGTTTGACTTTATGGGTTTGCAATCGATTGCAAACTTGAGGAAATCTATTTTTGCAATGGGGTACTACCACCTTGATCTTTGCCTACTAACTGGCTAGCGGGATTGCCGTACTTACTTTTTATAGCTCATTAATCTTAATTGGTATCAAGCTGCGGCCGAATCATAAGGGTGCAAAATTAAAGGTTTATAGTTGCCCCCTCATCAAAATCAACTTTAAGCAAAAGATGATTCTGATGATAGTGAACCTAGGGATGACTGATGGGAAAGGAACCAAAGGGATGTCTAAGATAGAGTTTGGACATATTTGGGTGAAAGGCATGGTTGAATTTTAAAGGTAAAGGATAGGTGAAAAAAGGAACCATAGGCATGTTTAGGTGATTGTTACTAAATATTTATGGGTGAAAATGGTGGATTTTGAATAAAAGAGGCAAAAAAAGGAACCACAATGATGCATAGGTGATCGTTACTAGACATTTATAGGTGAAGTGATCCTAAGGCTATCCTAGGATGGTCTGATAAGTTTTGAAAGAGAAACCTAATCCTATGTTAGGTTGATGATCCTAAGGCTATCCTAGGATAGTCTGAAAAATTTTGAAAGATAAACCTAACCCTATGTTAGGTTGATGATCCTAAGGCTATCATAGGATGGTCTGAAAAGTTCTGAAAGAGAAACCTAACCCTATGTTAAGTTAATGCTCTAAAGGCTATCTTAGGATGGTTTGAAAAGTTTGAAAGAGAAAATTAACATTATATTAGGTTAATGATCCTAAGGTTGTCTTAAGATGGATCTGATGCTGGTGGTTCCAATCTTGGTTCTGGAATTTGGATTGATGATTTGTTGGATTGATGGTCCGATTTGCTTCAGGAATTTGGATTAATGTTCATTCTTGATTTGAACTAATGATTCACCTTGCTTCAATCATTTGGATTGATGATCCTTCTTCACTTAGATTAGTGATTCGTCCTGCTTTGTGAATTTTGATATGATAATTTATCTTAATTTAAGAGTTCGTTTAATGTAAAATGCATATGATTATATAATGATTGGATACTTTAAACCTATAAAGGGTCACTTTTGTAGGAAAATGCTGAGTTTTTAAGAGAAAGTTGCCCCCATTTTAGAAAGAAGAATATTTAGAAGGGAGGTGCCCTCACTTTAGAATAATAAAAGAAAGCAGTTAAGTCATTTTGTTTGGATAGACTAGCCTAGGAATGGTAGGATCACACTTGATTTAGATTGAGTATGAGGATAATTAAAGGGTCGATTAAAGATTATTGGTCCAACTTTAGAAGAGGAAAAGATCAAACTAGTCAACTTGAAAGGCTTAGTCAGGCATATCCTTTTGATTTGGGACTAGATTGAATGGCTAGCTTAGGGTCATATCAAGTATAAGGCTGCTTGCTTAATGGCTATTAGTTCAACCTAAGAAGAAGTCACTTTGGAAGATTAGGCCAAGTATGGCTGAAAGAGGTTGGGCTAGGTTTAAGTGGGTTTACCTTTGAAAAAGGTTTGGTTTAAGGCTAAATTAGAAAGCCTTATCAAGGAGGTCAAGTCCTTGAAGATGATTAGGTTGAAAGGTTAGGTTAGGTATAGTTTTGGGGAAGGTCAGTTTCTCAGGCTTGTCTTCAGATAAGTTCATACGAAAGTCTTTGATTAGGTTTGGCAATTGGCTTAATCAATTATGGCCTTTGTAGAGAATCAATTTGGAAGCTTGGTCTAGTTAGGCTCTAGGGAAGATTGTTTAAAATAAGTGGACCATCTTGGAAGGCTAGGTCAAGGTTTGGCCTTAGCTAGGGTCATTTAAAAGCTCAGCCTAGTTTGGCTATATAAGAGGTTAGATTAGAGGCTTAGTTAGGTTATGGCCCTTAGAGAGTTCATTTGGAAGGTTTGGTTAGATTTTGCCATAAAACTATGTCAGAGAGATCATGTTAAAGTGCTAGACTTTATAAGAGATTGAACTAAGAGGCTAAGTCTTGCTTAGAGGAAAGGCCAAGCTAGGAAATCAATTTGGATGGCTCAATCATATTTAGCCTTAAAAGAGATCAAGGGCTTTATAAATGAAGGCCTTTTAGGAGTGGGCTTTATGGTGAAGGCTTTTTGGTATAGGTTTCATGGTGAAGGCTTCTTCATTAGGGCTTCATGGTGAAGGCTTCTTGGTTTGGGCTTCATGGTGAAGGCTTATTGGTTTGGGCTTTCTAGTGAAGGGTTCTAGGTTTAGGCTTCTTGATGAGGGCTTCATGTTAAAGGCTTTTTGACTTGGGCTTCATGATAAAGGCTTCTCAGCTTGGGCTTTATGATAAAGACTTTTAGGTGTCGAGGATAGTTCATTAGCTTGAGTTTTTCTACAAGGATGCTTTGGACCTCTTTTTAAAGATGGTAAGCTTTATCTCAAGTATAGTGCTAAAGGTTTTGGTCACAAGGACACTGCAGGCTAATGGATAAGGGTTTCCTTTTTGACATGGTTGCATCAATCTAAGAGGATTAAGCTGAGAATGGTTTACAGCCCTATTGATCTTAAGGATTATGTGTTTTTCCAAGGAAGTTTGACCTTTTAAGGATAATGAGATGTTTGCCAAAAAGGCATGGGATAGGCTTTGACTAGTTTAGGCCCATTTTAATCAATTTGAGGATTATGACTTGACTTTGGTTTTGTCAAGGAAATTGAATTCGATGATGATAAGTCTTAAGAGACTTGAGATTTTTAATTTTGCCTATGATGAGATTTTATCAAGGAAAGGGCAGTATAAGGCTTGAGCTTTGAAAAGATGGTATGATTTTCCAATGAGGCTTGGGATGACATTCAAGGTAGGTTGGAACTTTTGAAAAGGATTAGAGAGATTGTAGGATTTTACTTTTTGTAGCATGATTTATGGAAAAGAGCAAGTCAAGCTATCTTGCTGTTTGAAATTGAAGGGACACTTGGAATGATATGTTATTGGTTTAAAGTTAGATGACACACTAACTAAAGGGAAATGCCCTAAAGAGTGGCTAAAGGACTACTGAGAAGAGATAAATTAGGGATCATGCTCCTAATGAGAGATTGGAATGTGATGGTGGGAAATGTGAGGACCTAGGAAGACATGCCCCCATTGTAGGATAAGGGCATAGAAGATAGCATATCTTTGGAGAATGAGCCTTTAGCATATCTTTGGAGAATGAGCCTCTAGTGAGGAAGGATGACTTTAAAGACATGAGTTGAGATGGATTAATTGAAGATGATTTGATGACTTAATGATGTGCCTTTGGGCACGATGGAAGATAACATTGATGAACTAGGATGAGCTTTCTATTTCTCTTTTTCTCCTTCTTAGCTCTAACTTCTGCCTAACCCGCCCTTTTGGATTTTCAACTTAATGAGCTTGAATAAATGAAATTTAGTGTGGAAAACATTCCACCATGATTTAGGGGTAGCTGCTTTTCTTTATGTTGAGGGGTTTGACCTTTGAATTCTAGGTTTAATGAAGGCCTCCTTTGAAGTTGTTGCCCCTTATTGAGGTACATCATTTAAGTACTTAAAGTGCAATGAGAAATTACACTGAATTGCTTTTTATACTTCAATTATTTGATGAGAGGTCCATTACTTGACTTTCTTTTATTAGGAGCCAGTGAAGTGATTATTGATTTATAAGAACTAGGCACCTCAAATTCTAATCTATACTAATTATGGTGGATTTAATTGATTGTTCATTCATCTCTCTCTCTCTCTCTTTTTCTTTTTCTCTCTCTTTTCTCTTTTTTATTTTTTTCTTCATTTTTTTCTCTCTTTTTTAAGCTCATCCAAATCAAATTAAATTAAGGAAGAAAACATAGATGTATTATTATAAAGGAAATTTTAATATAAGATAATGAAAAGGGATTAATATGATCAATAAAAATTTCTGAAAAGTAAAAAATAAAAAGATAGACTTAGACTTAGACTCAGACTTTGAGATTTGGACTTAGACTCAAACTTAGATTTGGAATTCAACCTCAGAGAGGTCAAATTAGTTATGCTTGAACTCTTTTATGTTATGCCACTCAGGGCTGAGTGAAGATCTTAGGTTTTGCTTTAGAGGGGATGATGTCACCACTATTAATCAGATCTTAGATTCTATGTTTCAAAGCTTTGAATGCATCAATTTTGTGCTCTGCTCATTGATGATATTCATAATACTCATTGGAGTGGTAGTTTTTTTGATAAGGGATTAGGAAGGACTCTTGGTTCCAGTAATTTCACCATTTTTGCTTCCAAAGCCTTCTTGTAAACCACTGCTAATGGTACTCTTAAGTCTATGAAAGTCCTTTACTATAATCTCAAGGGTTGCCTACTGGTTACGACAACTACCTTTATACTCTCCAACTTTACATCAATAAGAGGAGTGTAGGTGTCCATATCCTTTCATTCGATAGAGGCGAGGGGAGTGTAAGTATTGCTCTTCTTACACCTTTTTCCATTGTAGGGGTTTGCTCTAGTGCATTGACATTGTGCTTCAGAGGTCTTTTGATAATGGAAGAGGTAGGGTTTTCTTTGCCTTAAAAAGGATTCAAAGAAGAGGCAAGGTTAGTATCTAAGGCTGATGGCATAGCTGAGACTAAAATGGCATTGGTGTATGAAATTGATGATGTGAAATTATGAGTCATGTCAATGGTAGGTGCAACATTAATGGGCTTAACTTGCTTCAGCATTCCTCTTACTTCATCGATGATGAGTTGGTATTGGAGACTCAAAGTATTAGTGAAAGCAGTAGTAAGATGGACTAGGGTATTATTAAAATTGGATTATTGGCTAGCTAAAGCCTGGTTGAAATTAGCATCTTGGGTAGAGATAAGAATAGCTTGAAGGTTCTTTTCTTGCCTCTTGAGTAGGTTAGTTAGGGCTTCCATGTCAACCAGGCATCCCCTTGGTATTTTGAAAACCAAATCAAAGGACAAGGTAAGTGCTTAAGAAATAAGCAAGAATATAGGCATGTAAACTTTGAGGGAAAAAGATTTCCTTTGATGTTATAAGCTAACTACATTTGGGCTTTTGATGATTTCCTAAAGTTGCATAGGTCAAGGGCTCAGGCTTTACGTATAGTGTTGAACCAAAGGTGTTAGACTTAGGGTGATGTGTTGGACCAAAGGTATTGGGCTTAAGGTAGTGTTTTAGGTTTTGATGATTTGGGAATAGGCTATAGGCATTTGTAGATATGAGGGTAACGGGTTGGTTTTGAAGGTAATGGACTAAGGATGTTAGGCTTATAGGTAATAGGTATGATTTTGAATAAAGGGTAGGATCAAGGTATTAGGGACCTATAGTGTCTAGATTCTTAGATAAAGATGAAAGGTGTGGATCTTATGGTTAGGTAGCAGAATTTAAATAAGAGGACTCGAGTTTTCAAGGCTAGGTAACGGCAATGGCATTATGGGTTTAAGGTTTAAGTTCATGTCCAAGGGGTGGGCTCGAGATGTGAGGTTCGAGTGTTTAGTATTTAGGATAAGGCTAGGGTGAGGTGCTTTCAGGTTAAAGGCTAGGTGATGGCATTTAGGGTTAAAGGTCAGGGTAAAGTGTTTAAGGTGTGTGGATAAGGTGATAGTGTTTAGGATAAAGGCTTAGGGTTATGGGGTATACGTGAGAATGTTTATGAGGGAGGTGTTTGAATGGAGGTAAGAATGTTTGACCCTTCTTCGGTTCAAGGTTCAATCTAGACTTGAGATGAATACATGTTTTATCATACAATATAGGTCCATGGTATGCATAGGAAAAACATTTTCTGAGAATGCAAGGATACAAGGTTTTCATAATGGTATATACAACCTATGATTAAGATCTAGGTTCATTATATGAAAAGGGTAAGGGTGGCTTATATAGGTCTGTCATACTAGAGCAGCAATATACCAAACCACATGTAAGTCAAGGAACCTTGCATAGGTCCAATATTATGTGTTTACTCATTACACATTCGAAACCATCAAAGAATTTGTCATAGGGTGGATGATTTCATTATTAGCGAATAGCCCGAAGGAGGGTTACCCACTTGATGCTACTCACTATCTATTTGTTTTCATAGAACTAGGTTTGTAAGTAAAGAGCCTATGAAAGTGATGCATGAAAGCCATTTGCATATTAAAAGTGCCAAACTTTGATTTGTAACTAATTTTTAGTCCTCTTATTTCTTTTAGTCACCAGTTGTGAGACCTCACTCGACCACCGGTCCGATTCGCTGAAAGGGATTGAAATGCTCATTTAGGTTTGAACTCACGATAAAACCCTTAGGTTCAGATTGGTTGATTTTGAAAAGATATAAAAGTCACTGCCTTAATTTTATTTTTATTTAGGAAAAAGTTAAGGTAAAAACCTAATTTAATTACTATAATTTTATCCCAATAGAAAAAAGTGCACTAGTCCTCGATTATCAAAGAGGATTCAGGGACTAGGTTTTTTGGCTTATTTAGAAAAATATTAGTTTGGTAAATTTCATACAAAATAACTAGAATTGCTTTCATGAACAATTTATATAAAACATGGATAATAATAATGATGATGTGTGAGCAATAATATTCGTGCAATGCATGACAGTTATAAAGTAATAAACAAAATAAAATCTACTTAAGAATTATTACAAACCAAAATAGATTAAAAATAAATAAATGAAAGGTTCTTTTCTCTAGCCCTTATGGTACTAAGAAAAGCACACATTCCTCAACTAATTGCAAGAATTCACAAATTAGAAAGAGATTAGCACGAAAGAAGCAACACAATTATACATAAAAAAAAATAGAAATAATCTCATTAAAGAAAGATGATGGGAAAGGAAAAATTATTTTTGAAAATATTTTGGAGTTGATACCTAAACTGGCAGGCTGGCCATCCCTTTGAATGGGAATCAAGCCCCATATAGTTCTTCCTTCCTATGAAGGAGAGGTTTTGGAAAAGGTTAGTTTAATTTGTTAATTTAGTTTAGATTTAAAATTAATAACTTTAGATATTTTTAGTTTTAGACCTAAGGAAAGATATAAGAGAGAGAATTTTAGATTTAATTTAAGAAATCTCAAAAAAAAAAAAAAAGAAATTATACCTTAGTTTTACACTTTTTTCATACGAACGGGGCAAGTCTTGCACTAGATCTAAGCTCCACCTTGGATTGGGGGTCTCACAAGATGAACCTTGCATAGAAAGAGTTAAATAAAAAAAACAAAGATAACAATTGAAAAGAAAAATTAAAATTTGAAATTAGATTTGAAAATAATTTTAATATAGATTAATTAAAGAAAAGAGATTTTTGGTTTTGAAAATTGACAAAATTTTTGTCTTAAAATTGATAGAAATTAGGGATTTTTGTATCTGAAACTGTGTCTCAAATGATTGGAAGTGGACTTGTATTTATAGGGGGGAAATATGAGAGGAAGTTAGGAAATAATCAAAGGACTTGCTAGCACTGGCGGCGCCGGTTAGGGAGGGGGCGCCATTATCTTGTTGGCACCATTAGCGTGCTGTGAGGCCTCCTTCGAGCACTGGTCTGATCTGCTAAAGGGAATCGAAATGCTCATTAGGAAAGAATTCATGAAGAAGCCCTCGAGCTTATTTTGAAAATTGTTTTAAAGTCGCCACCTTAGTTTGTTTTTATTTGGAAAAATATAAGAACAAAACCCATTTGACTCCCATCATTAGCCAAAGGAAAAAGATCACTAGCCTCGAAACCAAAAAGGATTTGGGGACTAGGTTTTCAGTTTAACAAAACATGTTTGGCCAAGTAATATAAAAGTAGCTTAAAATATATTTCATGAACAATTTAAGATGCATGGACAATTTATAATATGTATGATCATTGATTCTAATAATAAATACAAGTAATAGTCCAAAATAAAATTAATATTACAAATAAAATCCCAAGCATAGGGGATACCTTCTCTAGCCCTTATGGGTACTAGAAAAGTCACACATTCCCTAAACTAATCCTAACAATAAAGTAAAGGACTAAACACAAAAATAAGTGAAGAAAGTGATAGGGGGATAGTTGATTAATTTTAATTGGATTCGATGCCTGAACCAGGCATGCCTACGTATCCCTTTGAATAGGAATCAGAACCTATGCAGTTCTCCCTTCTTGTGAAGAGGTTAGTTTAGCCTAGCCACTTTATCATGTTTTGATTGATTGATTAAAAGAGGGTTGAGTAATTAATTAATTTAATTGATTACTGAGTTGATTAGCTAGCAACCTAGATGAATCAATTTAATTAACTAACTAAAATAGACAATAACCAAATAGAAAGGAAAAGAAGATTACCTTATGCTTTCGCAGCTTGGGGATGTAGGGCAGATGAAGCGGATGACTGAATCACAATTCCACCTTCTCCACACAAGAGACATGAGCCTTAGACCACCAGAATGCAACTTCACTTTCTCCACATGACGGACATGAGCCTTGGGCAAGAGACTTGCCTCGAACAGGCAGACGGAAAGCCTTAAACTAGTCGAGTAGGAATCAAGGAGAAACTACCCAACATGCTTTATAAAGCAAGGAGCAGAATCAAAGTAATTTTACTTAACGGTAGTGCTTTTTAAGCCTCCAAGTCTGTGTGTCTTAAGAGTAGAGAGACCACCTATATATATAGGGGGAAGAACGAAGCATAGGGGCTGAAATTTCCAATATGGGAGCAGAAACATGCCGCCGGTGCCGTACAAGCCTCTATGGCACTGCATAGGTCTCTGTAGCAGTGCCGTAAAGAGCTTTGCAGCACCTCAAGAGGCTCTGCAGCAATGGGCTGTGATCCTCCCATTTTGCTCATTTTCGCCCGTTCTAGCTCGTTTCTCATCTGTTTTTCATGATTCCAATTGTGTTGCACCCATTACTGAGTCTCGGATGATTTGATGATGACTAAGGAGTCTTGATTGATTCTTTTCCTGACTGAATGGTCTGTAATTCTAAGAGGTATAGAATTAAGGGTTCACAGTTGCCCCCCTCTTCAGGATTGCTCTATCTGGTAAGTAGTTTTGATGAGTGTGAACTTTAGAATGAAGAGGGTGCCCTTGGTATATTTGGAAGCAAAAAGGATGCCCCCGGTATATTTGGAAGCAGTAGGGAATTCTAATAAGTGTGAAATGAAGAGGGTGCCCCTGGTGTATTTAGAAGTGAAGAGGATGCCTTGGTATATTTGGGAGCGACAGGAAATTTTGATGAGTGTGAAATGAAGAGGATGCCCCCAGTATATTTAGAAGCGGTAAGAAGAAAATGACAGTTCCTGTATGGTAGGAATGATAATGATGATTCTGTCTGGTAGGCTCTAAAGAGTAATATTCCTATCTAGTAAGAATGGCAAATCATTGGTCCTGTCTGGTAGGAGTGATAAAGATGATCCTGTCTAGTAGGATCTGAGAGTAATATTCCTGTCTAATAGGAATGGCAAATCACTGGTCCTGTCTGGTAGGAGTGATAATAACGATCCTATCTAGTAGGATCTGAGAGTAATATTCCTGTATAGTAGGAATGGCAAAGCATTGGTCCTTTTTGGTAGGCATGATCATCTTTTCTAGTAGGATTAACAAATTATCAGCCCTGTCTGGTAGGAACAGAATATCTATTTGAAATTATAGAAATCTTTTATATGTTGAATCTTAAGTAACAATGGTCAGATGCTTAGAGGAGGCTATTTCGATCATATAGGAACTTGCTGTTCTAAATTTTGACTTAAAACTGGTTCACTACTACATTCCTGCGTGAAAAGTTACTATGCAGAAGGTACTATATAAAGGCATGCCACCTCTCACTTTTTGCAACCTTTCTCATTTATTAAATTTTGGTTCTCTCTCTAGAAACCATTCTCTCTGACTTCTGTCCAAAATGGCTTCCCCTTCTAGTAGCTGCCATACCAGGAGCTACCAAGTATTAAGGCATGATCCCAATCCAACGGACTTGCTATTGGAACTGGAGCACCACATGTCTAGTACCCGCATCATGGAGGAATTTACTGCTTTGCCCTTCTTTCCTGTTACAATGTTAGTTCATAGAAAATATATGCATGTAAAATAAAAGTTTTTTTTTAATTTTTTTTTACAAAGACTACAACCATTAGATTAAGAGGCGGTAGATCAAACCTATCTGCAGTCTCCACTTACTTGGAGACTCATCCCTGAGTTTGAGGGTTAATTGAGCCATCTGGATTACTAGGATTTCTGTCCTTGGATTCTACCCAAGAGGATAATATTCCTTTGCTGTGAGCATTGGCAGAGAGGTGGTGGGATACCATAGACACTTTTCACTTTCCATGTGGAGAGATGACTGTGACCCTTGTGGACTTGACAATGTTAGCTGGTCTGCCATTTTGACCTTGAGCCTTAGAGCTTTAACCTACTTGGACCTCTATCTCATCAGAGGCTATGGTTGACTTATTAGATGTTAAGCCTCCCTAAGGTGATCCACATGTCCACCATTATTGGCTCCGAGGACAGATTGACATTTATACTTATGATGTAGGAGTCCGTTCGGATGAGTAGGCTGCCCGCTTGCTGATTCTAAAGATATTAGGCTGCTCATTCTGCCACACATGGAGGGATACCATTGATCTGAATATTCTGCGCTCACTGGAGGACTTATCCATCATTGGTGTCACATTGCCTCCTCACATTTGCTCACCTGGAACTACACAAGGAAAAGGGGTGAGATAGATGATCTCAATGAGTAAACGAAAAGGCACATACATTATCACATATTCCTTTGAAAGGAAACACATAGCTTATACACATAGTTTATGGTTTATAACTCATGAATCAGGTTGCAATTTAGCAAGGGTTCAATTTAGCAAGTTTGCAGAAATCACACTTATAACACTTATAGAGTGAAGACTATACTCAATTCACTCGAAACACATTGAGGAGAGGTGGCCTTTGCCAAACTCCAACTCCTATCACATGAAAAGCGTGAAGCTGATTAGGGCCCACGGCTAGAACTACCCCTTCTAGCTAAGGTGGATACACTACCCCTATCCATTAGGTTAAGACCATGTGCACAGGTTCTGATGATTACCCGCATTGGCATGAGACACTGTATAAAGGGTAAAGGTACCATAGCTAGAGCTATTGGTAAACACAATTAACAATATCACATATGGCAACAATAACATGTATTTCAATAATAATAGTGGTTTAGCTTTCAAACAATGATACAACGATAGTGTAGTTCCAGAAAGAATACAAGTTAGGGTGTTATTCACAAAAAGTTCTCATTGGATAAATAAAATGGTTTTGGACCAAATGTCCCTTAGCAACCTAAGCTTAACAAGGAAATCATATAATAAAATTTAAAATAGAAAGAAACTTGGGTTTCAAAGATCACAAGGGCTCACATATCAATATATCACATTCCTAAAGCACAACATGATGTTGTTCACATTTGTAACAAGAAAATTGTGTTTACTCACTTTGGGGTTCATTTGCTCCTAGTACACGTAGTCCCTTTTGCACTTCTAAAGCTTCTCAAACTCTAACATAATATTCAATTTAACACTTAGTATTTATTTGTTCATGATGTTCCTATCCCATAACTTCCTATACACATATAGCATACACATTAGAGTTCACTCATAGGTGTACTCATCACTTGCACATATCATGTTGACTTAAAAGTCTTGTATACTTAGGCCTTATAGGCACAGATGAAAACACATTGCAATCATATAAATACACTTTTAAGGTCATCACCATATCATTACCTCAATATCAATTCACTTATCAATTATCTTAGTTCACTTTACACTTTCATATATGTCAACTTAACAATTAATCCTTCAAACACCATGCTTAACTCTTATGATCCCTTTTTCTTCATTAACTCATAATCATATGTTCATCATCAATTCATCATAACTCTTAGTTCCAATTTCCTCAATCACATTTGCATTCTAACCAAGATACAAGGTTAAGATACCTTAAGTATACCTTAAGTATACTATAATACATTTAAGCTTATCTAGGATCATACCTTCAAATAACATGCAATTTCATCATCCATTATACATACATACATGTCAAAAATCACTAAGACACATCACATAAAATTTATAAACATTTGGACACAATTGTTCATGTAGGCCGAATGCATCTTTAAGGTGAAAACTAAATTCTTCTTCTTTTCGTGCTTTCCGTCTATTTCAGAAATATATAAAAACATGGTTTGAACCAAGATTTTTCATGTAAACATAACAAAAATCATTTTAGAACTTAAATCCATAAGAATCGGCCACTATTGGTGTTAGTAATATAGAAAAACTCAATCTTTTGCATTATAGTGCATAAAACCATAAGTTTCCTTGTTTCAGTATTTTCCAGTCATTTCAGAAATATGCAAACAGGTTGTTTAAACCATTATTTTTAATTCAATCATTGAAAATATCAGTTTAGAACACATTCCTTCATGAATCAGCAGCCATAGGTAGGGTTTATACAAAAAAATTCAAAGTTCAAGGGCTTAGGTGAAAAATCATGAGTTTCCGCGCTTTTTGCGCATTTCATTTATTTCAGCGATAAACAGACACATGATTCAAGTCATTATTTTTCATCTAAACAAAACAAATATCACATTAGAACACCAATTCACACAAATCATCAGCCATGTATTCATGAAAGAATAAAATTTTCAAATTTCCAAGTCCTAACACGAAAACCTTAAGTTCCTTTGTTTTTCGAAACTTTTCAGTCATCACAGAAATATGCAGAAATATTATTTTATGTAATATTTTTCATCAAAACAAATAAAAAATCATTTTGGAATACAAACAAGTACAAATCACTGCCCCTTATGATGTTTATGCAATAAAATTGTGATTTTAAGTTATAGAATTCACCTTTGGAGAAATCTTGCGGAAAGAATCGTGTTTTCGGTAGAAAATAAATTTTCTCTCCCAAAAATTCACTCAAACAGAATTGAATATGTAGAAATCAGTAATCAAATAGTTCAAAATAATTTTCCCATAATTTAGTTCCTAGAAAACAGTTTAGAAATCGAAAGAGAATAAAAACTTACTATTACGGTCATGAAATCGCGAAACGGTAAAATGTTTTCGATATTTCGGTAGAGAGAATTATTTTGAGAGGTTTTTCTGCTAGAATATAGAAAGAATAAGGGAATGGCTGCTGGAAACCCTTGTTTGGCCGAAAATTAGAATATATATTAGGGTTGGAGTGGAATTTCCACTTTTACCCTTAATGAATTAGGTTAGGAGCATTTTTGTGTAGTGGGCTTTTGGGTAATTGGGCTTTTTCTTTAAAAATTTCAGCTGAAAGGATTTAAAATAAAAATAATATTTTTCTTATTAATTCTTGACATTTCCCTCAAAAATATTTATTTAAAAATATTTTGAAAATACCTATAAAATTATTTTATGCTTAAAAATTGCTTTATGCATGAAAATTCATTTTATTTAAAATAATTTCTTTTATACAAATGTACTTCATGTAGATCATTTATTTCACAATAGCAACACAAATTATGCATATTAAAATTAATTTAATATGCCACATACTCATCAATCACTTAGATCACAAATTTTCACACAAGCACATGCTTATCCTTATAGATTCTAATTCAAGCAATTTATCACAAAAATTTATAGGGTGGATGTGAGTTGTTACATTCTCCCCCCCTTAAGGAAATTCTTCCTCAAATTTAAACCCTTACCTAGTTATTCTTGAAAAGCTGAGGATGCTTCTATCACATTTCCTCCTCCGCTTCCCAAGTGCATTCATCTATCCCATGATTTCGCCACTTAACCTTAATCATGAGTATCTCCTTATTTCTGAACTTCTTTACTTGTCCATCCACTATAACTATTGGTGACTCCTTATAAGATATTTGTTCATCTAACATAATGTCTGGAGGTAAAAGAACGTGCGATGGATCTGACATATATTTCCTTAACATGGAAATGTGGAACACTGGGTGTACATGCGCCAAAGTTGGAAGCAGGGCAAGTCTATAAGACACTTCTCCAACCTTATCTAAGATTTTCAAAGGACCAATGAAATGAGGTGATAATTTCCCTTTCTTGCCAAATCTCATAACTCCTTTCATTGGCGAGACCTTTAAGAACACGTGATCTCCCACGGCGAATTGGACTTCCTTTCGCTTGGGGTCCGCGTAGCTCTTTTGTTGACTGAATGCCGTCTTCAGTCAATCTTGAATTATTGGTACTTTCTCGATGGTCTCCTTAAGCAATTCGGGCATTTCTATATGCTTGTCTCTAGGTTCAATCCAATAAATCGGAGAATGACACCTTCTTCCATACAACGCTTTGTATAGCGCTATGCCAATGGACGAATGATAGCTATTGTTATAGGTGAATTCAATCAGGGATAAATACTTATCCCAGCTACCACCAAAATCTAAGACACACATCCTTAGCATGTCCTCGAGTGTTTGAATCATTCTTTCAGATTGGCCATCCGTTTAAGGGTGAAACGCCGTACTAAAATCTAATTGTGTTCCTAACGCTTCTTGCAACTTTTGCCAAAACCTTGAGGTGAATTGAGTTCCTCGATTAGAGATGATAGAAATTGGTACTCCATGTAGTTTCACAATCTCATCTATATATAATTGCGCATACTGAGCTGCAGAATAAGTGGTCTTAACTCCTAAGAAATGGGCAGACTTTGTCAATCTATCTACTGTGACCCATATAGAATCATATCCTTTGAAGGTTCTAGGTAAGCCAACAACGAAGTCCATAGTGATGCACTCCCACTTCCATTTGGATAGTCGAATCTCTTGTAGCAATCCTGAGGGTTGTTGATGTTTGTACTTGACTTGTTGGCAAGTTAGGTAGGATGCTACAAACTTAGGTACATCTTTCTTTAATCCAAGCCACCAATAATTAGCTTTCACGTCGTGGTACATCTTGGTAGTTCCAGGATGAGCGCAGTAAGGTGTCTGATGTGCTTCCTTCAATATCCTTTCCTTTAGTCCATCCACATCAGGCACGCATACTCTATTCTTACATTTTAAAACTCCATTGACTATCTCAAACTCAGGATTCTTTCCTTCTCTCATTTCATCCTTTAACTTCATCAAGTATGGGTCTCTATCTTATGCATTCCTTATTTCTTCCATTAACTTAGATCTTACTTGAAAATGAGCCAATAGAACTCTTAATCCTCCAATCTCCAGTCTCAATCCTTGATTAAACAATTCCTTTAGTTCCTTCACAATCGACCTTTTTCTCACATCCACATAGGCTAGGCTTCCCATCGACTTTCGACTCAAGGCATCTTCTACTACATTCGCCTTCTCGGGATGATATAAAATCTGACAGTCATAATCCTTCAATAGTTCAATCCATCTCCTTTGTCTTAGATTGAGGTCTCTTTGGCTCAAGATATATTGAAGACTCTTATGATCCATGTAGATCTCACACTTCGTCCCATACATGTAATGTCTCCAGATCTTTAGAGCGAACACTACCGCAGCTAATTCTAAATCGTGAGTAGGGTAATTCACTTCATGTCTCTTTAGTTGTTGTGATGCATAGGCGATGACTTTACCATTTTGCATCAAGACGCACCTAAGTCCTACTCTTGAAGCATCACAATAGACTGTGAATCCTTCTTCTCCTTCAGGTAATGTCAAGACTGGTGTCGATACCAGACACTCTTTGAGTTTCTAAAAACTCTTCTCACAGGACTCTTCCTAATTGAACTTAACTTGTTTTCTTATCAACTTGGTCAATGGGGCTGCTATCTTAGAAAAGTCCTGTACGAATCTACGATAATATCCCGCTATGCCCAAGAAACTTCGTACTTCAGAAACTATTGTGGGCCTTGGCCAATTCGCTACCGCTTCAACTTTCTTAGGATCAACTTGAATTCCTTACTTACTACATGTCCAAGAAAGTTGACTGACTCCATCCAAAACTCACACTTAGATAACTTAGCGTAGAGTTGGTGATCACGTAATGTTTGAAGCACAATCCTTAGATGTTCTTCATGTTCCGCTCATACCAATACCAAGTTTCTTTCTTGAGTTGGAGTCCTACCAACTCAATCACTCGAGCATCTGAGCAAGATAAATGACAGACTAGCTTATCCATCTCATCCAAAAATTTGTGAGGGTTATCTCCTTCCTCACCGCAAAAAGTAGGCAGTTGCAGCTTCTTAAATTCCACCACAGTCATTCCCTCATCAAGTAGTCGTTTCCTCTCTCTCCAAGTAGGTGTCACTACCGCAGGTGATATAACTCCATTCCTTTCTTGAGTTGGTGGTGCTTCCCGCCTTTGAGCTTGTAGCTCGTCTAGTTCCTTACGCAAATCTCTCATTTCTTCATGTATGGCGTGCACTTCTTGCGAAAATGCTTGCTCACTAGAGCCCATAGTCGGTGCCCTTGAGTTGGATCTTTCTCTTGACTGTATAGGTGCAGAGGCAGCATTCGATGCGGTGTCCGATAAAACATCGTTGTTAGCCCTAACGGATTGGGCGACTGTGCAAACCTTCTTCTTGGGAGGCATTCTATCTATCATAATAAGGGAATTTAGTACTAATCCCCTATCCTAACCCATTTATCCTCCCCCTTATCCTAGCACACATTATCATGCATTTACCATGTCACATCACTAAGCACATGTCATGTATGAATCGCATATCACATAGTTTTGCACATATCACATATCATAATCATATAGCATATATCTCATAATATCACACTATAGCATAATAATGAAGGAAATCATCTCATCCTAGGTAACTAGGCAATCAAGGAAAATCATTCATATCATATAAAGTGCTATGCTGTTACATCGATCATCATATCTACTCGACCTAATTATCGTGTCCACCTCAAGAGCAATCAAGAGCGATATGGCCACTGCTGCCACATTGATAGCAAAGAAGATCTCTATCTTGATGGCAATTAGTTGAAGATGCATACCTCACTGGCGAGTAGTCCCCTCTATGCTCAACAATCCCTGACCTGAGCTACTCTATATCCTCTCTTAGTGCTTGAATCATTATCTTAAGACGTCGGTTTTCCTCTTTCAAGTACGAACAGTTATCCTTTAATTTTTGAACCTTACTATATACCTAATCAGGATCTAAGCACTCCTCGGGGTCCTTTTCTTCGTCAGGGGCCTTCTCTTTCGTAGGCCGAATCACAGTTACAACTTTCTCGAGCATCTCTGGCCAAGTCCTCTTACAAGCTACACGAGGTGCTCTAGGTCGCAGCCCTCGAGCAAGCATAATCTTCTTGGTCATCTGCTAGAAGAATCGTAAGGCAAGCAAACAATAATAAGGATTGCTAAAATCTACTAGGATTTCGCGGAACTATGCTAGCGATAGACTGCAAGTGACATGATAGGAAAATTCCTATGCTCTAGGATTTTACTTAATTAACTCATATAAAGCAAGCCTAAACTAGACTTTTAAAAACTACTGCTCTGATACCACCTTTGTCACATCCCAACCTTATAAGATACGATGGTCCTAGAACATGGGAAGGCATAAGGTCACCCACACCTGTAAAACCCATTAACATATGACAATCATGCCTAGGATCTTACCGAACCTTCTTCATTAACTCATTTAAAACATTTAGATAAATACCATAATTTTCATAAGACTTAAAGTAAATTGTTACATATAAAATCCATAAGAAAAATAATATAAATCTCTATAAGTATAATTAACATTCCCGGAGCATCTAAAGACAAAACTTCATAAACATAGTATTATTAATAACTTGGACAAGGAATTGCCCAAGAGAAGTAGAATGCTTAAGCCATCACCTTGCCTCCTCACATTTGCTCACCTGGAACCACACAAGGAAAAGGGATGAGATAGATGATCTTAATGAGTAAACGAAAAGGCACATACATTATCACATATTCCTTTGAAAGGAAACACATAGCTTATACATATAGTTCATGGTTTATAACTCATGAATCAGGTTGCAATTTAGCAAGGGTTCAATTTAGCAAGTTTGCAGAAATCACGCTTATAACACTCATAGAGTGAAGACTATACTCAATTCACTAGAAACACATTGAGGAGAGGTGGCCTTTGCCAAATTCCAACTCCTATCACATGAAAAGCGTGAAGCTGATCAGGCCCCACGGCTAGAACCGCCCCTTCTAGCTGAGGTGGATGCACTACCCCTATCCATCAGGTTAAGACCATATGCACAGGTTCCCATGATTACTCACATCGGCATGAGGATTCTGCATAAAGGGTAAAGGTACCATATCTAGAGCTATTGGTAAATACAATTAACAATATCACATATGGCAACAACACCATATATTTCAATAACAATAGTGGTTTAGCTTTCAAACAATGATACAACGATAGTGTAGTTCCAGAAAGAATACAAGTTAGGGTGTTATTCACAAAAGGTTGTCATTAGATAAACAAAATGGTTTTTGACAAAATGTCCCTTGGCAACCCAAGCTTAACAAGGAAATCATATAATAAAATTTAAAATAGAAAGAAACTTGGGTTTCAAAGATCATAAAGGCTCACATATCAATATATCACATTCTTAAAGCACAACATGATGTTGTTCACATTTGTAACAAGAACATTGTGTTTACTCACCATGGGGTTCCTTTGCTCCTAGTACATGTAGTTCCTTTTGCACTTCTAAAGCTCCTCAAACTCTAACATAATATTTGATTTAACACTTAATATTTATTTGTTCATGATGTTCCTATCCCATAACTACCCATACACATATAGCATACACATTAGAGTTCACTCATAGGTGTACTCATCACTTACACATATCACGTTGACTTAAAAATCTTGCATACTTAGGCCTTATAGGCTCACATGAAAACACATTCCAATCATATCAATACCCTTTTAAGGTCATCACCATATCATTACCTCAATATCAATTCACGTATCAATTATCTTAGTTCACTTTACACTTCTATACATGTCAACGTAACAATTAATCCTTCAAACACCATGCTTAACTCTTATGATCCCTTTTTCTTCATTAACTCATAGTCATATGTTCATCATCAATTCATCATAACTCCTGGTTCCAATTTCCTCAATCACATTTGCATTCTAACCAAGATACAAGGTTAAGATACCTTAAGTATACCTTAAGTATACTATAATACATTTAAGCTTATCTAGGATCATACCTTCAACTAACATGCAATTTCATCATCCATTATACATACATACATGTCAACAATCACCAAGACACATCACATAAAATTTATAAACATTTGGACACAATTGTTCATGTAGGCCGAATGCATATTTAAGGTGAAAACCAAATTCTTCTTCTTTTCGTGCTTTCCATCTATTTCAGAAATATGTAAAAACATGGTTTGAACCAAGATTTTTCATGTAAACATAACAAAAATCATTTTAGAACTTAAATCCATAAGAATCGGCCACTATTGGTGTTAGTAATATAGAAAAACTCAATCTTTTGCATTATAGTGCACAAAACCATAAGTTTCCCTGTTTCGGTATTTTCTGGTCATTTCAGAAATATGCAAACAGGTTGTTTAAACCATTATTTTTCATTCAATCATTGAAAATATCAGTTTAGAACACATTCCTTCATGAATCGGCAACCATAGGTAGGATTTATACAAAAAAATTCCAAGTTCAAGGGCATAGGTGAAAAATCATGAGTTTCCGCGCTTTTTGCGCATTTCATTTGTTTCAGTGATAAATAGACACATGATTCAAGTCATTATTTTTCATCTAAAAAAAACAAATATCACATTATAACACCAATTCACACAAATCGATAGCCATGTATTCATGAAAGAATAAAATTTTCAAATTTCCAAGTCCTAACACGAAAACCTTGAGTTCCTTTGTTTTTTGAAACTTTTCAGTCATCACAGAAATATGCAAAAATATTATTTCATGTTATATTTTTCATCAAAGCAAATAAAAAGTCAGTTTGGAATACAAACAAATACAAATCACCCCCGCCACCCCCCGCCCCTTATGCTGTTTATGCAATAAAATTGTGATTTTAAGTTATAGAATTCACCTTTAGAGAAATCTTGCGGAAAGAATCGTGTTTTCAGTAGAAAATAAATTTTCTCTCCCAAAAATTCACTCAAATAGAATTGAATCTGTAGAAATCAATAATCAAACAATTCAAAATAATTTTCCAATAATTTATTTCATAGAAAATAGTTTAGAAATCGAAAGAGAATAAAAACTTACGATTACGGTTACGAAATCGCGAAACGGTAAAGTGTTTTCGATATTTCAGTAGAGAGAATTATTTTGAGAGGTTTTTCTCCTAGAATACAAAAAGAATAAGTGAATGGCTGCTGAAAACCCTTGTTTGGCCAAAAATTGGAATATATATTAGGGTTGGAGTGGAATTTCCACTTTTACCCTTAATGAATTAGGTTAGGAGCATTTTTGTGTAGTGGGCTTTTGGGTAATTGGGCTTTTTCTTTAAAAATTTCAGCTGAAAGGATTTAAAATAAAAATAATATTTTTCTTATTAATTCTGGGCATTTCCCTCAAAAAAATTTATTTAAAAATATTTTGAAAATACCCATAAAATTATTTTATGCTTAAAAATTGCTTTATGCATGAAAATTCATTTTATTTAAAATAATTTCTTTTATGCAAATGCACTTCATGTAAATCATTTATTTCATAATAGCAACACATATTTTGCATATTAAAAATAATTTAATATGCCACATACTTATCATTACGTAAATCACAAATTTTCACACAAGCACACACTTATCCTTATAGATTCTAATTCAAGCAATTTATCACAAAAATTTCTAGGGTGGGTGTGGGTTATTACAATTGGAGAATTTGACTGGGGAGGTGCAGCTTTGTGTGTGATGTACTGAGAGATGTCTGATCTATCTTGAGGCGTGTTTGCTACTTTAGGAGGGACTCATATCATCTGGGAGGTATGCTTCTATCTTTCTACTTCTATCTTGTACCCACGACCCTTGTGTTTTATGATTATTTTCCTCTGTGCAGTATTAGGCCTATGAGCACTTTCCTTTTTCTGCTCCTACTTTGAGGGATCGTACAACAAATCATATCCCAAGTAGCTACCTTTGGTAGACACAAAATCATCGTCATAAGGAGATATACAATTTTCGCCATATTCGAGATTTCTTCTCTCGTTTAGTATCATCACAGGTATGCATATATGCTTGGCACATCATCTTCATTACTCATTCTGATATTCTTTTTTTCTCATTGTTCTTTTTTTCATAGGTCTGGTGGTTACCTTTTGCTGACAGACTTCAACTCATCACTCCATACCATGAGTCTTGTGTGGCTTTGTCTTCTCGCCGCCTCCTTTTGTGTTTTCGCACTGATTCCATGTTTTATCTTGGTGAGAGAGTTTGCGGTCAGATTACAGGAGAGAGGATTATCCTAGCTGATCCCCCTGCTGAGATGCAATATGGATCACACATCCCTGATCAGGATTCATTAGTAGCAGGTATTTCATTTGAGCCTTTCTTAGACCCTGCAAGTGACTATAGGAGCTTTTGCATGCATCGCCTATTACTTTGCCTCCCATTTCTTCTAGGATTGTCCCATTCTAGTTATAGATCTTCTACCATAGGATTAGTTCATATTTTTACTACTAGGAGGAGTAGTGGTCTGAGGTTTACTGTAGATGCCCCTTCTGATAGGGCTAGACCAAGTGAGCAGGCAAGTTTTCCCGCCTACTTATGGGCATGAGAGGACTTGAATTATGTTTCTCCTAATTATGGCTTGGCTGGATATGAGATCCCTCATGACCTCCCTATTGATTTTATCCCATTTTTAGATCATGTAGGTGAGGTATGTACTTCTGCCCCCTTTCTTGAGCTTACTTTTTGTCACTTAATGCAGTTTCTTACTCATCTTTTCCTTATGCAGATCCCTGAGGATTGGGCTTGCCATAACTATAAGATGGTTCATCACTTGAGGACAGCATTGTCTGTGACTCTCAATTTGAGTGGTCGTGATGAGGAAGATGATGTAAATCGAAGGAGGAGACATAGATGAGGCTGGCGTTAGCTTTCCTCCTGTTATGCAGATGTTTTGTTGACTCTATGTATGATTATGTATGCATGTATGCATGTTGACGTGAAACTTGACTCATGTTCTATCTTATTAGTATGATGCATGGATGTTATGACTTGATTATGCGAGGATTTAACCTATGTATTATGAATGCACCTATTCTATGAATGAATGCATGATAGGGCTTCCCCATCTTTTCCTTTTGCTCTCTCTCCCATTTTTTAGTCAAATTTCCTTCAAATACTACATGATCTGTAAAAAGGAAGGGTCGAGGTAGCTTGTGGCGACGTGCGGCAGGGGTGCAGCAGTCAGTGGTCTTGTGCGGTGCTGCATAGCCTTGTGCGGCTGCAATAGAGAGGCTTGCGGCACTGCAATTATGTGTGCGGTAGTGCCACAAAAACACTTGAGGAAACCCATGCTCTTTTGTGGCAATCTTAACAAAAATCTTCAATTTTCCCCTATATATACCCCTCTTATGGCTTAGAAATCCTCACAACTGCAATTGAACTTTTACAGTACTTTTCCTGCTCTCTTCTTTTGACTTTTCTCTCATCTTTTCTTCTAGTTTCCCTTTTTCTTTTCACTCATGGAGCCCTATTTTAGCCATTTAATGCATTTATGGACTAAAAACCTTAAACAAGTGGAGCACATTAACTTAGGGACTTTTGGGATTAGTGCCATGCCAACCTTGAGAGGAGTTCGAGTGGATTGGGACTTTTTGAGGGCTTGTTTGAAACTCTGAGATCCTGAGGCACATGTTTTCAGATTTGGGGCTGGCATGGATGAAATGTGCCCTACTTTTGAAGAATTCAGTGTGTTGCTAGGATCTAATCCTGAAGCTAACCTGGTTGCCCCTACACTGAGAGTGGGATACTTTAATTCATTTCTGAGGCTCTTGGGATTGGACACTGCAATTGCTAGCCTTATGGTCATGAATGAATAGGTAGATCTGACTGCTGTAATTATTGAGTTCTATGATCCCTTGAGGTTTTGAGGATAAGGAATGGCAAAATCGACGAATGAATGCTTTGGCCTTTTTTTTAACTGCGGAATATCTCTTTATAGGTTTAACTAGTTAGGGGGATATTAAGATAACCAAACTAATTTTTTAGATGGCCGAAGGTCACTCTATAGCTGGGATCATCTTAGTAGAGAGAATCCTTAGTTTGGATTGAGCTTATAAAAGTGATGGGCCCTGGTTTGTGAGTCCAATCATTCTGCAGGTATGCTTTTCCTCCTCATTTTCTTTTCTCTTTCCCCTTTCCTTTCTTACTTAGCTATGTTTCTACACACATTTGGCTAAGGGATCATCTGAAGGTGGTTGCTTCTCCTACTAAAAAGGACTACTCTACTTCATGGTACCGGTCTCGCACTATAATAAGGAAATTTAAATCTGAAAAGGAATGGACTGAATGGCTGTTTGAACTCGACCCCCAGCAATTGCTGTGGCTTTGTCCTTGGTATAAGATTAAGAAGTTTATGACTATGAGTTATAGCTATAGGATGGTTTATTTGCTAGGTTTGCATATGGTGACATTCTACTAAGGAACCAAGATGATGTGCCAGATGGGTCATGCGCAAGGAGTGCCCCCGGACAGAGCTATCTTTGAATCTACTTTCATTACTCCCACTGTGGCTAGGGCTGTTACCAATGGATGGGCCTGCAGTTTTCATGTTGTTCTTCCATCTCGTTGCTTTGATAAGATAGAGGCTTACACTTTATGGTGGATTGCTACATCTTAGTCATCAGAGAAGATAAGGAGGGCGACTTTACTCAAAGAGATAGAAGATGACACTTTTGTAGGGGGAACTACTGACGATTAGGAGATCAATTATTTAGGGCTTTAGGCAAAAATTTTTTGATTTCTTATTTTAGTGAATAAGACTCTTAGTTCCGTCTTAAATCTAATTTTGAATAAAATATCATCATTTTCCATATTTTTTTTTTGCATTGAAACAACAAAACTTGGCATAAAAGAAAATTTATGAATGATTTAGACCGCACCCAATGAGGGCTACCAACGTATCTCCTTACTCAATTTATTTCTATTACATACTTTTCTCTATTATTTTGGAGAATCAGGTCCACACAGTTCTAGTTACACATCATTATACGAAGTATCAATTTAATTGATCCAAGTTGCAAGGGTTAGAGAATTTAATTTCGTCCAAATCTATGAGAATGGCACCTCCACTTAATAAGATGCATTTAAGCACACAAACTCCAGTCCAGTTTGGTCTAAATTTGCCTCTAGGGTTGTGCACTAGGGTTCAGATTTCCTTTAAGACCAAATTTCCTTCTTGTAGTCCCATATCCCTCACTTTCTTATTGAAATGCGGGGACAACTTTTGTTGATAACCCTATAGTCAATACAATGCATCCATTCTCTTTTCTGCAATAGCATTCAACTGATTATGATAACTTTTAATCCATTCTATCTTATCAATCTAACTTTCTCTCATGATCCTGACTGATCTAATTTCCACCTCAATCGACAGCACAACTCCCATTCCATATACTAATGGGTAAGGAGTTGCCCCAGTTAGTGTACAGATGGAAGTCTTATATCCCTATAGAGCAAATGGTAATTGTTGATGCCAGTGCTTGTGATTATCAGTCACCTTTTGTAGCAGGGATTTGATGGTTTTGTTTGTTGCTTCAACTGCCCCATTAGTTTATGGTCGGTAAGGAGATTATCTGTGATGCTGGATCTTTTCCTTTTTCAAGAGATGAAGTACTTCTTTCTGGAAATGAGACCTAGTATCTATAATAATATCAAAAGGTACTCCAAACCTATAAAGGATGTTAGTTTAGATGAAATGAGCCACTCTTTTTGAATCCAGTACACGGTAAGGTGCTGCTTCTACCCACTTTGTAAAGTAATCAACTGCTACAAGGATGTATTCATGACCAACAGATGATTTGGAATTTATTCTTCCTATGACATCAATGGCCCAAGTTGCAAAAGGCCAAAGAGTAGTTATAGGCTGTAATGGCATAGGAGGTTGCTTCTATAGTTTGGCATAAATCTGGCATGTATGACATCTTTGTACAAACTTTGCATAGTCTTCATTCATAGTGAGCCAAAAATATCCCAGATTAGCAATTTTTTGAGCCAATGCAATCCCATTCATGTGTGGCCCTTCTTCCCCTCCATGGACCCATTCCATGATCTGTTGAGCTTTCTCTTCAGTCACGCATCTCAAGTGTATGTTATCCTATGCCCTTTTACATAAAACATCTCCGTTTGGTAGGAAATTGCTGGCTAACTATGTTAGAGTTCATCATTATGATTTAGAAGCCCCTTCTAGATACTTTCCATTCTTGAGGTAGTTGAAGATGTCCCAAAACCAAGGTTTCTGATAAGCCAGTTGAATATTCATGCACAAACTATAGTACCTTGGTTCTCACTTCGCGTCAATCACCACAAACCTGATTATTTCCCCATCTCTCATGTCTAGCATTGATGCAAGTGTTGCTAAAGCATTTGCAAATTGATTCTTGGCACAAGGCAAATAATGGAAAGATATTTCATGAAAATTTTATGTGAGATCATCCAAGTGCTTATGGTAAGGAACCAAATGCTCTTCTCTTATTTTCCATTTCCCAAGTGCTTGAGACATAATTAGATTTGAATCTCCATAGACCTTCAGGTAATCAATCCTTAAATTCACAGCAACCTCTAGGCTAGCTATGTAGGCTTTATACTCTGCCTCATTATTCATCACTTCAAAAGCTAACTTGACAGCCATAGGTAGATTTTCTCCCTCATAGGTGACTATAACAATTCCAGCATCATACCCTTTGCTATTAGTTGTACCATCGAAGAACAATTTCCAGACTTTAGGCTCAATTTGCATGATCTCTTCATCGGGAAATTCTGGTTCTAACCAATTACTATCTATTGGGGCTACGGCTAATTGATCTGCTATCATACTCCCTTAAAGTTTTCTTCTAGACATACTTCAAATCAGAAGTTGCGAGAATCGCCATCCATCTTACCATCTTACTCTCAAGAACTGGTCTTACCATGAGAAACTTTAAGGGACTCTTGTCAGCTAAGACATGGGTAGTATATGAACTCAAATAATGCTGAAGCTTATGACATACCCATACCAAATCAAGGCATAACTTCTCGATCTGATTGTACTTGAGTTAATGAGTGAGCATGTGCTTACTTAAGTAATAAATGGGATTTTCTTTATGTGATTCAGCAGCATTTTGGCTAAGCATTGTCCCTATGGCTTCTTCTGTGATAGAGAGGTATAGTAGCAGAGGCTTTCCAAGTCTTGATGGTTGTAATACAGGAGGACTAAGCAAGTACTATTTGATTTTCTCGAAAGCTTTCTAGCGATCATCATTCTATTGCTTAGAGGTTCCCTTTTTTAGCAACTTGAAGATTGGACCACAAACGTCTGCTAGTTGAGCTATGAACCAGCTAATGTATTATAGTCGTCCAAGGAAGCCTCTAATTCTTTGTTCTATCTTAGGTGCTGGCATCTCTAAAATAGCTTTCAACTTTGCTGGATCTACCTCTATTCCTCTCTTACTAACCATATACCCCAAAAATATTCTAGATGATGCTTCAAATATGCACTTGGCGGGATTCAACTTAAGATTATATTAGCTGAGTCTAGAGAAAAATTGCCCTAAGGCATGTAGGTGATCCTTTGTTATTTTAGACTTGATTACCATGTCGTCAACATATACCTCAACATCCTTATGTATCATGTCATGAAAGATTATGGTAGCCATCCTTTGGTAAGTTGCCCCTGCATTCTTCAATCTAAAAGGCATAACCCAGTAGCAGTACGTACCCCATTCAGTCAGAAAAGCAGTCTTTTCTTTGTCAGGAGGATGGACCTAAATTTGGTTGTAACCTGCATATAAATCAGTCAAGGATGCTAGTTCATATCCGGCCATGTGGTCAACTAACAAGTAAATGTGAGGTAATGGGAAATCGTCCTTGGGGCAAGCTTTGTTCAAATCCTGATAATCTATACACATCCTAACTTTCCCATCTTTCTTCGATACTAGAACAATGCTTGCCAACCAAGAAGGATATGTGATTGTTTCAATGAACCCATTGCCTAATTGCTTGGTGACTTCTTCCTTGATCTTTAAGGATAACTCTGGCTTCAGTCGTTGTAGCTTCTGTTTGATGGGCTTTACATACTTGTAAGTAGGATTTTTATGAATAGCTATAGCTGGATCTAGCCTAGTCATATCCTTAGGTTCCCAAGCAAAGTAATCTAAGAAGTCTTGGATCATTTTACTTAAGCCGTCCCTATCATGACATGATGATGCAATGAATGTAGTTTTTGGTTTTTCATTCGTGCCAAAACTTATTGATTCTTTGCCATTTTTCATTTCATTTAATATTTCTTTAAAATTGGATTCAAGATAAGGAAAAGGAAAAGAAACAGGAAGCACAAGATCATAAGAAGAAAAGTTGAGTTTTTTATTATGAATAAAAGGTCCATTATTACATTGAAATTAAAAGAAAAACCAAAAGGCTCTACTATCGACTCAAATGAGGAATTGGAACTACAAGACTCTGACTTGGGTTCTAACTCAAATGTGAACTTGGACTTAAATTCGGACTTGGACTCAGATTTTGGTTCAAACTTGGACTCTGGCTCAGACTCTAACTCAGACTTGCCACTCTCTCCCTTATTCTCATAATACCACTTGTCAGGTTAGGTTTGAGTTGTTTGGATGAATTTGGTTAAGTCAGCCACTTCTTCATTTCTTATCATGCAAATTTGCTCAAAGAGAGCAACCTCCATATTATCCTCCCAATCTCGCTCCAACATGAAAACCAGTTCATAGTCTTCTAAGGAAAGCCTAACATCAAAAAAGAGTTCAAAACCAGGGATTAGCTTATTAGTAATGGGATAGACCCAAAGTTCTAGAAAACCACAGTATGGGAAATTCTCACCCTTCTTCATAAAGTATCTATTAAGTGTTTTGAAATAAGGGCGTATGGGCTAATCATATGACTCACCTTTCTTGAGGGCTGCCATTTTCTCTTTAGCCCTTTTCTCTGCCTCAGCCAGATCTTCTTTTGTAGGTTTATAACCAAGACCGAATGAGTAGTTAGCCATGGGGTACTCTTTGAACTGGCTCACTCCTTGCTGCCTTTTGCCCAGTCCTAATCCAGGAAAATAATTCATTTTTCTCAACATATTAGCCATAGAAATATTTCCATGAGGATCGAAATCAAAAGGCACAAGCTCAAGCTCTTTACCTCTTTCTTCCTTTATGAATTGTACTATCTCAAAAGCAAAACCTGATAATGGTAGATTTGGCAGCTTAAGCTATATCTCCAGAATTGGCATAGAACTTGGGACCTTACTTTTCTCATGCATATCCCTTTTAATAGTGATAATAGAAGATCCATAAGGGATTTTTAGCTTTTGATGGAGGAAAGAGGGGATAGCCTTGGCTTGATGTATCTAGGATTATTAAAGCATGCTAGTACACCAATAACTTGAAATGGAATAGGATAAGTGACAGGTCCAATGATGACATCCAAGGTAGCCACACTTAGGACCTCCCTCTTTGTGTTGTCATACGCCCTTACAATTTGGTCAGAAGGTGTTAAGTCTGAAGCCTCTAATCCCAAGCAACTTGCCACTTTTAATGGATAGACATTCAAAGCAAACCCATTGTCTATCAATACCATAGGAACTATTTTCCCTTGAGTAAGGACTGTTATGTATAAGGCATGGTTGTGATTAGCTCCCTTTTAGGTAGGTTATGGTCATTGAAATAGATAGAGGTAGCTTTTATGGTGTTAGTGAGAGAAGCCACTAATGTCTCAGGGGTGATATCTATGGGAGCTTGGCATTAATTTAATGCCTTGCAAAGAGCTTGGTGATGAGGGTAAGATGATTGGACAAGGCTCCAGATAGATATGTTGGCTTGAGTCTTTTTTAGTTGCTTAAGGATAGGATCCTCATCAGGCTCAGTGTTTCCTTTTATCTTTTTAGTAGGGGATAGGATAGGTTAGATGGGTGACTGGCCATCTTGTTGAGTAGGTGCTTGGTAGATCCTACCACTCCTGGTTATAGCATCAATCTCTTCCATAATATTACTCAAATCCAAAACACAACAATATTCAGAAGCTGATTGAATTAAAGAGATAGGATCAACTTCGAGATTAGTGGTGCCAACGAGGTTAATTTGGTGGTTAGGGAGAGGATTAGTGGAAATGTTAGGTCTTGGTTTGGGAGGTATGATGTCCCCATTGTCTATAAGTTCTTGTATCTTATGCGTTAAATTCTGACACATTTCTGTTTTGTGGCCAGCCCTTTGGTGATACTCACAGTATTCATTAGGATTGTGATTTGCATGAAGTGGGTCATCAGGAGCTCTTGGTTCCAGAGGTTTGATAAACTTGGCTTCTAAGGCTTTCTTGTATACCACAACCAGAGGAACCCCTAATTCAATAAAGGTCCTTCTCTTCAATCTTAATGGCTGATGATGAGAAATGGTAAATATCTCCCCTTTCTTCTTATTATTTGAGGTAGTGACATTAGCTTGGTAGGAAGTACTCTTCTTGTATCTATTATGGGCGGTCTCAACTTTGATGTGGCCACTCTAGATCAAATCTTCTATTTTGGAGGCAATGGCAATAAGGGCTTTAAAGCTCAGGAGTTATTGAGTGAGGAGATGATTTTGGTATATTGGTAAAAGGTTCTTTACAATTATATCAACCTGCTTTTGCTTAGTTGGTCGATTTACCATTTGGGCTGCCTTTTCTCTCCACCTCATAAGGAATGAGGAGAAAGATTCCTTCGGGTTCTGCTTGGTAGTCTCTAGATCTCTCCTTATGATATCCACTTCAATGTTATACTCATACTGCTTAACAAATGTATTGTAGATATCATCCCAAGTCCTTTTCTTACTTATATCTAGCTCTAAAAGCCATTTTATAGCAGTTTTAGTAAGAGATTGTTGAAACAATTAGGCAAGGAGCTCATTATCAACCCCTAAAGGAGCCATTGCCCCCACATATATCTTCAAGTGTGTCTTAGGGCATATTGTCCCATTGAATCTATCTAGCATTAACATTTTGAACTTTGGTGGAATTTTGGCATGAGGAAAAAGGGCTAAAGAATTGGCATCAATCACATCATTATGTTTCTTAATGTTTTTTAGGGCCTTTTCCATAACTTCAAAATTTTCCATTAAGGCTTTAGTATTCATATAGGAAGAAAATTCCTCTCCTTGAAAAAGATTCAAAGGAGAATGAGTGGTAGAACTAGTGGCATTTGGTATTTGGAAAGTGATAGACGGTGGGGTAACTTCTAGATTGGGGCAGAGGGTGAAATGATATTTGGAATGCAAGGTGCATCAATTATAGCCTTTCCTTTATCAGTCAAGTCAATAGGGAGATTTGAGGAAAAAGAGGTGTTTGCAATAGCTTGGGCCTTGTTTGGAATGGTTTGGATTGATGTAGTATTTGAACTAAGGCCGACTCGACTCATCATATCTTGAACGACTTCCAAAATGGACTATCTTTGCCCTTTAAACTAGGCTCGCTGGGCCTCTAAAACAGCTTGAAAATTCCTTTCTTGCTTTAAGAGAAGATTTGTTAAGAATGAATTCAACTGGGCCTCTTCCTTCGTATTAGTTGCATTCAGACCACTTTCTTTCAATCCACTTATTCCCTCGGCCATCTTAGGTACCTTGTGATAAGGAAAAAGGTAGACAAAATGAGTATAAGACCAAGGTAATACAGCAGCATGACAGACCTTTGGGCTAGCAATGGTATTTTTTGGGGACGGTTATTTTAGTGAACCATAGGCTTGGTGAGCTCTCCACTTGTTTCAAGGTTCTTGGATGATGAATGTATGCATGAATGTATGTGTGCATGAATGAAAAGTCATTTAATGAATACAATAAGGCTTCTTTTATGGTAAATACAACCTAAGGTCCAAGTTCTAAGTTCATTACATGAAAAGGACAAGGTAGCTTGGTTTGGGGTACCCATCACACTAGAGCAACGATATACCTAACCACATGTGAGTCAAAGAGCATCGCGTGGTTCCAACAGTACGTGCATACTCGTTACACCTTTGAAAGGATGAAATGATTCATTGCGGGGTGGATAATTTCACTATCGGCAAATAGACCCAAGGAGGGTTACTTACTCGATGTTACTCACTATCCGTTGTTTTCCTAGAACTAGGTTGAATGGCAAAGTGCCTATTCATGTGATGCATGCAAAGTTACAATTATATTAAAAGGCCAAATTTTTTTAAACCAATTAGTAGTCCTCTTATTTTTTCCTTTTTATTAAAAGAAAGTTACTCCCTAGCGGAGTCGCCAATTGTGAGGCCTCACCTGAGCATTAGTCTGATCTGCTAAAGGGAATCGAAATGCTCATTGGGAAAGAACTCACAAAGAAGCCCTCAAGCTTATTTTGAAAATCATTTTAGAGTCACCACCTTAATTTTTTTTTATTTAGGAAAATATAAGGAAAAAACCCATTTGACTCCCATCATTATCCAAAGGAAAAAGATTATTAGCCTCGAAACCAAAGAGGATTCGGGGACTAGGTTTTCAGTTTAACAAAACATATTTGGCCAAGTAATATAAAAGTAACTTAAAATATATTTCATGAATAATTTAAGATGCATGGACAATTTATAATATGTATGATCATTAATTCTAATAATAAATACAAGTAACAATTTAAAATAAAATTAACATTACAAATAAAATCCCAAGTATAGGGGATACCTTCTTTGGCTCTTATGAGTACTAGGAAAGTCACACATTCTCCAAACTAATCCTAATAATAAAGCAAAGGAGTAAACACAAAAATAAGTAAAGAAGGTGATAGGGGGATAGTTGATTAATTTTAATTGGATTTGATAACTGAACCAAGCATGCCTACGTATCCCTTTGAATAGGAATCAGAACCCACGCAGTTCTTTGTTCTTGCGAAGATTTTAGTTTAGCCTAGCCACTTTATCATGTTTTGATTGATTGATTAAAAGAAGATTGAGTTAATTAATTAATTTAATTGATTATTGGGTTGATTAGTTAGCAACCTAGATGAATCAATTTAATCAACTAACTAAAATAGACAATAACCAAATAGAAAGGAAAAGAAGATTACCTTATGCTTTCGTGGCTTGAGGACATAGGGTGGATGAAGCGGATGACCAGATCACAATTCCACCTTCTCCATGTAGGAGACACGAGCCTCGGACCACCAGAATGCAACTTCACCTTTTCCACACGATGGACACCAGCCTTAGGCAAGAGACTTGCCTCGAACAGGCAGGCAAAAAGCCTTAAACTAGTCGAGTAAGGAGAAACCACCCAACGTGCTTTGTAAAGTAAGGAGTAGAAGCAAAATAATTTTACTTGAAGATAGTGCTTTTTAAGCCTCCAAGTCTATGTGTCTTGAGAGTAGAGAGACCACCTCTATATATAGGGGAAAGAATGAAGCATAGAGGCTAAAATTTCCAATATGGGAGTATAAACATGCCACCAGTGCTGCACAAGCCTTTGTGGCACCACATAGGTCTCTGCGGCAGTGCCACAAAGAGCTCTATGGCACCTCAAGAGGCTCTGCGGCAATGCCGCAAATCTATGTGGTAATCAGCTGTGATTCGCCCATTCTACCCGTTTTCACTTGTTTCTCATCCGTTTTTTATGATTCCAATTTCGTTGCACCCATTACTGAGTCTTGGATGATTTGATGATGATTAAAGAGTCTTGATTGATTCTTTTCTTGACTGAATGGTCTGTGATTCTGAGAGGTGTAGAATTAAGGGTTCACACGTCCCAGCATGTTTAGTGGCACGCTTTAGGTGTTTCTTTATGTTGCGGCATGCTTTAGGTGCTGCTCAATTAGGTGGCAATAAAGTGTTGTTGCTCGACCCTTATCACATACTTGGATCTTAATTCGACCCATTTGACTTGTTTCGGCTTATTTCTGATGTGATTTGATCTCAGTTTCATTATATGAGTTCATAATCGAGCACAACTTTAAGAAAATTCATTTTTTCAATAGGGCGTTGCTCCTCACCCTGCAAGGGGTATTGCCAACTTGACCCCTACCAACTAACCGGCTAGCTGGACTGTCATACTAGCTCTACATATTGCACTAATCTTAGCTGGTATTAAGCTGCGGCTAAATCATAAGGGTGAAAAATTAAGGGTTCACAATAGTATATATTATTGACTAATATATACTTGACTAATAAATAATCTTTGAATAGTGAATTTCTGTTCAACATTGAAGATTACTAGGCTAGTTGGGAAGATATGAAGAGCCTCTGTGAGAATCAATTAGTAGTAAATATGATTCTTGATATTTGGTGCATGAGGATGAATATGCTAAACATGAGGTGTTTTATTGGCGAAAAGAAAAGGATTTTCTTCTCAACTAGTTCATATGTAAATACTTATTTCAATTAAATAGATCTTAAAAATTTATATATAATTATTATTAATAATTAGCTTATTATTCTAACTGCAACTAGAACCAGCAATTGACTACATGAAATACCTCAGCCATGAGCAAAAATTAGAAAATTTCAACAGATGCTTGGATATTGAATTGAGATGGGTGTCAAACATTAAGATTAATGACACATACCTTGTAAGTAATACTTCTAGTTGTCATAGTATTTAATTTTTTTAAAATATATATTTTTTTGTTTCTTCATCTACTTACCATCAAACTCCAAAAATAGGTATTCTTTGTTATTCTTCATCGCAAACATTACTTCTTGATTTGCATCAATTTCAACAAAATTCAAATTGAAATCATCGATAATAGAACCCTCCCGAAAAATATGAAATATACTATGAAGTATGAAGCACTCCAAGGCTTATTGTAAGTAACCTTCATTTAGATTCATAAGTAATAACTTATATATTCATTACTTCTAATACACATATTCATTAATATACTCTATAAATGTACTTATATATTCAATTTCATTTTATATATAACATAAATCCATACATCATAATCTTTAACCTAATCATATTACATTTTATCGATCCTTTAGGATGAAGCATTTATGCAATATCTGGCAACAAAGGAGAATGACATAATTGGAACTCCAACTTCACAAAAAATGATGCAAGATACAAATCTTTTTCTGCTTGATTTGTTAATTTTTTTATAATATTATTTAATTATCATTATAATTATATTTTTTTGTAGAAACTTTTCATAAACTCTTTAAAGCAAAGTATTGTTCACCAATTCTATTATTTGGAATCAACAACTACAAAGGCTTTATCATGAATGAAGCAAAGAATTGATTCCTGATTCCTAGAGAGCAAAAAGAAGAAATAGGTTCATAGGCATAGGTTCATAGGGTTATGATTTTAAGAATTATTAATAGTTTGAAGAATTGTTAATAGTTTCAAGTTGTTAATAGTTTTCATAATGTTTGATTTCATTATCATAGACATAGGCTCATAGGATTATAGTTTTCATATTATGGTTTAAAAATGTTTGTTTTGTAAGGGTTTGATATCTGGATTTGGTTTAATATTTAATTGCAAATATTAAGGTAATATGTTATTTCTCATTTACAATGTCTACAATTTTGTCCATCTCTTTAAACTTTATAGTATATAACATATGAACCTCATACATATATGAGATGAATCTAAACTTTATGACTAATGAACCTTATACTCATATGAGATGAACCTAAACTTTATGACTAGTGAACCTAAACTTAAAACTAAATAATAGCACCAATAACACAACTTAAAAAATCTATACTTAAAGACATAAAAAATTTGTTTTATTCTAAAATTTGTTTCAAATGATATGTGTTATACATAGTTTTCATATTATGGTTAAAAATGTTTATTTTATAAGGATTTGATTTTTGGATTTGGTTTAATATTTAACTGTAAATATTATGGTAATATGGTATGTTACATTTAAAATGTCTATAATTTTGTCAATCTCTTTAAAATTTATGGTATATAACATATAAACCTCATACTTATATGAAATGAACGTTAAGTTTATGACTAATGAACCTCATACTTATGTGAGATGAACCTAAACTTTGTGAATAATGAACCTAAAGTTTATGGCATATAAGATGTGAATTACCTCATACTTATATAAGATGAACCTAAACTTAATGACTAATGAACCTTTTAGTTATATGAGTGAACCTAAACTTTATGACTAATGAACCTAAACTTAACACTAAACATTCAATAACACACCAGTGACACAGCTTAAAAAATATATACTTAAAGATATATGAAAAAATTTATTTTATTCTAAAATTTGTCTTAAATGATATGTATTAAACAAATTATAAGAAAATGTTAGAAGATGTAGGATTAAAAAATTGAAGGGAACCAATTTGTATAGGATTTACAAATGAAGTCTAGTTTATATTTGGGTCTGGCATAATAGTAATCAATTGAAAACTGCTAGAGCTTGAGCGTTTAAGAAATCCATTCCCAATAACTTGTTAAAGACTTTCCTAGAAAATTTATTTTTAATTATGTCATTTCTACAATAACATATATAGCAAGTTATATCTATAAAAAAGCTTAATAATTAACAAATAGTGAAAAATAACTTGAAATGAACTTTGTACTGCAGATTTTGTTTCTAATGCAGTCCTTCAAGCATTTCTCTTATGTCCTTTTGCTTGATTACACCTTTTCTCCATTATGCTCTTTCTCCTTTTATTCTTTCAGCCTTTGCTGTACTCTTTGCTGGATTTTGAATCTCTTTGGGTGAGGTTCTTTAAGCAACATCAAAGAAAATAGGTCCAACCTCATTTATGATGGCATTTTCTAAATTTTAAAAGCTTCCTCACATAGTTGTCTAACTTTCGTATTCAGCTCACTAGTTGAAGTTAACTGCTGCAACTGCTTTGATATTTGTATTCTCCAAATAAAAGTAGCAATACCAAATTCATTTTCATTTAATGATGAACTAATACCAAAATCTACATTTCTGCCACCAATTCTTCTTTCATCTATCTCCTAATTACATATTTATTTGGGATTGCTTCAATACAATTCACATTCATTACACATAAATAGTGGCAGCAAAGGATATATGTTTCTAAAGACATCTCACAAGAGAAAAATATATTTAGGTTTTAGAGATCAAAATGCACCTCACGCCAAATAAAATCCACATCTAGATGCCAAACATGAAATAACATCATGTTCTCCTTAAGAAATACACATTGTTGATGGCATGCAGTACCCTTCATAAATTGCTCCTCAAATAAAAAATAATTCTATATCGTATATATTTTCCTAACATGTGAAAGCAGCTTCACATATTTCAAAACCATCTTTGGTTTACCTTCCAAACAATGCATATTTTCACCATTTTTCTTGTTCCTCCATTTTGACACTACATTGACAAAGGAATTATAGAAATCACAAAGTACAGTAGTCTTGAAAGGTCTCTTAGACACAGAATAATTCTTGCTCTCACTCCTTTGTGATGATAAAATACCACCAAAAAATAATCCTTACTAAATGCAAGACACCATTTCTCTTTATATTTGTAAAGCTTATGTAGCCAAATATTATTGTCACATTTATATTCATTTAATAACCTAAAAAAATAAACACATGATATGCATGTTCATTACATATAACATCCAAGTTCATTTCACAAACAGTATAGGTTCATTGTATCAAAAAATAAGTTTCACTGAAACAAAATAGGAAAATTTACCTGGTCCAATACAAATGAAACTTAGCCTCTGTATCAATATATTTCAACATATAATTGAAAAAATCTACAAATCCTTTTTGACTTCTTAAGGACTTTATGTTCTTCGAATTTTCCCCTATATGACATACACAAAATCTATAATGAGACTTGGGAAAAACTTGGCAATTATAATAGCCATAATAGCGAACTAGTCCGTCATAATAGTTTGTGGATGTCTCTCGCACATTAATCTTAAAAATGCATTAAAGAGACATACAGAAGACTATATTCTCTCATTTACCAAAAAAACCCACCCAAACAACACATTCTTACAATGATGATTCATACCCACAAATGGTGCACAAATCATATCATATCTATTAGTTTGATAAGTAGTATCATGAACTAACAAATCTCCAAAATGCTCATAGTCTTCTTTCATTTGTCCATCTCTTTAGAATCATTATCAACCTTAAAATAAAAAAACTGTCCTTTTCATTCAATTGTCTTCTTCTAAAAATTTCAATCAATGAATTAGAATCACTCTTGTCTAATTTCTTTAGATTCTCCAATGTTAAATGATTGTAAGCATCACTAGCAATGAATCCAACAAATGGTGAACCTCTAGATTGTTTCTTAAGCAACCTAATCCCATCAGCAACTAAAACTCCACTTTTCTTTAAATGCTTAAGATAAGTAAGCTGATTCTTTGTAATTTCTCCATATGAATGAAGAAAATGAACTTTATTTGGTGCACATAGCTTATGATTGTGTTCCTGCACATGTTTTTTATAGTTTAAACTCCATCATCATTAATATCATACTGCATAAAGCTTGACAACTACTATGAACATCCAACTTTGAATAACACTTATTGCTTTTTGATATGTCCACTTTTAATCCAACCTTAGAGCAATAAAACTTTTTCATTGACTTTCTTTTACCATCTGCTCTATACCTTTGCTTACCCCTTCTTACACTAAGGCCTAATTTGAATGCATAGTCATTATCAAGTGCATAAGCTTCATTAATAGACATCACAGAAGCGCCCAATTAATCATCACCACAAATAATATTTTGATTATCAATTGCAAAAAGTAAAAAAAAAAAAAAAAAAAAAAAACACCATAACATTATACTAATGAATGCAAAATCATTCTAACATTGTACTATAATTTTAAGTAATCAATATGCTTCTACAATTATAAATTACTGTAATATAATAAATGAACCTCAATAGTACATTTAATAAATCTAAAATTATAATTAATGAACCTACATACTATAACTGATGAACCTATACTCCTAAACTTATGGACATATAACTTCCTTAATCATAATTATATTTCTAATCAACAAAACACAACATTGTATTGTATTATAATTTTAATAAAATCATACTATAATTTTAATAAAATCAATATGCTTTAACAATCAATTATTGTCATATATCAAATGAATCTCAATGATACATTTAATGAACATAAACATTATAACCAATAAATCTAAACATTATAAGTAATGAACCTATACTCCTAAACTTATGAACATACAACTTCATCAATCATACTTATATTTTTACTGAACAAACAAATACACTAACATAAAAAACATCTCAAATCAATCAATTCAAAACCAAAACTATGGTAAAAACTATAGCATAACAAATCAAACATAAATTAAATCTAGTAAAAAAATCATTACTACTTCAATAATCAACTTATTAACTAGATTAAATACAACTTACCTGAACTAGGAGATGAATCCATATTTAAAACTAAAGAATCAGCTGTTGACATTGCTTGCTCCACTAAATTATCCAAATTTTCATCAACTAACTGAATAGTAGATGAATCAATAGCAGATTCAGCTACTAATACACACTTTTCAAGTCCAAAATCTAAATTTTCCTCCATTTATCAAACTCTATCTGTGTCTCTTCATAAAAAACCTAAACAAAATCAAACAATTGAACTTCCAGCAAACAAAAAACCTAAAAATCTTCACACAGATAGTGAAAAAGCTCATAAAATAACAAACAAATTGATGATTTTGCAAGAAAATTAAAGAAGAAGAAGATAGAAATAGCTTAAAGATGAAGAAGAAGAGATAAATCAACGTATTTTGAAGAACATGTTGACCTCAACTTTCCTAAATAGAGAAACATTTTCAGCAATGAGAATAGTGACTTTCTAGTTATTTTAAAATTCAATTTTTTTTAATTAAACTAGTGCATTTAAGACCTGGGACTATGGTGCTACACAGTCTTGAGTTTATGGTATAAATCGTACTGTGATATATTGTTTAACTTTAAACCTCATAGACCTATTTTCATTAATTTAGATGCTTAGCATCTATCTATTTTGACTTAATCCATACTTGACATAGCGTAAGCAAAACAGAAAATAAGTTTCAAATTTTCTATGTTATTCGATGCCCTAAAACAATCAAGGAGGGGTTTAAATATTAGTCTCAAAATCCTAAGACAAAACCTGCCTAAAATTGCAAAATTTTACAATTACACCTGCCTAAAATTGCAAAATTTTAAAATTACATCAAAAGAAAATAGGAAATAAAATAAAAAGAATGCCACAATCAAAGTTATGAATCAAAAGTTACAACAAAAATAAAAAGTTTCCATAAATAGAAAAATTGCATATTTAAGGGCCAAAATGAAGAAATTTGGCCAAAAACAACGTCACTCTTCGCCAAAGGCAATGAGTGTGAATCATAAGTCCATTTTCCTTTGGATTAAGTACTTGCAAGCCCTAAATCCTAGCTGACCTGGGCTAGTATTTCTTTTGCTTGGACTATTGCTTATCCAAATTGGTCAAAAACATCTCTGAAATAGCCTCTATGTTAGTGCTGGTCTTATTTTTTTTCTTATTTTCAATCATTTCCTTGTACTCGTATACCTTATATTTACACATACAATATTTGTCATACTTTAAACATGTATCCCATATGTTTAAGTCTGATTAAGCAAACAATTAGTCTTAAATTCACACTATTATCCGCATCATAAGATTCTAAGGAATTACATTAGCTTATCAATGAACATTGTTATTTTGAAATTCATCTCCTCATGGTATCTTATTCTCATAATGCCATAACATGTTAAGTGTTAATTAGAACTTCAGAATAATAAGATCTCATACTTTACTATATTTTGTTCTTCATATCTCAATAAAACTTTCAACAAATTTCAATTTTCTTATCACTAATTTAGAGACACAAATTTTAGGATTCTTCCAAAACATTAAACTCCTTGTCCATATCTTAGATGTAGTAGTATAATAAGAATTACAGATCCATATGACTAAAAATTTTTCCCTTATGAAAATTATTCAAATACGTATCTTAATAATATCTCATCAAACATAATAATTCTTTAGAACCAAATATCCATTATAAGCTAACATTTATAACCTCATATCACATAATTAAAATCATATTCGTACTAAACCCAAAACTATGAACATCAATACTCTCTATTTTATTATAGCCTCCATAATTTCACTTCTTTCGAATGTTAAAGGAGGTCACTTCCAACCTATCATTACCATCAAATAACTAATGTCTCATATCCTTATACAACATTAGTTTCTAAGAGATCATTATTTCGTGCCAATTCATCATAGTCTTAAGGAATACAAAAATCAAAAGTACAAATGTTGTTAAACTTTATTCCTCTATTGCCTTTAAATGTTACATCATTTAGTAGGGTCTTTGAAACACACACACACACATATATATAGATACATAGCTTAATATTTCATCATCATCATTAACTCTAAAGCCTTCCAAAGGTGATTAGTCTACTATAAGTTCACATTTTATTGCCAAGGTCAATCATAATATTCATCTCTTAACACTAATAAAAGTGCTTTGAATATGCTATTGTGAGGTCTCGCTCAAGCATTAGCCCGATTTGCTAAAGGGAATTGGAATGCTCATTTGCGATAAAACCCTCGGGTTCGGATTAGTTGATCTTGAAAATGATTTTCAGAGTTGCTATCCTAATTTATTTTTAAATGGAAAAATTAAGGAAAAACCCATTTGACTCCAATTCATTAATTTTCAATTAATTTACTCAAGGATAAAATCATTAGCCTTGAACTAGGTTGAGCTCAGGGACTAGGTTTTTGGTATTAAATAATTGCAATTTAGCTCTTAAATTTAATTTGACTTTGAAAATTAATTTCATGGATGACATTTATAAGATGATAATTATAAGTAAAATACATGAACATGGCATAATATGGTCATATGGAAAAATTAAAGTAAATTATCCACAGATTAAGGAGAGTGTTCCCTCTAGTCCTTATGGATTCTAGGGGAACCCCATAATTAATTCCAAAAATAAATAAATAATTGATTACAATTGAAAGCAAAGAGAAAATGAAATTAATTTTAGGATTGGATTTATTGTTTGGATTTGAAATCCAAACTTGCCTACATACTACATTGAATGGGAATCAAAACCCACATAGTTCATTCTACAATTAAGTTGAAGGGTTTAAAGATTGATTGATTTGATTTGAATTTATGGGTGAGAGGAAAAAACTGATACCATTGCTTTTGGCGAGCAGAGGTTTTTACCAGACCAAAGTTTCATTTTATCGAGACTAGGTGATTGGATTGATTGGGGGATTAATTAATTAATTAAAATGATTAATTAACTAATTAATGTGATAACATGGATAGATGGATGGATTAGTTAATTTAAATGATTAATTAATTAGATGGATTGATTTAAAAAATGATTAATTAATTAAAAAGATTAATTAATTAATTAGTTTGGTGATTAATTTAGAAAATGAATAGTTAATTAAAATGATTAATTAACTTAGGTTAGGTTGAGACAATTAATTAATAATGCAAGGGTACCTCCTAAATTCAAAATGTCAAATATTGATAAATTCGATGGAACTACCTGCCCTAAAACCCATCTCAAAGTATATATGGGGTCCATACATTTGTTAGGAGTGGACAATGAGCTCCTTACTCGATTGTTCCAACAATCTTTGACTGGTACAGCTGTGAAGTGGTTCATGGACTTGGATGTGTCTAAAAAATGGACTTGGGATGACATCTGCAACATTTTTGTCTAGCAGTATCACTATAACATTAAGGTCGATGTAAAAAAAAGAGACCTTGAGACTACCAAACAATATGCAAAAGAATCGTTCTCTTCATTCCTTACAAGGTGGAGGAAAAAGGCTGCCCAAATGGTAAACTGACCTCCCAAGCATGAACAAATTAATATTATTGTCAAGAATCTCCTCTCGGTTTATCAAGATAGACTGTTTACGCAATACTTGCTTGACTTCAAAGCCTTAATTTCCACTACTTCTAAGATTAAAGATCTAATCCAAAGTGGGCACATAAAAGGAGAATCGGTCAAGATACAAGAAAATGGCACATCAAGGAAATGTAACTTCCTCGACGAATCAGAAAGGGGGGGAAGTGAATGCCATTGCGGTCAAGAAGCCACTCAAGATTGAAAGGCTCCAATTCTCTAATATAGGGGGTGTACCTATAAGCATCATTTATAAGAAGCTTCTTGAGGCAAGAATGGTGCAACCTCTTGAACCAAGACCTGTCCCTACCCCACCACCCAAAAATCACAACCCAAATGAAAGATGTGATTACCACCAAGGGCCAGGGCATAAAACTGACGCATGCAAGGCCTTAAGACACAAGATCCAAGATCTAATCGATTCTAATGACCTCTTACCACCCAAAGCCGGACCCAACATCACCACCAACCCCTTACCCAACCACACAGTAAATGCAATTACTCTTCACGAAGGAGTTGATCCTATCTCATTGATAGAATCAACTGTTAACTACTGTCGTGTGTTAGACCTTACCAACTTACTTGAGGAGATTGATGCCATCACTCGAAGTGGCAGGATTGTTCAAAATCCAAACCCACCAATCCAAAACACTCAACCTATCCCTGCACCATTTGACAACATAAAAAAGAGTCTTAAACCTGATGAAGACCCCATACTCAAGCAGTTAAAAAAGACTCAAGTGAATATTTCAATCTGGAGTTTGATCCAATCCTCATATCCTTACTGCCAAACTCTTTGCAAGGCACTAAATCAATGTCAAACTCCTATTGATATCACCCCCGAGAATCTTGCGGCTTCAGTCACTGGTGCTGCTAAGGGAGTTTCAATATCATTTGGAGATAATGACTTGCTAAGAGTGGACTCTGACCACAACAATGCCCTTTATATAACAGTGATAACTTGAGGGAAAACTGTGCCCATGGTTCTCATGGATAATTACTCAGCACTGAATGTGTGTACCTTAAAAGCGGCTAGTTGCCTAGGCCTGGAAGTAATAGACTTCACCCCTTCTGATCAAATAGGGAGGGCCTATGACAATACTAAGAGAGAAGTACTTAGGGTCACCACACTGCATGTCACTAAAGAGCCCATAGCCTTTTCCATTCCCTTCCAAGTGATTGATGTTCCTACTTGTTTTAACCTACTTCTTGGAGGACCCTGGATCCATCAAGCTAAGACAATCCCTTCATCATTACATCAAAAAGTCAAATTTCCTTATGGGAAGGGGATTGTTACCATAAAAGGGGACATGTATGACAAGGTTGACATTCTAAGCCCTATGCCCATTTTAGAAATTCAACCTGAATCGTCCACCTACCCTTTCTTAGGCTTATCTTTCATCCAGTTCTCAAGGGTGAAGAAGGCTCATTACTGTGGCTAATATGTTAAGAAAAATGAATTATTTTCCTGGCCTAGGTCTTGGAGGAAATTAACAAAGCTTAAAATCCTTTATGGACTACCCAGTTGCAATGTCGCCATTTGGGCTAAGATATGAGCCTATTGAGGTGGATCTGATAGAAATGGAGGAACAGGCCAAGGAAAGAGTAGCAACCCTTAAACGAGGTGAGACTTATGATTGGCCTATGTGCCCTTTTTTCAAAACCCTCAATGGATATTTTTTAAAAGAAGGTGACACAGTTCCTTATTGTGGCTTTCCCAAACCTTGGATCTGTCCTAACACTAGAAAATTAATTCCTGGTTTCAAAATTTTCTTTGATGTCAAACTTTCACTAGAGGTTTATAAGCCCATTTTCATGCTAAGTCAACATTGAGAGGCGAACATGAAGGCAAGTCTCTTTGACGAAGTCTTCATGCTTACTTTAAAGGAGGAGGAACCTGACCCATCCACCCTAATCCAACCATACAAGACCAAGCTGAATAATTGGTATTTCGAGGAAAGCCCAGTCTATAAATCCAAGATGGAGTCTGAGTCTGAGTCTGAGTCCTAGTCTGAGTCAGAGTCTTCGGTCTCTTCTATTTTTAGTGATGTAATTGACCTTGAGTGTCCAGCTTTTGAGTTTGATGTAAACTGGGACTTATCCATGTCCAAATTCAATAAAAAGTTTGCCCTTTCCTCTTACGATCCCGTGTCTTCATTTTTCTTTAGTGTTCCAAATTTTAAATCTAACTTAAATAAGACATCAGATCAAAAAAATGAAATAAATGAAATAAAAGATGATGCAATCAAAAAGCCAATAAATGCTGGCACACATGATACACTAAAAACTACATTTATAGCATCTGCATGCATAAACAGGGGTCAAACTGAGGAAATGATCAAAGAATTTCTAGACTATTTCGCATGGCATCCTAAGGATATGACGGGGTTGGATATGAGCATAGCTATTCACAAAATTCCAATCTACCCTGACTCCAAGCCCGTCAAATAGAAATTGTGAAGACTCAAAGCCAAATGGTCCATACCGATTAAAGAAGAGATTATGAAGCTATTGGACCACAACTTCATTAAGCCCATTAACTACCCCTCATGGCTTGCCAACATTGTGTCAGTTCCTAAGAGAGATGGCAGAGTTAGAATATGTGTGGACTATAGAGATTTGAACAAGGCTTGTCCAAAAGATGACTTTCCTTTACCTCACATTGACCTTCTAGTGGACCGAATGGCAGGATCCAAAATGGTTTCTTTAACCAATCTGGCTGCGGGATACAATCAAATAATGGTTCACCCCCCTGACAAGGAAAAAATAGCCTTCATCATTGAGTGAGGTACCTATTATTATAGAGTTATGTCATTTGGACTTAAAAATGCGAGGGCAACATACCAAAGGATGGCAACCACAATCTTCCATGACATGATGCACAAAGAGATTGAAGTATATGTTGATGATATTGTGGCTAAAGGTAGTACTGTCGAAGAACACTTGAAAGCTTTAAGGCAATTCTTCCTTAGACTTCTCCAATATAATCTCAAACTCAATCCCGCCAAGTGTATTTTTGGCACTTCATCTGGGGTATTCCTACGCCATATGGTCAGCAAGAAAGGCATAGAGGTCGACCCTGCAAAATCAAAGGCAATTTTAGAAATGCCACCTCCTAAAACAGAAAAGGAGATCAGAGGTTTCCTCGGACGGCTCTAATACATCAGTCGATTCATCAATCAATTGGCTGATGTATGTGGGCCCATCTTCAAATTACTTAGAAAAGGAACCTCAAAGCAATGGAATAAAGACTACCAGAAGGCCTTTGATTAAGTCAAACAATATTTGCTGAACCCACCAGTGCTGCAACCTCCAAGGCCTAGGAAATCACTGCTACTTTACTCATCCGTGACTGATGAACCAATGGGGGCAATGCTCACCCAGAATGCCCCTGACTCTAATAAAGAAAATGACATCTACTACTTGAGCAAAAGAATGTTGTCCCATGAACTCAAATATGGCTATATAGAAAAGCTATGCCTTGCCCTTGTTTGGGTTTGCCACAAACTGCAACATTATCTTAGTTCCTACACAACTCATATCCTTGCAGACAAAAGCCCTTTGAAATTCCTTATGGAGAAACTAGTTCTTGACAATAAGATGGTAAGATGGATGGCAATGTTGGTAGCATATGATCTCAAATATGTACAGCACAAAGCAATTAAAGTAAGCATAGTAGCAGACCAATTAGCTGCAGCCCCAATAGAGGATGAATGGAGTGAGCTTGAATTCCTCGATGAGGATATCCTATTGATTAGCAATGAAGTTTGGAAGCTTTACTTTCACGGGGCATCAAATAACAAAGGGTATGGCATTGGCATTATGTTCATTACACCAAAGGGGGAAAGCATACCTATAGCCATCAAGCTAAACTTCGAAGTAACAAATAATGAGGTAAAGTATGAGGCATGTATTTATGGCCTTGAAGCAGCAATAAGGTTCCAAATCAAGCACCTCAAAATTTATTGAGACTTAAATATGATAATGTCCCAAGCTTTGGGAAAATGAAAAATTAGAGAAGAGCATTTGGTTCCTTACCACAAATGCCTAGATGAATTGGCAGCCAACTTCTATGAATTATCCTTCCATTATCTCCCGAGAACAAAGAATAGATTTGTTGATGCATTAGTGACACTCACCTCGATGCTCAACATAAGCAATGGCTTCATAACTAGACCAATCATAATTGAAGTGAAGCATGAACCAGGTGCATAACTCATTGCCTGAATATGCAAGTCATTGATAACAAACCATGGTTTTGGGATATTCTTAATTATATCAAGAATGGGCTTTATCCTGAGGGAGCCTCTAAAACGGAAAAGAGGACTTTGAGGCAGTTATCCAAGGGATTCATTCCAAATAGGGATGTACTCTACAAATGGACTTGGGATAATATTCACCTAAGATGTGTCACTGAAGGAGAAGCCCAACAGATCATGGAATGGATGTATGGTGGTGATGAAGGCCCACACATGAATGGTATTGCTTTGTCCTACAAAATCACAAACCAAGGATACTTTTGGCTTACCATGAATGAGGATTGTGCTAAGTATGTGCAAAAATGCCATAAATGCCAAGTTTATGCTAAGCTTCGGAAACAACCTCCTGTACCTTTATCACCAATCACCACGTCTTGGCCATTTGCTACTTGGGGCCTTGACGTCATTGGGAAGATAAACCCAAAATCCTAAGAAAAACATGAATACATCTTGGTGGCAATCGATTATTTTTCCAACTGGGTAGAAGCTGCACCCTACCAAGTGTTAGATTCTAAATGAGTAGCTCATTTTATTTGTAGCAACGTTCTTTGTATGTATGGAGTCCCATTTGAAATAATCACCGACAATGGATCCCACTTCCAAAAAGAAGTCACCTAGTTACTGAAAAAGGAGAAAATCTAACACCACAGGTCTTCTCTTTACAGGCCTTAGACTAATGGAGTAGTAGAAGCTACAAACAAAACTCTCAAGAACATATTTCAAAAATGGCTGACAACTATAAAGATTAGCATCTACATCTACCCTATGCTTTATAGGGATACAGAACATCAGTACGCACTCCAATTGGTGCTACACCATACTGCTTGGTGTATGGAGTGGAAGTAGTCCTCCTAATTGAGGTGGAAATAAAATCAGCTCGGATCATGAAAGAGAGTTAGTTAGATGAAGTAGAATGGGCAAAAGGCTACCATGAATAGCTTAATGCCATTGATGAGAAAAGGATGGATGCCTTGTATCGAATTCAAGGTTACCAACAGAAATTGGCAAGGCATTTCAACAAAAAGGTCAGAGACAGGGGACTATAAGAAGGTAACCTTGTTTTAAAGGAAATTAGAGCACCTATTTATGATCTAAGGGGAAAATTCAGACCCAATTGGAGTGGCTTGTTCATGCTGAAAAAGGTCCTATCTAGAGGAGTAGCTATCTTAATGGATTTGGACGGCATAGAGTTTTCAAGCCCATGCAATTTGGATCAACTCAAGATATATTTTGCATAAGGATCCTTGTAATTCATGCACTGCATTTGCATCCATGTAAAGATAAGAACTACGTGGACTTGATTCTGCATAAAAGAAAGAAAAAATGATGATGAAATTGTTGTAAGGACATATGTAAGTGATCCATGTGGGTTCAGTCCAAATCATTAATAAAATTTCATTATGTGCTACACATTTGTTTGGCTCTTATTTGCATAAAAAAAAAAAAAAAAGATGAACAAGATGTCTCATTTATCTTATTTAACTTTTGGAACATTGAAAAAGAAGATAAAAGACATAAACCATCAAACCAATCTTACAAGCCAAAAGCCTTCCTAAAAAGTATAACAAAGAAATGGGGACAAAAGGTCAATCATGACTCTTATCTTCTTCCTCATCTATCTCCTTAATCATTACAGCTCTCCTAGCTTTCTCAAACTGCCATGAGTTCGCTATCCATCAATCAATATACTCCAAAGTCTTGTCATAATGATGAGAAGGATGAATAGCATGAAAACCTCTCACCCGTCCATTCCTAATGGCTTAGGCCACCATCTCGGTAATAAGGACAGACTGAAACAAAGCACCATATGGAGGCACGCCTTGTCTATGGCCCATCTGGCGCATAACTATAGTAGCATGATAAAAAGTGACCATCCTCAAACCAAAAAGGTAAACCATCCTGTAACCAAAGCTCAAGGTCATAAACCGATTTCTCTTATACCACTCACATATCCAAAGCAACTCATCATAATCCAATTTAAGAAGCCATTTGAGCCACTCCCTTTCAGAGTCCTTCTTGATCACAATAGTATGGGTCTTATACCCAGAAGCAGAGTAATCCATCTTAATAGGAGGAGCCACTATTCAAAGATGGTCCCTCAACCAAATCTGAAGGATAGGGGGACTAATAGTCCATGGACCGCTTGAATCATATGCCCTATCTAGACTCATAATAGTCTCAGCAAGTACAATGACAGCAATAGATCTTCCCTTTTCCATCTGAGGAATCAAATAAGCAACCCTAGCGTCACCCCAACCAGTAGGGCTCACGAAGATATATCTGGCATTAGACAAAAAGAAAGAGCCCGCATCCTCAAATGAAACTAGTTATTGTCCTCAAAACCTTTGGGATCATGAAATTCAGCAACTACAGCAGTTAAATCCACCCAATTCTCCACCACCATGGGACTAGCCACTTTCTTACTGAGATCTAAAAGTCTTCTAAAGGAGTTAAAATATCCCACTCCCTTAACAAGAGTAGCCAAAAGAGCCTTAACATAAGATCCGAGCAACACAGAAAATTCCTCAAAAGTAGGACATGTTTCTTCCATGCTTGCCCCAAACCTAAAGACATGGGCAGCAGTATCCCAAAAGCGTATACAGGTGCGCAAAAAATCCCAGTCAATTTTCACTCCCTTCAAAGTGGGCATGGCACTTACTCCATATTTTCCTAAATTTATTCTCTCCACTTTAGTAAGATTCTTGCACTATAGAAACATTGCATGATTGAAATAGGGCTCCATAAAAGTGAAATTTTTTTTGAGAAAAGTGTAAAGCAAGATGCTTAAAAGTATTGAACAGTGTTCAAAGGTCAATGGAATGAAGTTTTAAGGAGTGGAAAAGCCTATGAATAGCAAAAAATCAAGAGAAATTAGCATTAAGGATGGAACTTGCTGCGGTTGCCACACTTGGGTTACTATAACTGTAGCCTTCCCTGCGGTTGCTGCAAGCCTCTGCGGTAGCCATTTTGGCTACCGCAAGGGCACTTGCGGTTGCCGCAACCCCTTTTGCGGCAACTACAAACTCTGCCAGGTTGTCGCAACACCTTTTCCATCTTCATTCTACAAATTCAGAGCTACAACAAAGCTTTTTAGCTTTAAAAAAAAAAAGGAAAAAAGGGCCCTATTTCAGTTAAATTTAGGAACTGTATTCATGCATATACATGATCAAGATAGAAGTACATCTCATAATAAGTAAAACTGTTCATGACATCATATTTAAGAAAAATATCCATACATATCACAGCATTACATTTTAGAAAACATCCATATATGTTATAACATCACATTAGGAAGGACATCCATTACATCCATATATATCATCCATAAGACTAATAACTCAAAGGAAGGAAAATAGAGTATCTAACGGTGTCTGCGCCTTTCCCTTCTCCGCTTACGTGGAGACTCATCCCCCTCATCACCACTAGCACCTCTATCTCTACTAGCATCTCTGCTTCCTCCCAGCTTCGCTCGGGTCAAAGTAGATAACAGAGCAACAATCAAATGACCCATCACTCTCTGGGCCTCACAGGGCCGATCCATAGGCACTTACAAGATAAAGGAAGTCAAGCAACTGAGCAAGAATGTAAAGTCATGGCAGAATCATGACAACCTACCTTAGAAGTATCGGCTGGAACCTTAGGCCATCTAAATGGCACCACTACAGAAGAATCATACTCAACTAGCTGCCCCTGCTCAATAGAAAAGTACTGACAACGTGTAGAAGGCCATAGACTCTAATGCCAAATGTCACCACCAGATGATCCTGAAGCTACTCCGTGGTCAGGAACATCAATAGTAGGGGCAGGAGTAACCCTAGAAGGCCCCACTTTATTCAAAGGATCCCTAATCGAAGGGGTCTGAGAGGAACTAGCAGTTAATCTCCTAGGATCATAAATATAATCCCTCCTAGGGATACTACTAGTCATTAAGGAAGCTTAGTAGAAGTAATCATAATCAGCATCATAATCTAAGAAATGATCACAAGGGAGGCCTGCCAGCAATGCCTCATCATCTACAATACTCAATCCGTGTCTCATATCAGATGAGGGAGGTAAAGGCACAACCCTATCACCAGTAATCTGTCCTCTGACTCTTTGCCCAAGATAGTATCTTCTCTCATCCCTGAAGTGGAGAAGTAGTCTACATGAGGAAAGCACGTAGTTGGAACCCATCCACTCCGTCACTGATGGTGGCAAGCGACCTTGATAGGCATTCCACCGGACCTATAAAATAGAAAGTAAGTCTGAAACAATTAAAAGCAACAAAAAGCAAACTAGCAAGACAAATACTAGGTGCACACCTAACTGGTTGAAATGGGTCTGATAACCAGTAAAACCCATCTTGTCAGAGCGACTGTGGTTACTATAACTCCATAAGTACCCCCAAGGCACTCTATCAGGAATGAATTTCTAAAGGGTGGAGAGACTCGAGTAAAGTATTCGTAAGCCTAGTACTGCAAACATACAACAATTAGTCAAGATAATAATGAAGTGCAATACAGAAAGCAAAAAATGAGAAAAGAACACATGCTCACCTCCTAAATAACATGGGTACCATATAGGTTAGAGAAAGTGTTTCAGGAGAGATCAGACATCTCCCAATACATCACACACAAGGTAGCACCTCCCTAATCATACTCAGAAATCTAGGTCAGGTCCTCCACTGAAGCCAAGATGCTGAAATCAATGGTGTCTCTCCTCGTCTGAGAAATGGAATAACCCAAGATCATTGTAAGGCACAAACGAGCTGCCTGCTCAGTGGTGTAGCCCCTATATTGGTCTAAGTCTCCAATCCAGTTCTGAAGCCAGACTCTCAATACGTGAACATCAGTGCAAGGAAGGTCAAAACCCAACAGCTCAGTCATCCTTTGACTATCTAGTGTAGTCCAGGAGCCATAAAAGTCCAAAGCCCAATGATAAAAGGCAAACCAACAAGCAAATGGAGATCCATAGGGGTCACCGTCAACTCCCCACATGGAAAATGGAAAGTATTGGTGGTATCCCATCATCTCTCTACCAAAGCCCTTAATAAGGCACGATCGCCTTCACGAGAACAATGCAAGTCTAGCAGACCGAGCAAACCAGAAGGCTTGATCATAGCTCGCACATTAAGATAGCGATTCAAATAAGTAGCAACCCTCACCAAGTTACCTCTACCTCCCCTCAATCTCAAATCACATGACTTCACATGAAATACACAGAAAATATTTTTTTTTGCATGCATAAGAAACTAGAGTTTTCTTCACTTTTTCTGTTTTATTTATTTTATTTCTTCTTAATTATCATAAAATGTCATTGCAAAAAAAAAAAAATATCATCACTACATAATGAACTAGGTTGCATCATATTACTGCTTGTATAGAACTAACCCAAGTGCAGGAAAGAAAATAAATACCTCCATACTGTTAGTAAAGCTTATATGATCTATAGGCTCCTGTAGTAGAACCTCGAGATTCATATCACCTTGGGGCACTGTGTTGCTTCTCACATGCCTTGAACTCGAGAAAGCCATCATGATGAAAGAGTTTTAGAGAGAAAGAGTTTAAGTAGAGAGAGAGAGAGATGAAGTGGAAAGTGGTAAAGATGAATGAAGAAGGGAGGGGTATTTATAGAAGGAATTGTGGGCCCCACCTCATTATTTCCTTCCAGTTCGCATGGTTAAGTTGCTAGATTTTGCCATAACAAATCCATTTTAAGTCAGAATTTAGTTTTATCTAAACAAACAGATATGCAAGATTTTTATTTATACCTCAAAATAGAAAGCAACCCAATCGGAGTTCAGAATCTTTCGTAATTGCAAAAAGTTCAAAAATTCAAAATGTCCAAAAAAATTGAAAAATAGTCCAAAAGAATTCAAAAAAGCCCAAAAACCGACAAGCACCTGAACATAAATCTTAAAACTAACCAATATCCTTAGTCATCTGAAAACTTCTAAAATTTCTCCTGTTCACGCTTATCCAACCTGGCCTCCTGTCCAAATGAATATGATAAGGGGGGCAGCTGTGAACCCTTAATTTTGCACCTCCAAATGACCAACATTTGATCACAAATGCATAGAATCAAACTGGGCTCAAATTAGATCAAAGACAGAGAAGAATGAGCCGAAAAATGAACTGCAGTAGCCTGCGGGCCCACTGCGGTAAGTTGCAGCCGACTGTGGTTACCGCATCCACCTCTGCGGTTACCACAGAGGTCCCTGCAGTAGCCAATTGGCTATTGTAGCTAGCCCTGCGATAACCGCAAAGGGCTCTATGGTTACTGCAGCTGACTCCTTAGTTACTGCACTGAGCCTACTTCAGAATCCTACTCGAAAACTATTAATTTTTAGCTCCAAACTCCTCTTATAAATACCTGGCACCTCATAATAGCTAAACACATACAATTACATGCTTCTATACTCTCCCTAAAGCTTTCTAAACCCTATTTCTAAGCTTTCCAATCATCAAAACCCTCTCCCTAAATCACCAAACCTCTAAAATCTCATTCCAAAACCTCTTCCGTCACATAAAACCTAATTCATAAGTTTCCTAATCATCTCAAAACCTCATTCACAAGCCTCTTAATCATCTCAAGTTCTATTCTTAAGCTTCCTAATCAAGAAAAGGTTTAATTCAAGCCCCTTTCTTTCAAAAGGAATTCAATGTTCTCAAGCAAAAGTGTCATCCAAGTCCCTTCAAGAAGAGTTCACACTATTCAAGAGTCCTTCTTCCACAAGGAGTGCTCGTGATATCCCAAGGCCAAGGTGGAACTTAGATCCGATGCCAAGCTCGCTCCCTACGCTCCTCGCTGATGAAAGCTAAAGGTAAAAGTTCTTTCCTTTCCCTTTTCAATTTCAATTTTAAGATCTAAATATGAAAAGATCTAATTTTTGCTAATTAAAATCTGGCCTAATTAACAAATCCCTAAGCCATTTAAAATCAATCAAAACATAATAACAAAGGCTATGACTTAAAAACCCCTCCTTCGCAAGAAGGAAGAACTGCGTGGGGTTTAATTTTCATTCAAAGGGATACACAGGCTTATCATCTCTAAGGCATTCAACTCCGCAAAAATTAATAATTTCTTCTCTCTATCACCTTCTTCACATAGTTTAGGATTGAAATTACTTTTCTTAAATAAAAATAAAAATTTTAATTCTTTTTTTTTTATAATTATTTTAACATTCACCTTCTTATCTTAGTTGTTTAGATTATTTGGGAAATGTGTGCTTTTCCTAGAATCCAGAGGACTAGAGGAAAGATCCCTAGATTTTGATATTTGGGCTTGTAATAGTTTTAAGTAGTTTCTCCCTTATCTTTTTGTATATTGTAATTGTCATTATTTCATCTTGCCATGCATTTCATGTGTAATATTGTTTCATTCATCATATTATATCTATTTATGCATACATAAAAAACTTCTTTTTACAAAAGCTATTTTGTATTTAAGCCAAATTAATTTTTTATATTGTTTTAACCAAAACCTAGTCCCTAAACCCTCTTTGGTCATTCGGAGACTAGTGCTTTTCCTTGGGATAAATGGTATAATTTTGGAGTCAATCAAATTAGGTTTTTCCTTTAATTTTCCCAACTAAAATAAACAAAATTAAAGTGGCGACTCCTTTTGCAACTTACAACTTACAAAATACAAATTTTATGAACTCATAGCGGGTTCTAATCATGATGTTTCTCCCAAATGGGCATTTTTTATTTCCCTTTAGTGGATCGGACTGGGTGCTCGGGTGAGGTCTCACAGGAATAAGGGTGGGGGCCTCCACATAATTCGCAAACAACATCAGTATTTTTAATAGAATTAATTTAAGTTTTACTTACCATCTTAGTGAGTGCATCTATTAGCAGTTAAATGGTGTCGAGTTCCAAAATACCCTTTGCTTTTGCCATGGTTGTCTCATCTCCCATGTATCCTTAGGATGTAAGTTCTTCAAGAAAAATGATAGCCTCTCTTACTGTCTTATCCATCCATTTTCCACCATATGCCACATTAATAATGTTCCTATTTTCATTTGTTAACCCATTATAGAAAATTTGAGGAATCATCCATTCAAGCAATCCATGAAATGGGCATTGCCTTTGAAGTTTCTTAAACTTCTCCCAAGATGTATAGATTGTCTCATTTGCATTTTGCTTGAAAATGGTGATCTCATTGTGGAATCTTGCAATCTTGTGTGGTGGGAAGTACTTTTAAAGGAATGCTGCTTCAATTGATCCCAAATGGTGATTGATTCACTTGGTAGACTAGCCAACCATAACTGAGCCTTCTCCTTAATTGAGAAAAGGAAAAGCCTTAATTAGACTGCATCATCCGATACTCCATTAATTTTGAAAGTTGCACATACATTTAGGAATGTCAAGATGTGAGTATATGGATCCTCCTGTTGTAAACCACCAAACTAATTATCTTGCACCATTTGAATGATGCTTGGCTTGATTTCAAAGTTGTTGTTTGCAATGGAAGGAGCCACTATCCCTCCAAAACTGCTTGTGATGTCGGGCATAGCAAAATTGCCTAACGTTCATCTTTCTCCAACCATTACACCAAGGTTGTGTTGATCTTCTAAAGCATGCAAAGTTCATTCAATTTCAGGATCAATTGGCAGAAGATCATTAGAACTTCTACTACGTCTCGTATTTAACTAAACAAAAAAGAAACAAAGCAGAAATGAAATCCAAATTAGAAAACAAAAGCCTAAAACAACTTGTCACTATTCTAAATTAATAAAAATTCAAATCAAATTCCCCGGCAACAATGCCAAAATTTGATGTGGGTCAAATTTAATACCCTAGTCTCTAAGACTAAGTATAGAGTGAGTAGGGTGTTGAACTTAGGGAATTTGAAGAATCTTATATTAACTAAATAGATACTAAGATGGATAGGCACACAATATTAAAAAGGGATTTATATCTAAACTAAATTCTATTATTATTATCCTAAATTATGAATAAAGAATGTTAGTTATTAGAATTACAAATCTGGATTGATTTTAATTAGTTATAAGAGTTATATGCATGCAAAGATTGAGAACATGACCTAAAGTTTTTAAAAGCAATTCTCATTATCAATTAAAAGTATTTTGATCTAGAGTCTATAAGCATTCTCATGCCATTATAGAGATAGAACAAAACCATTAAATTTTATGCCATTTCCTTTTATCCCCTTAGAATGGATTGCTTGTCTCTAAGTATTATCCTAACCCCTAAGTAACTTCAATTACTTTTCCACTAAGTTACCCCAACTCTCGTTGTGAATAAATTGATTAACAAGTTATATATGGTGATCAAGCATACACAATATAATTAAGCACTCAATTGAAATTAAATCTTTCAATTCATATAGAAAATAAAGTAATTAAAATCAAAACTTCATTGCAATTCAAATAACTTAAACTTAGTGTAATTCCATAGTGTTAATGACAAAGTAGTGACAAGAAGACAAGTAGAACATCAAAGGAACATGTCAAAAAGACAAGTGAAAGGAAACTTGATGATGTTTTCTTCACTCCTTCTTCAGAAAATTACTTTGTAGAAAGTAGCCTTTGAATGCGTCCTTGAACCTCTTGAAATTTCTTCAATCTTAGACTAATTATATCACTTGAAATTGCACTAAGTATTTGTAATTAAAAGCTATCAAATACTAACTTAACATTCCCTTAAGTGAAGCCAAACACATGTATTCATAAGCCTCAAGGTGTCCCAAGTGATGCCTTTTACAAAAAGGAGTATTTGTGAAGGGATGTCATAAAAGGGTGCTGTAACTACTCGGCACAAGTGGGCATGAGTCGGCACACTAGGCTACTATTACAAGTCGGCATAGGGGGGCACAAGTCAGCACAAAAGACTACTGTCACGAGTCGGCATAGTGGGTCACAAGTCAACACACTCTGTCTCTTTGTCTTAGCCTTGCAAAAAGCCTCCTTCTTCAAGCATTACACCTTTTAAAATTGATATTTGCTAAGAACACTTCAGAACTTAAAAACAAAGTTAAATGCATCAATTTATAATGAAATGAATGCATGCACACACAAAACAATTTATTATTTCATTAGTTTAGTTATACCAATTTGCATCATATCAAGTGTCTAGATTATGACTGGATTCAAAGTAAGATTTAAAGGTTGGAAAGAGACTGCTCAAACCTGATAAAGGACAATCGACATATGAGGTCCTTAGTACATGCTTTGAGAGAGGACGTGAAAAAGATTAAGGCTATAATTGTTGAGCAGATGGGAGACTATGCACCTAGAGATCCCTACAAGATTTATGGTAGGGATGGGCATACTAACTTTGTATGCTCTCTTATCTGCTACTCACCATCTGGATCATTGTATTCGACTAGTTGTAAGCCGAATAGAGACCTCCTTTGCTATCGATATGGTGGCATTAGTCGTATTGCTCTCGATTACCCTCCTGATGAGTATTCACCTATTTGACCCTAAAAGTTACCTGATGTTCACCCTGATGAGTGACATAGCTGAGACTTGAGGTAATAGTTGGTAGCTATTAGTCTAATGGCATTGGACTTATATGAAATGGATGACATTATATGACTACTTAGCTATTTTGCATGGGTTTGATTTTTTTTTTAACTATTACTTATGAGATAAGGGACTTTTATATGATAAGGGAGTTCACTACACTATAAGTTATGTGTTACATGATAATGATACATGACACATGCCATGATATGTGATATAAGTTATGAAATATGTGCCTTGTGATGTGATACTAAATGATGTGTGCTCATGTTAAATGCATGGTAAGTATGATTGTGAACCCTCAAATTTGCACCCTTAGGATCCAACCACAGCTTGACACTTGCTAAAATTCATGCGTCATACATACGGCATTCCTGCTAGCCGGTTAGCAGGTAGGGGTCAAGGGGGCAGCGCCCTTTACGGGGTGTGGGGTAGTGCCCCATTGAAATCAAACTGGGCTTAAATCAGTTATGAACCTTGCACCTTTAGATGATTAGCACTCAATTATGAATCCATAGAATCAAATTGGGCTCAAATTAGATAAAAAATGGATGAGAACGGGCTGAAAAATGAGTTGCGGTAGTTTGCAAGCTAGCTGGGGTAACTCGCAACCGGCTGCGGTTACCACAACTACCTCTGTAATTACTACAGAGGTCCCTGCCATAGCCAATTGGCTACCACAGCTAGCCCTATGGTAACTGCAAAAGGCTTTGCAGTTACCGCAGGTGACACCTTAGTTACCGTTGTGTGCCCCTTTCAGAATCCTACATGGAAACTGTGAATTTTTAACCCCAAACTCCTCTTATAAATACCTAGCACCTCCAAATAGCTAAAACACATAATTATATGCTTTTATACTCTCCCTAAAGCTTTCTAAATCCTATTCCTAATGTTTCTAATCATCAAAACCCTCTTTTTAAACCTCCAAATCTCTAAAACCCAATTCTAAAACTTCTTCCATCACCTCAAACCTTATTCATTAAGCTTCCTAATCACCTCAAACCCTATTCATAAGCCTCCTAATCACCTCAAAACTATCTCTAAACTTCCTAATCAAGAAAATGTGCAATTCAAGTTATTCCTTTCAAAAGGAATTTATGGTTCTTAAGCAAAGATGTGATTCAAGTCCCTCCAAGAAGAGTTTGCACTATTTAAGAGTTCTTCTTCCAAAAGGAGTGCTCGTGATATCATTAGGCCAAGGTGGCACTTAGATCCGGTGCCAAGCTCGCTCCCTACGTTCCTCACTGATGGAAGCCAATGGTAAAAGTTCTTTCCTTTTCCTTTTCAATGTCAATTTCAAGATCTAAATCTAAAAAGATCTAATTTTTGCTAATTAAAATTTGACCTAATTAACAAATCCCTCAAACCCTTAAAATCAATAAAAATATGATAACAAAGGCAATGACTTAAAAACCCCTTCTTTGCAAGAAGGAAGAACTGTGTGGGGTTTGATTCCCATTCGAAGGGATATGCAGGCTTGCCGTCTCTAAGGCATTCAACTCCGCTAAAATTAACAACTTCTTCTCTCTATCACCTTCTTCACATAGTTTAGGATTGAAATTACTTTTCTTAAATAAAAATCAAATTTTTAATTCTTTTTATTATAATTGTTTTAATACTCCTATTTTAGTGGTTTAGATTATATTTAGGGAATGTGTGCTTTTCCTAGAACCCATAAGGGCTAGAGGAAAGATCCTTTGTTTTAGCATTTTGACTTGTAATAGTTTTAAGTAGTTTTTCCTTTATTTTTTGCATCTTCTGATTATCATTGTCTCATATTTGTCATGTATTACATGAGTAATATTTGTTTCATACATCATATTATATTTAATCATGCATACATAAAAACTACTTTTTTTTTTTTTTTTACAAAAGCTTTTTCATATTTAAGCCAAACTAATTTTTTTGTATTATTTTAACCAAAACCTAGTCCCTGAACCCTCTTTGGTCATTCAAAGATTAGTGCTTTTCCTTGGGATAAATGGTATAATTTTGGAGTCAATTAAATTGGGTTTTTCCTTTAATTTTTCAAACTAAAATAAATAAAATTGAAGTGGCGACTCCTTTTGCAAATTACAACTTACAAAATACAATTTTTCTGAACTCATAGCAAGTTCCAATCGTGATGTTTCTCCCAAATGGGCATTTTCGATCCCTTTCAGTGGATCGGATTGTGTGCTTGGGTGAGGCCTCACAATGATATATTAATAGTAAGGTTAAAAGGGTTAGAAGTGAGTTAGCATTGAATACCCTCACCTGTTATAGTAGAATGCCTCCTAAGAAGAAGGTTGGTACAACTGCTTAACTTGTTAAGGCTAATGAGAATGTGGTATCAGACACCACTTTAGATGATGCCTCTGCACCAATGAGGTCGAGAGAGAGGTCTAAATTGAGAGTACCGACCATGGGCTCTAGTGAGCATGCCTCTTCACAAGAGGTTCAAGTTATACGCGAGGAGATAAGGGACTTGTGCAAAGAATTAGATGAGTTGCAAGCTTAAAGATAGGAAATGCTGCCAACATAAGAGGAGAATAGAGTTTGGCCTCCCATAGTAGTGGCACCTTCACAAAAAAAAAAAGGAAGCGGTTGCTTGATGAGGGAATGACTATTCTAAAATTTAAGAAGTTGTAACCATATACCTTTTGTGGTGAGGAGGGTGATGAACCTCATGAGTTTTTAAACAAGATAGATAAGCTAGTTTGTCAACTATCCTACTCTAATGCTCAGGTGATTGAGTTGGTAGGACTTTAACTCAAGAAAAAGGTATGGTACTAGTATGAGAGGAATATTAAAGACTGACTTTATAGAGTAGATCCACCTACTTGGGTGGAGTTTAAATAGGGAATGATGGATCAATTCTTACCAGAAGGTGAAAGGCAAGATAGGGCACTACAGTTTGAACAGTTGAGGCCAAAACCTGACATGTCAGTGTCAAAGTATGCTAATGAGTTTAGCCGACTTAGCAGGTTTGCCGTTAACATCATTCCTACTGAAGCTAGTCACATCAATCACTTCTTAAAGGTATTGATTACACCTCTGTTCAACTCTTTGGTAGCAACTGAGTTTTAGACCTTAGCCAAGCTGATAGATAAGGTTAAGATAATGGAGAAGAGGCATAAGGCTGAGAGAGCTAAGCAAGCTGAATGTGAGCAGAAGAGCAAGCATAAGTGCAAGGATCATAAAGGTTAGCATAGAGGAGGAAGAGGAGGTCCAGGAAAGAATCTTTGCTAATGACTTCAACATTTTGACAACATAATGATCAATCTAAGCAAAGTTTCCTCACTTATGGCCAGTATGGCAAGAAGCATCTTAGAGTTTGCTAGAAAGTCTCTAGCACATGTCTGAAATGTGGTCAAATTGGCCACTTTATCAAACACTACCCACAGATGGGAAATTTGGGAAATGTGATGCCTCTACCACCTAGACCATTGCAACCTCAATGGTAAGGAGCCAAGAATATAGGACCAGCTATTAGAAACACATCGACGGTAGACAACAAGGGCAAAGGTTACCTCTTCACTTTGAATCAACAAGAGGCTCATGCTTCGCATACTGCCATCATAGGTATCATTCCCATTTAAATCTCTAGTGTAAGATCCTTGATAGATTCTGGTGCTATGCACTCATTTGTGTCTCTGTGTTTTATTAAGAGTTTGGGTAGAGATAAAGAGTTAATTAATGAACGCTTAGTAGTATCAACTCCTTTGGGAGAGATGATGGAAGTAAAATATGTATTTAAGGACTGTGAGGTAGACATTGACAGACGAAAACTTCCAATGGAGTTGTTAGAACTTGATTTACTAGAATTCAATGTAATCTTAGGAATGAATTGGCTATATGAGCATGGAGCTCGTATTACCTATATAAAGAAGCAAGTAGAATTTTGAACTAAGGATGAGGGAGAGTTTATATATCAAGGAGATAGGAATGAGAACCCTCTGAGTTTAATATTAGCTTTGTGAGCTAAAAGGATGTTAAGGAAAGGGTGTCAAGCATACTTAGCTCATATAGTTGATTCCAATAAGGAAGTTGTTGTTTATGGCAAGAGCATACCAATGGTAGACAAGTTCATTAACGCCTTTTTAGAAGATCTATCTAGAATACCACCAGATCGTGAGATTGAGTTCAGCGTTGAATTGCTACCCGGCATACAACCTATATCAATACCACCATATTATATGGCACCTATGAAGTTAAAAGAATTAAAGACACAACTGCATGATCTACTCGACAAGGGTTTCATCCAACCGAGTAGCTTGCCATGGGGCACTCTAATGCTATTTGTGAAAAAGAAAGATGGCTCATTCCATATGTGTATCAATTACCATTAGCTAAATAAGGTCACCATCAAGAATAAGTATCCTTGCCAAGGACAGACAATTTATTTGATCAACTGCAAGGAGATGGTTACTTCTCAAAGATACACTTGAGGTCTAGTTATCATTTGCTAAAGATCCATAGAGAAGACATATGCAGGACTCCTTTCCATACAAGATATGGTAATTATAAGTTCATGGTCCTACTAGTCAGTCTGATGAATACTCTGGTTGCTGTCATGGACTTGATAAACTGAGTGCTCAAGCCATTTCTCAATAAGTTTGTGATCATTTTCATTGATGAGATCCTAATTTACTCTAAAAGTAAAAGGGAGCATGAAGAGCATCGAAGGATCATGTTGTAGATGCTACGTGATCACCAACTCTACGCGAAGTTATCTAAGTGTGAGTTTTGGATGGAATCTATTAATTTTCTTAGGCACGTTGTAAGTAAAGAGGGAATTCAAGTTGATCATAAGAAAGTTGAAGCAATAGTCGATTAGCCATAACCCACAATGGTTTCTAAAGTTTGGAGTTTCTTAGGTATGGCTTGCTATTACTGTAGATTTGTATAGGACTTCTTTAAGATAGCATCACCATTGACCAAATTGACCAAGAAATAGGTTAAGTTTAATTGGGAGGCATCCTGTGAAGAGAGTTTCCAAAAGCTCAAGAAGAGCTTGATATCGACTCCAATTCTGGCTTTATCAGAAGGTGAAAAAGGGTTTTCGATCTACTATGATGCCTTAAGAATAGGGCTTAGGTGTGTCCTAATGTAAACTAGTAAGGTGATTGCCTATGCATCATGGCAACTCAAAAAGTATGATGTGAATTACCCTACTCATGAGTTGGAATTGGCCATAGTAGTATTTGCTCTAAAGATCTGGAAACACTATATGTATGGAACAAAGTTCTCTAGTATATCTTAAACCAAAGAGGCCACAACCTAAGGCAAAGGGGATAGGTTGAACTGTTAAGGACTACAATTACCAGATTCTCTACCATCCTAGAAAGGCAAATGTTATGGTGGATGGTTTGAGCAGGAAATCAATGGGAAGCCTAGCCCTTGTGGCCGTGCACAAAAGACCTGTTGTAAAGGAATTAAGAGGACTATTTAGCCAGGGCATGAGGATGGAGATTGGAGAATCACAAGTTCTATAGGCAAATTTTCAAGTGAAGACAAAGTTATTAGAGGAGATAAAGACTTCACAAGATAAGGATGCGCACTGGGTTAAGTTAAGGGATGAGGCTAATAAAGAAAAGAACCCTGAGTTCGAAGTAGTCGATGGTGTTCTAAAGTGTAGTAAGAGAGTATGTGTGCCTGATATGAACAGACTAAGGGAGAAGATATTGAAACAAGCAAATTAGACACCTTATTGTACTCATCCTGGAGCTACCAAGATGTATCATGATGTAAGAGCAAATTATTAGTGGCCTGGATTGAAGAATGACATGGCTAAGTTGATGGTGTCTTACCTAACTTGCCAACAAGTCAAGTACAAACATCAATGACCCTCTGCACTACTACAGGAGATTAAGCTACATGAGTAGAAGTGAGAGTATGTCATGATGGATTTTGTAGTTTGTTTACTTAGAACCCGTAGAGGATATGACTATGTATCGATCATAGTGGATCAACTAAAGTTTGCCCATTTCTTGGAAGTTAAGACCATGTACTTTGCAACTAGTATACACAATTGTATATAGATGAGATCGTGAGACTACATGAAATACTAATGTCCATCATCTCAAACAGAGGCACTCAGTTCACCTTGAGATTCTAGCAAAAGTTGCAACAAGAATTGGGAACACAACTGGACTTCAGTACTGTGTTTCACCCTAAGATGGATGGGCAGTTCGAAAGGACAATTCAGACATTAGAAGATATGCTAATAATATGTGTCTTAGATTTTGGTGGTAGCCGGGATAAGTACCTACCTCTGATAGAATTTACCTATAATAATAGTTACCATTCGTCCATTGGTATGGCACCATACAAAGCCTTATATGGAAGGAAATGTTTTTCTCTAGTCTATTGGATTGAGCTTAGAGATAAATACTTAGAGATGCTAGAATTGTTTAAGGAGACTACTGTGAAGGTACCACTGATATTAGACCAGCTGAAAATGGCCTTCAGTCGACAAAAGTGCAATGCAGATCCTAAGAGAAAGGATGCCCATTTTGCCATGGGAGATCACGTTTTCTTAAAGGTTTTCCCAATGAAAGGTCTCATGAGGTTTGGTAGGAAAGGAAAGATATCACCTCACTTCACTAGTCCATTTGAGATCTTGGATAAGGTTAGGGAAGTGTCTTATAAACTTGCTTTACCCCCAACGTGTCAGATCCATCCCATGTTCTGCTACCACCAGATATTACAATAGATGAGCAACTATATTATGAAGAGATACCAATAGCCATATTGGATCGATAAGTGAAAAGACTAAGAAATAAGGAGATAACTATGATCAAGGTCCACTAGCGTAGTCATTAAATGGATGAGTGTACTTGGGAAGTTGAGGAAGGGATACAGTAGAAGTATCCCTTACTTTTTGAGAATGTATGAGCAAGTATCTAAATTCAAGGATAAATTTCTTTTAAGGGAGGGATAATGTAACAACCCATACACTTACTAGGAGTTTCATGACAAACTACTTGATTTTAGAGTTATTGTGACAAAGTGTGTGCTTTCATGAAATTTCATGAGCCATGTGATTTATGAGCAAGTGGCATGCTAGACTAGTTCTAATATGCATAATATGAATTATGAACATGAAATAGGTGCTTTATGTGAAGTGCATATGCATTAATTAATTTAATGCATATAAAGTGAATTTTCATGTACATAGTAATTTTTTAAGTATAAAATAATTTTTATGAGCATTTTTAAAATATTTTAAATTAAATATTTTTTGGAAAATTTTAATGAAAATAAGAAGCAAAATATTTTATTTTTAATACATGTTAATTAGCCCATAAATTGGGTTAAAAATCCAATTTATCAAAAGCTCAAGACACCTAAACACTGCTAACCTAGCTCATTAATGGCAATCTTGTAATTTTTCACCAAAACCCTAAAACCTAAGCTATACTCAGCCTCCCAT
>CANTUT010000950.1:5000-85474 GCA_947687605.1 Reutealis trisperma
TCCTTTTACTATTCCCTTAGCATTATTCAAGTATGTACCTCATGTAACCCATTGAGGCCAACTATGTTGAATTTTGCTATACCTTTTGTAACTTTGATTGCTATCAAACTTTCATATCACTATCCTTATCTTCCAAAATCATAGAAGATGTCAATAATCTTTCACTAGCACTTTAAATTTTACTAGTATAGTCATATTAACTCCAACTCGATTTAACTTTCACCTATCATAAGGTACTTATTAGAACTGATTATGTTTCTTACTCATAGTCACGTCATTCATTTAGATTTCACTCCTTGGGTATTCTTATGGTTCTTAAGGCTCTAAGTGGCACAGTATATAGACGTTATAATGTCACCGTTATGGTAGAGAAACCTTAGGTGTTACATCATCGTGAGTTTAAACCCAAATAAGCATTCCGGTTCCCTCTAGCGGATCAGGTCGGTGCTCGGACAAGGCCTAACAAATCCCATCTCCCATCTCATCTTAATATTCAAGTGAGATAATTTAAAAGTTCATATAAAAGCACAAATTCACAGTATATAAAGAAATCCATTAGTTATATAATTAATATCTCATATTGCATAAATTCATAGAAATACTTTAAATTAATTTAACCATATAATCATATATATTATAATCATATATTAACTCATATATATATTTAAGAAAAATATATAAATAACTTTCTTATTATTTAATCAAACCGGTAATAAAACAATATACAATTATTATTAACAAATTCATAAAATTCCTATAATATTGTTTCATTTGCTTAATAAAATTATTTTAATATGATCTATGTAATAATTAACTATATATATGCTTACTAATAATTTAAAGGAAAATTCATATAATTTAATAATATTCAACTATATAATTAAAAGAAAATCATCAATGATTTAATTTCATTTTAAACAATTTTGTAATGATTTTTATCTATCAAATTAACATTTAAACAACTAAATATGAACAAATTAATAATTTTTCAAGCGTTTAAACACTAGAATTAACTTAATGGAAAGGCATTCTAGGCTTACCAAAATCAAATTCTCGCAATCTAGCTTCGGAATTTGATTGTACGCGAAGAACTACCTGCTGAAGCATTTTTGTCACCTCCACGCATGGGCGACCATCTGACAATGCGTAGCTAGCAGGGTCGATACCATTTTGTTTGTCTTGATGTCAAGAACTCGGATATACCCACCACTCGCCACTATGCTCCTCCATTCTGTCGAAAAATGCCTCAAAAGATTTGGTGGCTCAACTTTCGATCTCCTTCTCCGGTCATCCTCAACCAATGAGCTAGGTATCAAATTGAAGCCCATGTTGAGCCATTCCATAGCCACCAGAATCACCTTCATCTACTGCTGGAATCACCAAAAATCACAGTTCAAATCCTCAGCGCTGGCAAAACTTTGCCTTGCACATGCGCTGCCTGCATCTGCCACTCTTTACCGTTGATGGTCTCCTTGTGGTCGCTGGACACCCAGCTTCCTTCTGGTGTAGGCCTTGCAGCCCACCACCGGTTTATGGCTATCCAACAGCCCTCCTCTCTCTCGGCTTCTGTCTCTCTTCCTGTCTTCTAGTTCTCTGTCCATTTTTCTTTCTTTTTTCTTTTTTTCCTTCTTTTGTTTACATACACATATAATTTTTTTCTTATATATAAAAATTCTTAACAATTTACACAATTATTATTATTATTATAAACCAAACAAAATAACATATTTTTATTTTATAGTACTTTCAAAATAAAAAAAATCAAACTTATTTGAAAATATTTTCTTAAATTACATTCTATTATTTTTTATCACAAATATCTTTATTAATAATATTTTCATTTTTTTCATACTCATTTTTAATAAAATTTATCATATTAAACTAAAATTTTCTTAGTAGTTGATTTCTTAAAATACTCTCATTCCCTAAATTTATTGAAAAATAATCATATTTCTTATTAAAAATAGAAATCCAAAAATAAGGAAAAATCGGGTTGTTACTGTTGCATTATTTGTGAAATTGGTTTATGTAAAGTATTTGGATGCATTATGGAAATGGTTAAAGAGAATTATTGGTAATAACTGATAAAGATGTAAATACAAAAACGAGTGATAGTGATTTGAATGTGAGTAAACTTTTGATGAAATTAAGGTATGATTTTAAGAGATTTGTGTCAGAGATATTAAAGTGAAAATGTGAATTTAATGTCATAATCTGTGCATATCATGTTATAAAAAAAAAAAATTGGACTAGTTGGTTTAAGCTATTTAACTGAAATTGGCAGCCTGTTTGTTTCAATTCATTAAAAAACTTAAATTTCAGTTAAATTATCATTTCACCAATTTTTAACCAGTCGGATATGTATTAATGAAAATCTTTTATAAAATGATAAAAAAAAAATGAAAAATAAAGAAATTTTGTTTAATCCGTCTGTTTGGTTGAACCTTGAACCAATGACCTGTCTGATTCGATCACCAGTCTGACTTTTAAAATAATGGTGCATATAGACATTAGAAAGATTGTTATTGATTTTCTGGAGGAATAAAAATTAATCTATAATGTGTCAAAGAGATTAAGTTTATCAAAATTAATAAGAACATACAACCTATATTAAAATTATGAGAAAACAATAGACATACTAAGTACTAACATGAAAATCAATCTATAATTAATAATTATACAACAGAATAACAACAAAATAAATTAGAAAATTATAATAAAACGTATCTATCAATTCGTTTACTTTATTTTCTCTAAAATATTCTTAAATATAAGAGTATCATTTAAAATTATAAGAAATGATTTATTTAGATATGTTGGACTCATCTTATTTTAATATTGGGTATGTATTGCCTTTTAAGGTATATCCATATATTTATATAGAATCTATAATTATTTTGTATTATCATTCTAATTATATTAAATATGTACGATTATACAATTTAGGTAATATTTATTGTATATAATTGTATTTTCGTTGAATTTTTTAGTTTTCACATGAAAATTTAACTTAACTTGAATTCAACAATTAAAGTGAATTTAATAATCAAGTTATATAAATACTTTCTATGATAATCTTAAAAGTTGATCAATAAGATTTCAACCTCAAGGTATTTATATGAGAAGTTCTATATCATTTTATAATTAAGTTACAAAATATTAGTCATTAAAACTTTAATAAGGAAAAAGTGGAAGTTTAAAATAAATATTTATATTTCTAACAAGTTCTAATGAGTTATAATAGAGATCAACGAGTGAAGCACGTTGGAAAAATCTAGTAAACTTAAAAATATCATATACATTTATGTACGTTAATATGTGTACATTATATAAAGTAATAAAACATATAAAAGGGTATTCAAGCGATGTATTATCATTCACCCACCCATGAAACGAATTTTATATGACGAGTTACAATTGAATAACCTGTCAAAATGGTTATTATTTATTAGGACTAAGGATGGATATTAAAAGTTCAAATTGAATAAAGTAATCAAACTAAAAATATTTAGAGTTAGATTAAATTGTTGATTTTTGACCTTTTTTTATTAAATTGGACTGAGTGAAATATTTTGATATGATTTTGGATATTAATATGTATCCATTCGAAAATTAGATAGAATTAAACAGAACTGTAGTGAATTAAATTGAATCAAAATAATCAAAGTTTTTAATTTTTTATTTATAATATATAAGTAATGCCAATTGAATAATATATAAATAACATAAAAATTATAAGATTATACATGATCTTATACCAATTACCAAATTATATCAAGATTATATCACAAGAAAAAATAGAATAATTATAAATTTATAATTATAAAAGTGTATATCTCAATTGAATATAAATATTGATATCTATATAATTTAATTAAATACTAGATTCATTAAATTTGTATTGATGAAAAATTAGTAATATAATATGGACTAAGTTTTAATAGCACATATTATGATAAAATATTTTAAATTCATTACATATATGTTTAAATTTTTTTTTAAATATATATTATGATCAATTATTTTTTTTTAAATATATATTATGATCAATTATTAGAAGACATTGCCCAGAATTATTTAGAATGAAGATGAAGAATCCATATAACCACCCCAATTAAATTGGAATTAAGTTTTAGTTAAGTTATATATGTTATGATCAATCAGTAAGTGATAATAAGAAAATATGATGTATTAGTATATAAAAACACACACCCAAATAAAAATATGCATACACTATAATTTCACAAAATTCATTTTATTTATAAGAATAGAATAAATAGTATTAAGTCATTTAATTTATATGAATAAAATAATAACTTCACTTTCACATAATGCATAAATCTAATGCAATTATCAAACTACATATATTATGATAGTTAACTAATGCAATTTATGATTTTCTATTCATATTTACTTTAAAAATTGATTTATTTTAAATATATATTCATATCTTTTATCTATAACATTGTTAAAAATTATTAAATATAATGTTAAATCTTGAATTTGATTTAACCAATACTATTTTATTATTTCTAGTTATAAAATAAAATTACGTAATGATTAATCAATTGTAAAGAAAAATATTAAAACTATCTTATAAGAACTAAATATACTTTAGGAATAAGTACAAAAAGGTACCATATGATTTGACTCATTTTTACTTATAGGTTTGTGGAATTTTTTGTGACAAAAAGGAGTTTGGGGTTTGCACCATTAACAATTTAGGATTTCTGTCACTAACACTATTAATAAACATTGATGTGCTGCTTATTTGGTGAACGTGAGTCCCATTTTTTTATTTTTTAATAATAAATTATATCCATGTGGCTTCACTGTTAATAAACATTGATGTAGTGCTTATTTGGTGAACGTGAGTCCCATTTTTTTATTTTTTAATAATAAATTATATCCATGTGGCTTATCATCAAAATTACAAAAAAAAAAAAAAAACATAACACAACATATTTATATTTTATTTAATAAAAGAAAAAAATTGAAAAGAAAGTTACGAACTCAGTGATGCTTTTGTCATCGCCGACGATGAGACCAACCACCACAGGCTTGATCTCAATTGCATCCTTCGAAGCTTCATCCATTATCGTCTGTTGATCCATCATTGCCAACGTCGAGGATTGAGTTGGGCCGGTGTGTGACATTGAAGAATGATTTTTGGTGTCAAACATAGGCAATGGTGTGATGGAGCAGCATCCTTGCTGTGAAATCCAGAGAAAAACCCAAAATATAAATCATTCATTTTTTTCTTTATTTTCTTTTCTTTTCTTTTTTTCCTAGAGGAAGAGGAAGGTGAGAATGGTCAAATAATTTTTTGTGATTATTATGGTTTCTTGGATTAATTAATAATATTATATTGTTTGTATTGAAATTGATTTATTTACTAGAGTTCATTTTTGTAATGAGCTTTTGGATTGTTGGTTTATCTACTTGATTTCCAATGTTTTGGATTTTTTTATTCAATTGTGATGAGGGACGAAATGAGCCCAGATTGGGTCCAGGCCCAACAAGTAATACATAACCAATACCGTCCAGCAGATAGTAATCCATTCTTCACTTGTATTAGGTGTCCTAAGTGAACTAATAGAAGCAATATGAGTTTAGTATCCAATTTGGATTACAATATGTTACTTGTTGTTCTAACAAAATTAGGACCTAATACCTATAAATACCTCAATTGTAAAGCCTAAAAGACAGAGTTAATTACATTACAGTTCGATTACCATTAATAAAACTTCTAGGGAAATTATCTCAATTTATTTTACTTTACATCATTCAATGCTATTCAATCAAACACTCTTCAACATCCTTTGTTTGATCAAATTCAGTTCGATCAAATTGGCGCTTTCTGTGGGAAATAATTGGACGAATTGTATCCTTTGCAAATTATTTACAATCTTTTCAAAGTCTATCATCATGACAAGCAATAGCCACGATGATCAAGATAATTTTCCTAGGGATCTCAGGGGTAGTCAAACTCACCTAGAGCTCCCTAATTAGGAAGAAACTAACACTCTTATAGTTCGTTTTGGCCCTATCAATGTTAATATAGCATTATAATAGCTCAGTATGTCCATTCTTCGGGCAAACAACAGTCAACTTGTGGTACTAACACTAGAGGCTACATCCATATTGCAGTTATTATTAATAGCCCTTCAGACCCCATAAAATCCCCTCTTACCAAGTACTTGAGCTGGAGCCAAACCGATATAGGAAGGAGGCTTAAATCAGAGACTAGACTTTGACACAGTCTCATAGAGAGATTCAAAAAGAAACGACCAAACTAAACGAAGCAAAGGAGGAAGGTCTAATGCAGATAGATCCTAGTTCAGAGGACCATCCCATAATACTAGAAATACCTTTACAACCAGGGGCACATACCTTACTGACCAAGAGCAAAGAGCTTGCACTAAGAGCCGAAGCCAGAGCTATGAAGAACAATGCGCTAGAAATCAAAACCAAACTAACAAAAATCACAAGAAAGGATAAGAGGACTATGAGGAAAGTTCCTCAGAGTCCTCATCACAAAGCAAGGGATAAGGAGAACAAGAAGCGGCTAGTCAATGAAACACAGAAGACATAAAGGACAGGGTCAAAAAATTCCTGGATAAATTTACAGGGGAGACAGGGAGGAAATCTATAGACAAAAGTTTCAAATTAGTGCTAAAATCCCCTTTCACCATGTTGATCCAAGAATACAAAAGTATGGTGGAGAAACGAACCTAAGAGCCCAGGTAATGGACTATAAGCATGTGGTCGAGTTTCAAACAGGGAGTGACGAAGTGCTATGCAGAGCCTTTAGAGGGTCACTTAAAGGGGAAGCCACTAGATGGTTTGACAGCCTCAAGGAAAAAGCATTTCAAACTTTGCCCAGCTCGCCACCATTTTTATGTAGAGATTCACAGCTAGCATCCCTTTAGAAAAACAAACTCAAAGTTTAGAGGCTATTACCCAGAAGGAAGGGAATCCTTAAGAGACTATGTGGCTCATTTTAATAGAGAAGCTCTTAAAGTCACCAACTTGGATTAAGCCTGAGCAGTGGAGGCATTGCAAAATAGCACCAACCATACTGATTATTTCAAAGGGTTATACAGACACGCACCTACCACCTTGGAGGAAGCCATGGTAATTAGCCATAAGTATATTAAGCAGGATTATGCCTTTGCCTTTAAGAAAAAGAAAAGAGGCGAAGCCCCAAAGGGAGGACCTAAAATGAAAAAACAAGATGAAAGGTTTAGAAAAAACTTAGTAGTGGGGCAAAATAGTAGTAGTAAGACTCAAACACTTTATACCCTAGACTCGCTAAGAAGAACTCTTCTAAATGCAAGCCCAGTTGAGGTGTTTGTGGCATTAAAAGATAAAGACATTTGGGTTTGCACCTAACCCCTACTGAAACTAGTAGATTAGAGAAGCAGAAACAACTTCTATCTATTTCACAATACTCATGGGCATAACACCAATGATTGGCAAAGATAGAAAGATTAATCAAATAAGTGTACTTAGGAAATTTTGTAAAGAATGATAACAGTGATCAAGGAAGAACCAATAAAGATAAGGGGAACCAACCAGTCAATGATGGGTCAATAAGAGTGATTAATTGCCTTACAGGGGGCCTGATGAACCAATAAGATGTAAACAGATGAAAGCCTCATAAAGGAGAAAAGAAGCCCTCGAGTTTATTTTTTACAATGGAACTAGGGAACTAGTTAGCAGGGCAAATGGCAGTAGCATAAAATACCCCCATTCTGACCCTCTGGTGGTGCAAGTAGTGGTCGTGAACTTTCTAGTAAAAAGAATCTTAGTTGACGATGGGAGCTCAGTCAACCTCCTTACTGTTGATGCATACCCTTGAATGGGATTGAGAGAATGCAAACTGTAAGATGTAGGGACACTGGTTCATACATTAGTATAGACAGAAGTGCCATTAGTAGGAATAGCCAGGTTACCCATCACCTTGGGTACAACCCCAGAGACCGTCACCACCATGACCAACTTTGTGGTGGTCAGGCTACCTTTAGCATATAATATTCTTATTAGGAGACCCATCCTCTACGATTTGGTTGCAACAACTAACATTTAGGCAGTTAAGAATGACGATTCCTAAGCTTGAAGGAGGAGAAGTCACTGTCTATGGAACATAAAAGCAAGGGGAACTAGTGAGGAAAAAAGCAAAAAAAAATCCCCTCAAACAGAGAAGGTAGTGTAACAACCCACATCTACCCTAGGAGTTTTCATGACAAATTTCTTGAATTTATAGTTGTTGCAATAAAATATGTGATTTTATGAAAATTCATGCATGATGTGATTTATGAGTATGTAACATGTTAAATTAATTTTAATATGGCTAATATGAGTTGTCATTGTGAAATAAATGATTTATATGAACTGCATTAGCCCCAAAATTACCTATAATCAGCCCCAAAATGAAATAAAAAGCCTAAATATCCAAAAGTCCATTACACCAAAATACTCCTAGCCTACCTCATTAAGGGTAATTTTGAAAGTTGCCTAAAACCCTACATATATTAATGTAAAATTTGGCCAGCCCTAGTGTTCTAGTAGCCACACTCTATTATTTTAGTATTTTGATGGAAAAATTCTTTCAAAATAATTCTCTCTACCAAAATTCTCAAAAACACTTTCAACTTTGCGATTTCTTGATCGTAATTATATGTTTTTCTTCTTTTTCAATTTCCTATCTGATTTCTATGAAATAAATTATGAGAAAATTATTTTGAACTAAGTATTTACTAATTTTTATGATTTAATTCAGTTTGGGTGAATTCTTGAAAGAGAAATTAATTTCTTTATCGAAATCACCAACCTCTCTATGCGATTTTTCCAAAGGTGAACCCTACAACTTAAAATTGAAATTTTCATGCATAAACATTACCAAGGGGGCAATTTTTACATACTTCTATTCTAAACTAATTTTTGATATATTTAGATGAAAAATATTGGATAAAATCATATTTTTTCATATTACTGTAAGACCAAAAAGTTTAAGAAAACAAAAAAATTCAAGGTTTTTATGCTAGAACTTATAAGTTGGAAAATTCCATGATTTCATGTGCATATCGCTGTCGATTTGGGTATAGAGGAATTCTAATATGATATTTATTTTGTTTGGATGAAAAATAATTATTTAAATCATGTGTTGCATATCGCTATAATGAACAAAAAGCATGGAAAGCTTGAAAACTCATGATTTTCTTTCTAAACCCTAAATTTGGAATTTTTATGTATGAAAAACATCCATGGCAGCCGATTTATACATATTAATGTTCTAAAATGATATTTGTTGTGATTGAATGAAAAATAATGATTTAAACCACATGTTACATATTACTGTAATGATTAGAAAGTACTGGAAACAAGAAAACTCATGGTTGTTCATCCTAGAACTTAAGGTTGAAAATTTTCATGCATATGAATGTATATATGGGCCAATTCCTACATGTTTATATTCCAAAATGATTTTAGTTTTGATTACATGAAAAATCTTGGTTCAAACCATGTTTTTACCTATTACTACAATAGACGGAAAGTGCAGAAAAATAAGAAAATTTAGGTTTTCTTTGGAATGGAGCATTCGGCCTACATTGAGATTCCTATCCCAATGTCCATAATTTTTTGTGTGATGTATTTTAATGATTATTGATATGTATGAATGAATAATAAATGATTAAATTGCATGTTGGTAGAAAGAATGACTCTAGACAAGGCTAGAGGCAATTTGGTATACTTAAGGTATCTTAATTTTATGTTGAGATTAATACGTGAATATGATTGGAGAATGTGGAAATAGATTGTATGATGACTTGATAATAATTTAATGATCCTGAATTGATGAAGAGATTGATTGAATGAATTGGTCATAAGAGATAAGCATGGCACTTGAAATGCTATTTGTTAAGTTGACATATATGGAAGTGTTAAGTGTACTAAGATGATTATTAAAGTGAATTGACATTAAGATAATGATATTTTATTGACCTTAGAAAGGTATTGATATGAATTATAATGTGTTTTTACATGGATCTATAAAAGCTAAGTGTACAAGACTTTTAAAGTCAACAAGTTATGTGCAAGTGATGAAGTGCACTTATATGTGCAACTTTAAGTATATGTGAATGTTATATGTGCATGGGTAGTTATAGGATAGGATAGCATCATGATTAAATAAATACTAAGTATTAAATTAAATATTATGTTAGAGCTTAAGGAGTTTTAGAGGTTTAAAAGGGCTACGTGTACTAGGAGCAAAGGAACCACAAAGTGAGTAAACACTGTGTTCATGTTACAAGTGTGAGTAAACATTATGTTCAAGTTAAAGTGCAACCTATCATGTTTTGTGAACCTTTGATATCTTGAAACCTAAGTTCTTTTCTATTTTAATGATTCTTTGTACACTTGGGTTGCCAAAGGACAATTGGTCCAAAACTATTTTTGATTATCTAGTGATAATATCTTTGCGATTATTGCCCTAACTTATATTTTTTTGGAACTATACTATTGTTCATCTTTTGTTAAAAAAGCTAAACTCCTATTGTTGTTATGTTACATGTGATTGTCTTCTTCAATGCTACTATTACCTTCATATATTATAAATTATGTTATGAGTTATGTGTGAATATGGTAGTAGCCTTCACTTTACATGTTATGAGTTATGTGTGAACATGGCAGCAACCTTCACTTTATATGTTATAAGTTATGTGTGGACAAGGTAGCCACCTTTACTCCATATTATGTTACGAGTGAACAAGGTAGTAGCCTTCACTCTATGTTATGTTACGAGTGGACAAGGCAGCAGCCTTCACTTTATATTATGTTACGAGCGGATAAGACAGCAGCCTCCACTCTATATGTTATGATTTATAAGCTAATTTTTGTAAACCTAGTTAAATTGCAAGCCATGAACTATGAATCATAAATTATGAACTATGAGCTATAAAACCTTCTAAGGGATATATGTTATTGTTTACTCATTGAGATCATCTATCGCACTCATTTTTCTTTATATGGTTCTAGGTGAGTAGTGTGAGGAGACAAGGCGATGGCTTAAGCATCCTACTTCGTTTGGGGAATTCCTTGTCCAAGACAATTAGTTTAATATGTTATATAGAGTTATCTGTAGACGCTCTAGGAATATTTATTTTTGGATATTTATTTTGAAACGTTATCTTCGAGGTTTTAATTTGATTCTAAATATTATTTCCTTATGGATTATGTTTAAAGTTTATTTTAACTATGCTTTCGCAACTTAAGGTTTTCTGAAAAAAAAAAAAAAAGGTTTATTTAAGTTAATGTAAGAGGTTTTGGTATGATCTTAGGCAGTATTTGTATAAGTATAAGTGGGATTTATGGGCGTGGGTGACCTTACGTCTCCCTATGTTCTAGGACCGTCATGTCTCTAAAGTTGGGATGTGACAAAGCTAGTATTAGAGCCTTTTTTTTTTTTTTTTTTTAAAGTCTAGTTTAGACTTGTCTATGTATTGGGTTAAGTAAGTATAATCCTAGAGCATAGGAATTTTTCTGTCTTGTCATTTGCAGTCTATTGCTAGCATAGTTCCATGAAATCTTAATAGGTTTTAGTAATCCTTGTTACTGTTTACTTGCCTTATGATTCTTTTGATAGATGACCAAGAAGATTACCCCTGCTCGAGGACCGTAACCTAAAGCACCCCATGTGACCTGCAAGAGGACTTGGCCAAGAGATATTCGAGAAGGCTGTGCCTGCGATCCATCTTAAGAAAAAGAAAACTCCTATGATGTGAATGATGTTAATTGATTGCCTAGCAATTTGGTATGCATTGATTTCTTTTATTGCCTATGGCATGACTGACTTATATATGATAGGGAAACTCATGATGCTATAAGAATATATGTTATATGATTATGATATATGATATATGCTATGCGATATGCGATATAGGATATGATATGATATGATGTGTACTAATGTAATATGCATGGTTAGTTTGATATGATAATGGGGTTAGATGGGTTAGAAGGGAGTTAGCACTAAATTCCCTTATCGTGATAGCAGAATGCCTCCCAAGAAGAAGGTTCACATAGCTGCTCAACCTGTGAGGGCTAGTGAGGATGCAATCTCAAACACTTTATCAAATGCTGCCTCTGCACTTGTAAGGTTAAGAGAAAGATCCAATTCGGGGGCACCAACTAATCGCTTTAATGAGCAAGCCTCTTCACAAGATGTTCAAGTTATGTATGAGGAAATAAGAGACTTGTGTAAGGAATTAGATGAGTTGAGAGCTCAAAGGTAGAAAGTGTCGCCAATACAAGAAGGAAATGGAGTTCCACCACCTGCGGTAGTGGCACCTGCTTGAAGGGAGGGGAAGTGGCTACCTAACGAAGGGATGACTATTTTGGAGTTCAAGAAGCTTTAGCCACCTACCTTTTATGGTGAGGAGGGTGATGACCTACATGAATTCTTGGAGGAGATGGACAAGCTAGTCTGTAGATTGTCTTGCTCTGATGCTAGAGTGATTGAGTTAGTAGGACTCCAACTCAAGAAAGAGGCATGGTATTAGTACGAGAGAAACATTAAGGAATGACTTTATGAAGTTGACCCACCTACATGGGCAGAGTTTAAGCAAGAAGTGATGGACTAGTTCTTGCCTGAATGCAAAAGGCAAGATAGAGCACTATAGTTTGAGCAGCTAAAGCAAAAACCTGGAATGTCAGTATTAGATTATGCTAAGGAGTTTAATAGACTTAGAAGTTTTGATGTCAACATCATGCCTACTGAGGCTAGCTGCATCAACCTTTCTTGAGAGGATTGGTTACACCCCTGTTTAACTCCTTAGTGGCAACTGAGTTCCTGACCTTGGCTAAACTAAGAGGGCTGAATGTGTGGAAACATGAGCAAAAAGGGAAGAATGAGAACAATGGACATGGAGGCCCACATAAAGGAGGAGGAGGTCCAAGGAAGGAACTGTCACCAATAACTTCAACACCTAGATAACGTAATGGTCAACCAAAGCAAGGTTTCCCACTTATGACCAGTGTGGCAAGAAGCATCTTGGAGCTTGCTGGAAAGTCTTTGGTGCATGCCTGAGATATGGTCAGATGGGCCACTTCCAGAAAGACAATCCACAGAAGGGAAATTCAGAAAATATGACCTTGGAACCTCCACCACCTAGACTATTCAAACCTCAAGGGTAGAAGCTCCCCCAACTTTTAGGAATAAAAAAGTAAATACTTAAAATTCAAGGATGAATTTTTTTAAGAGGGGGAGACATAAAAGGATAAGTATTCTCAGACTTGTAATGATAATAAAAGGATGAGTGTGATACTACGCAGTTTTAAAAATTTAATAGTTTTGAATATACTTGAAAAGGATTTGAGTCCTTTGGATTAGAAATGTTTTAAGGTGTTAGACATAATAATGTTCAATTGAGATTACTAGAAAATTTGGTAGTGATCTTTAGTATGGAAAGAATTTTAATTGAGATAACCTAGAATGACATAGATTTGGAAAGATATAAGAGTTGTATAAAGATTTCATTAAATAGAAATGGTATTAGAAGGTTTATTATTTTAATATGGATAAGTTAAATGATTAGAAATGTGAAGTATTGCAAGATGTAAGTGGAAAACCTAAAGTGAGATGATATTACGAGCTAAAGATATAAAAATTACAAGGCATTAGGTAATTAGGTCATTATAACGATGTATATATTATAGAGTAAGTATGAAATAGTTACGAGAAGTTTATTTGAAATTATAAATTAATAGAATGCAAGTTCATTTGGGATATGATATATATAGGAATGTTTGTTAAGTTTAAATATGTTTTAATTGATAAATGATGGGAGTGTAGAAATCATAATGTTAACAAGGTATTAAATATGAAAATATCTATTGAGATTAAGTAATAATTATTAATATGGAAAGACGATTATCGAATATCAATTGGAGTTATTAATTTAGAATTATCTGTTGGATTTTTATATGGTTAATGTGACAAATAATGAATGGAAGTGGTGATTAAGGTATTAGTATAGATGTTAACATTAACAGAGGTATAAAGAAAAGAAATGCTTAAGATATTATTTGATTAAAGGTGAAATTAAAGATTCTATTGCTTTTGTTCAGGGTTAAGGGATACCAAATTATTAAAGATTGGTTTAAGATTTGCTTGAACAAGAGATTTTTGATAGATTGTGAATATATGCCTTACTGTATTTGATATGTTAATTGTAGTTAGATATTGTATTTGTGTGGTGCAGTAGAAGCGTGATAGAAAAATTAAGAAGAGTGTGTTGCACCATTAGATTTGAAAATTTGAGGACAAATTTCTTTTAAGGAGGGGAGAATGTAACAACCCATATATACCATGGGAGTTTTCATGACAAATTGCTTGAATTTAGAGTTATTGCGACAAAATATGTGATTTTATAGAAATTCATGTATGATGTGATTTATGAGTATGTGACATGTTAAATTAATTTTAATATGCCTAATATGAGTTATCATTATGAAATAAATAATTTATATGAAGTGCATTAGCATAGAATAATTTTTTTTACATAAAATGAATTTTCAAGTAAAAAGGTGATTTTTAAGCATAAAATAACTTTTACGAGCATTTTTAAAATATTTTGTAAATAAATGTTTTGGGAAAAATTTTAATGAAAATAATAAAAAAAATATTTTATTTTAAATTACCTATAATCAGCTTTGAAATTAAATAAAAAGCCCAAATACTTAAAACTCCACTACACCAAAACACTCCTAACCTAGCTCATTAAGGGTAATCTTGGAAATTGCTCAAAACTCTACATATATTAATGCAAAATTTGCCCAGCCCTAGTGTTCCAGAAGCCACACTCTATTATTTCAATATTTTGATAGAAAAATTCTCCCAAAATAATTCTCTCTACTGAAATTCTCAAAAACACTTTCAACTTTGCAATTTCTTGACCGTAATCGTAAGCTTTTCTTCTCTCTCAATTTCCTATTTAATTTCTATGAAATAAATTATGAGAAAATTATTTTGAAGTGAATATTTACTAATTTCTATAGATTTAATTCAGTTTGGGTGAATTCTTGAAAGAGAAATTAATTTCTCTATCGAAATCACCAACCTCTCTACGTAATTTTTCCAAAGGTGAACCCTATAACTCGAAATTGAAATTTTCATGCATAAACATTACCAAGGAGGGCTATTATTACATACTTCTATTCTAAACTGATTTTTTATGTGTTTAGATAAAAAATAATGGATTAAATCATATTTTTGCATATTAATGTAATGACCGAAAAGTTTCAGAAAATAAAGAAATTCAAGGATTTTGTGCTAGAATTTAGAAGTTGGAAAATTCCATGATTTCATGTGCATATGGCTGTCGATTTGGGTATGGAGGAATTCTAATATGATATTTGTTTGGTTTGTATGAAAAATAATTATTTAAATTATGTGTTTGCATATCGCTGTAATGAATAGAAAGCATAGAAAGTTTGAAAACTCATGATTTTCTTCCTAAACCCTAAATTTGGAATTTTCATGTATGAAAAACATCCATGGTTGCTAATTTGTACATATTGATGTTCTAAATTGATATTTTTTGTGATTGAATGAAAAATAATGATTATAACCATATGTTTACATATTGCTGTAATGACCAAAAAGCACCAGAAATAAGAAAACTCATGGTTGTTCATCCTAAAACTTCGGGTTGAAAATTTTCATGCATATGAATGTATATATGGGCCAATTCCTACATGTTTATATTTTAAAATGATTTTAGTTTTGATTACATGAAAAATCTTAGTTCAAAACATGTTTTTACATATTACTATAATAGACGGAAAGTGCGAAAAATAAGAAAATTCAGTTTTTCTTTAGAATGGAGCATTCGGCCTACATTGGGATTCTTATCCCAATGTCCATAATTTTTTGTGTGATGTATTTTAATAATTATTGATATGTATGAATAAATGATAAATGGTTAAATTGCATGTTGGTTGATGGAATGACTCTAGACAAGGTTAAAGGCAATTTGGTATATTTAAGGTATGTTAACCTTATATTGTGATTAATATGTGAATGTGATTGGATAATATGGAAGTAGGTTGTACGATGACTTGATAATGATTTAATGATCCTGAATTGATGAAGAGATTGATTGAATGAATTGGTCATAAGAGATAAGCATGACACTTGAAAGGTTATTTGTTAAGTTGATATATATGGAAGTGTTAAGTGTACTAAGATGATTGTTAAAGTAAATTGATATTAAGATAATGATATTGTGTTGACCTAGAAAGGTATTGACATAAATTATAATGTGTTTTCATATGGGCCTATAAATGCTAAGTGTACATGACTTTTAAAGTCAACATGTTATGTGCAAGTGATGAAGTGCACTTATATATGCAACTCTAAGTGTATGTGAATGTTATATGTGCATGAGGTAGTTATGGGATAGGATAGCATCATGATTAAATAAATACTAAGTATTGAATTAAATATTATGTTAGAGCTTAAGGAGTTTTAGGGGTTGAAAAGAGCTACGTGTACTAGGAGTAAAAGAACCATAATGTGAGTAAACACTGTGTTCATGTTACAAGTGTGAGTAAACATTATGTTCAAGTTACAAGTGCAAGCTATCATGTTTTGTGAACCTTTGATATCTTGGAACCCAATTTCTTTTATATTTTAATGATTCTTTGTACGCTTGGGTTGCCAAAGGACAATTGGTCCAAAATCATTTTTGATTATCCAGTGATAATACCTTTGCGATTATTGCCCTAACTTATATTTTTCTGGAATTACACTGTTGTTCATCTTTTGTTAAAAAAGCTAAACTCCTATTGTTATTATGTTACATGTGATTGTATCCTTCAATACTATTGTTACCTTTATATGTTATAAATTATGTTATGAGTTATGTTTAAACACGGCAGCAGCCTTCACTTTACATGTTATGAGTTATGTGTGAACATGGCAGCAGCCTTCACTTTATATGTTATAAGTTATGTGTGGATAAGGCATCTGCCTTCACTCTATATTATGTTACGAGTGGACAAGGCAATAGCCTGCACTCTATATTATGTTACAAGCGGATAAGGTAGCTGCCTCTATTCTATATGTTATGAGTTATAAGCTAATTTCTATAAACATAGTTAAATCGCAACCCATGAACTATGAATCATAAATTATGAGCTATGAGCTATGAAACCTTCTAAGGGATATATGTTAATGTATAAGTCGTATTGTTTACTCATTGAGATCATCTATCTCACTCATTTTTCCTTGTGTGGTTCCAAGTGAGTAGTATGAGGAGGCAAGGCGATGCCTCAAGCATCCTACTTCGCTTAGGGAATTTCTTGTCTAAGATAATTAGTTTAATATGTTATGAAGAGTTATCTTTAGATGCTTCGAGAATATTTATTTTTGGATGTTTATTTTAAAATGTTATCTTTCGAGGTTTTAATTGGATTCTAAATATTATTTCCTTATGGATTATGTTTAAAGTATATTTTAACTATGCTTCCGCAACTTAAGGTTTTCTAAAAAATAAAAAGGGCTTATTTAAGTTAATATAAGAGGTTTTGGTATGATTCTAGGCAGTATTTATATAAATATAAATGGGATCTATAGGCATGGGTGACCTTATGTCTCCCATGTTCTAAGACTGTCATGTCTCTAAAGTTGGGATGTGACAAAGTTAGTATCAGAGCCTAGTTTTTTTTTTTTTTTTTTTTTTTTTTCTAAAAGTCTAGTTTAGACTTGTTTATGTATTGGTTTAAGTAAGTATAATCCTGGAGTATAGGAATTTTTTTGTCTTATCATTTGCAGTCTATCGCTAGCATAGTTCCGTGAAATCTTAATAGGTTTTAGTAATCCTTGTTATTATTTGCTTGCCTTATGATTCTTTTGATAAATGACCAAGAAGATTACCACTGTTTGACGACCACAACCCAGAGCACCCCATGTGACCTGCAAGAGGACTTGGTCGAGAGATGTTCGAGAAGGCCATGCTTATGATCCACCTTAAGAAAAAGAAACCTCCTACGATATGAATGATGTTAATTGATTTCCTAGTGATTAAGTATGCATTGATTTCATTTATTACCTATGGCATGACTGACTGACTTATACATATATATATATATATATTTCTATGTGTGTGTGTGTGTGTGTGTGTGTACACACACACACAGATATATATATATATACACCTACTATTGGATTTGAACTAATGACTCCCGCTGTATGAAAGCAATACTCTAACTACTAAGTTAAGTAGGTCATTTATCATTACAAAGAGAAAGAAATGGAATCCGTCCCATCGATAGGTTATAAATGTAATATTAATTATAAATGGAATATTATTTATAAGCAATACGGATCAAAGAGATCAAAGAAATAGGATGTTGGATCAGATAATATTTATCTTGACAAGAAATTATAAGAGATGATATTCTAGATTAATCTATATCTATATTAAGCCTATATCTTTATACAGTACAACTTTATATACTAGAAAAACTATATTTGATAGTATGATAGAAAGAAATATATTTCTTTCTATCATACTATCAAATCTCATAGGATATTGCTAATTCTAGTCCGCTCATTTCATCTAAGACACAAAATAGGAATCCTTTTCATTTTATTTCTTCAATAATTGATATTGATAATAACTAAGGAGTCAAGTTTCAGTCAAATTAATATATATATATATATATATATATATATATATATATATATATATATATATATATATATATATATATATATATATATACACTAAAAAAGTTTGTATTTTTTTTGTAGCGTAAAAGGAGGAATTGAACCTAAATTTATTGTAGAAATAAATATGCATTTTTTTTTTAATGATGAGGAGGGCTAAAAGCCACAGAAAGGAAACACAACCAAACAGCACGACCCTCTCGACTAGCGTACTCCAATAGTGTCACTTAGCAACATTGAGAAGCACTAACTGGACAATCGTGAAGCTCGTGGTAGCCTCTGGGAAAACCCAATGCAAAATTTGCTAGCATGTCGGCAGTACCATTTCTTTATCTGTAGACATGATTCACTTGAACTCGCCAATCTTGATGAGGCAATTCAAAACTAGCTTCAATAAGGTTGTATTGAATGATTTGGCACTCTGTTTTCTTCATGAGCCAATCTACGACCATCTTCAAGTTAATCTCAATAATAAGTTCTCGAAAGCCAAGCTTCCACACCAAATTCAAACCCTTTAATACAACCCATAATTCAGCATTTGTTGCATTACAAATCCTAATATTTAGGATAAAGCCTTTATCCATTTACCTCTAAAATCACATAGTACACCCCCTTCCCTTGCAAAGCCTAGGTTACCTTTGCTGCACCCATCCGTATTTAACTTTAGCCACCCTGGATTGGGGGGGCTCTAACCAACAAGAATCATTCTTCTGTTAACGAAAGGTAAAAAATCTGAGTTGGCTTGAGAAACGCATCATTAATTTGATAAAAATTCCTCCTTAGACAAGCTATCTTGGAATTAATATCAATCTACTCATTATGAAAAATAAAACCACACCTCCATTTCCACAACCACCAAATAGCTAAGCTGAAAAATTCCCTCCATTTATTCCCAAAATTCACATGATTCATTCTTTTTAAGTTAGTAGAAACCCAGTCATGGAAGCTTATGGAATGATGGCGAGACACAATAGAAAAGGGAAGGAACATGGACCACACCTGTTTCGCCACTTGACAATCTCTGAAGATATGAGCTGGGGTTTCATCATCTTGATCACAATAATTATAGTGAGAACTACTAGTAAAGCCTCTCTTGGCCCTTTTAGAATTACACATTAGCTTTTCATTAAGAGAAACCTAAAAGAAAGAACAAATTCTTTAAGGGACTTAAAGGCTCTGAACAATCTTCCAAATTTTGTTCTCCTGCAGTTGGATCTCTTTTTATTGAGCCAGATGAGCTGATTTCACTGTGAAATTTCCTTTAGAAGACAATGACTAGCAGCTATTGTTAGAAGCTTTAAGGCTGGTTCTCAATATAACTCTAGCTAAAATGTCCTTGATATCCGTAGGAAGAAGATTTGATAGAACATTCCACTTTCACCCGTTGATGGGATCCCAATAGTCCACTGCCATTCTATGCTGCTAAGCTAAATTGATATCTAGAAGAATTCTAAATATAAGTGGATAAGGACACAGCAATGGGTCTAACCAAAAGAGAGTGTTATATCCATTCCCTACCTTAACATAAAAGCCTTGCTCCAAAATATGCTTTGATTTAACCACTCCTTGCCAAGTAGCAAAGGCATTGGAATGACTCTTAATGTCTATGATCGAGAAGTTCGATTTTAGATACTTGTTGCATAGCACTTGAATCTATAAACTAGTTAGTTCCTTTATCATTCTCCATCCCAATTTAGCTAAGAAGGCAAGGTTCATCTGTTGTAGGTTGTGGATCCCCTGCCCACTATGGCTCTTAAGAGAAGTCACTACCCCCCATTTCACCAAGCCAGTCTTTTTCTTTTTTCACTACAACCACCCCATAAAAATTATCTTGTAATCCTTTCTATTTATATGTAAACACCAATAGGGAGGGCAATAGTTTGCATAGAATAAAACAAGATGCTAATAATCATTGATTGCACCAATGTTTCTCTTCTTGCAAAGGAAAGAGTTTTTGCTTTCCAACCTGCAAGTTTCTTTTTGACTCTATCCAAAATGTGCTGGAAAGAGTGCTTTGCCATTCTCCCATTAATAAAGGGCATACAAGATAGAGGCCAAGATCATTAGTAACTGAGATACCAGACATGGTGCTTAAGTCCCTCGCAAGGCTAGGATTGACATTCTTACTAAATAAAATACCTGATTTGGCAAAATTTACTTGCTAACCCAAGCATTGACAAAAAATATCCAAAAAATTAAGAATTACGGATGCTTCCGTGAAAAGGACCATGTCATCTGCAAAAAAAGAGGTGAGAAAGAGTGTGAACTTCACACCCTCATCATCCAGCTGCACCTTATCACCTGCTAAGTTTAATGCACTATACAGAGTTGTTACAATGGTCCCGCTAGCCGGTTAGCAGGTGCAGGTTGCCCCAAAAAGAAAATTATTTTTTAGCCTTCAATTATATTGCTACAAGACGTCCAAATTTCCTAAACACCAAACAAATTAATTTCTAAAAAAAAAAAAGGACAAGCAGGGCAAGCTTAACGCAGATCCGCACTAGGTCTATGTGGATCCGGGTCAGACTAGCGCGGCCGAGCCCTTTGACGCGGATTCGAGTCTCCTTCTGTGCTGAGCCGCTTTTTTGTACTGATTTCTGCACCAAAAATTGACCAAATTGCCCTTATCAACCCAATTTTTAACCCCTTTTCAGTTCTATTCTTTTGGTCTTTTTACTTTTTCAATTCCTAAACTACCCTCATTGACTTTTCTTATAAATACCCTCTTTCATTTCTCATTTCTCTTCACCCCTTGAGTTAGAGTTGATAGCTATCCTCTAATTCCTCTCTTCTTCTCCTCCAACCACTCGCTAATTAATTAATTAATCTTTTTAATTAATTAATTATCTCACCTCAACCAAGTTAATTAATCTTTTTAATTAACTATTTTTTTTAAAAAATTAATCACTCAATTAATTAATTAATTAATCTTTTTAATTAATTAGTTTTTTTAAAATAAAGTTAATCTTTTTTTTTTAAAATCCATCATTCATCCAAATTAATTAATTAATCATTTTAATTAATTAATTAATTCCCAATCAATCTAATCATCCGGTCCCGATAAAATAAAATTTCAGTACGATAAAACTCTCTGCCCTCCAAAAGCAAAGGTATCAACATTTTCTTCTCATCCACAAACCCAAATTAAATCAATCAATCCAATCAACCCCTAAATCCCTCCACTTAATCGTGGAATGAACTACGTGGGTTTTGATCCCCATTCAATGGGGTACGTAGACACATTTGGAATCTAAATCCAAACCTCAAATCCAAATTCTAATCAATCTAATTTCCCCTTTTTAATTAATGTAATTTGTGGATATTTTATGTTAATTTTCTCCTTGCACTCATACTATGCTCATATATTAATCATGATATTATAATTGTCATATAATATTTGTCAACCATGAAATTAATTTTCATAGTCAAATTAAACTTAAGAGCCAAATTTAGATTATTTAACCAAAAATCTAATCTCCGAGCTCAACTTAGTTCAAAGACTAGTGATTTTTATCCTTGAGTAAATTAATTGCAAAATTAATTGGAGTCAATTTGGATTTTTTCCTTAATATTTTTTCAACTAAATAAAATTAAGGTGGTGACTCCCAAAATCATTTTCAAAATCAACCAATTCAAACATAAGGGTTTCATCATGAGTCTAAACCCGAATGAGCATCCTAATTCTCTCTAGCAGATCGGGTCGATGCTTGAGCGAGACCTCATAGCTGGTGACTCCACTAGGGATTGGTTGCCGCCTTTTTAAAATAAAAAGGAAAAATAAGAAAATAACTATTTGGTCAAGGAAAAATCTTTCCAAAATAATCTCCATTTGGCTCATTAAGTATAATTTGACCTTCATGCATCACTTTGCATAATAAAGGCTCATTTCCTAACTTTAGCTTTAGGAAAGTTTTTAGATAGTGAGTAGCATTGGCTCAACAACTCTGTTTGAGTATGTTAGGAGATAGTGAAAGCATTCCACTCTGTGATGAATCCCCAATCTTTTTAGTGATATAATGAGTAATCAGTACCGTTGGACCCACGCGAGGCTCTCTGGCTTATATAAGGTTAGGTATATCGATGCTTTAGTTAGATGGAGACCTTTAATCAAACCACCCTTCACCCTTATGCATGTAGTCGCCCTAGCATTAACCCTAGGTTCCATGTACTATAATAATGGAGATATTTATACATATACCCATAAAACCTTTTTTGGCATGCATTATGACATTACAATGTATACATAACATAAGAAATTTGACAAGGTAAATCCATAAAACCCTAAATCGGTGATCCATTACCCTAAAATACCTCACATGCTCACCCTATCAACATGTACCAGTGACCAACCATGTGGAAGTAATTCTTTTCTCGACACTCCTTCCTTTTTTTTTTTTCACAATTCTATTTTCTTACCTGTTTTTCTGTTTTCAAGGTACCGATGGCCAAAACTTTTAACTTTGACCAAGACGCTATGAGCACTTTCTTCACTAGACTCCTTAAAAACAAGAGGAAACCTTCTAAACTACACTCATTTCCGCCCTTAAACCCAAGCTAACTCATTCACCAATGCTCTTGACACTCAATCTGATGTCTTTACCAATGCCTTCAGCTCCCAACGCCGGTCGATCATCAATGAGGTCAAAGAAATGACCAATGCCACTGTCACTTCCCCTCTTGCTTATGTTAAGCTTGTATCTGCCCAAATCGGGACTAGCCATGCCCCTACTTTTACTCCTCCCACTATTGATCTCACTAATAATGAGAAAGTACCTAAAACTCCAACCTCTCATGCCATAAACTTAAACATAACCACTCCTTCTCCCATTGTGAATCCTTTTCAAAGTGGAGGTTATTTTAGCTTTCCCGAAGCTAAGAAATTGATGGAGAAAATTAAGGCCATATAGAGAACAATCAAAAACATTAAAAAGCATAAGGACATGATAGATGTCAACTCTTTAGCTCTCTTTCCGAATGCACAGGTTCCTCCAAAATTTAAGATGTTGATTGATAAACGCTGAAAACACTATATTTTAGCCCTCGTTCTTAATGTATTTTATGCTTCCAATTGAGTTTAACTTGTTTGTTTTAGTGTTTTCATAGTTCTTTTAGTTAATCTAGTGTCAAATGATGCCATGATCCGAATGTGACCCAGAATGGTGAAGATCTAAGCAAAAATGCTGACTTTTGGAAGAATATGGTGCCGCGGGTTGAACCACGGTTGGGATTCTAGTTGTGTAATAAGAACAAATTAGCAAATTATCCAATAGCTTCCCATAAGTGGAGGCACAGCTGAGGTTTCACCTGTGGGAAGTTTGGCTCTTGGTTCTCTGTTGCCACGACTAGAACCCCAATCGTGGGTTTAATGGTGTGAGTTTAAATTTTCAGGAATATAAAACCAGATCCGACAGCATTTTGTAAGGAGTTGCCTAGGGATTGGAGAGAGGATAGTACGGGGTTGAAGATTATAGATCAAAGAATAGGATTCTTGTACTTTATTTATGAACTGTTTGGGATTTGTTATTTCTTTAATTCTTCCTTTGGTTTCAATGTGTAACATGAACTAATTCTTCCCAATTTGGGTATTGATGAACCCTAAAACCTTTTGTAGGGTTTGAATTACTTTTTATTCAATTAAATCATTCCTTGAGTTGTTTTATTTTTATAATTATTATTGCTTAATTACCAATTGATAATTGCATGCTTGTTAATTAGGAATTGTTTTCATATATTGACTAGAGATAGCTTTATGTGAATTGATCACTCATAAAGATTGAGGGTTTATTGGGGCACTAGAGATAAGCCTACAAGACTTCTTTGGTAGATAGTTTCCTGAATCTAATGCATGACCTAATTGAGTTTGCTTGAGAAGAGATTCCTTGCATTCCTCTTGGGAAATAGGGATTTAATTACTTGAGAGAGATTTTTATCTAATTTAGTGAAATGCTAATTCAACTTATGGAATGAATTTGATTGATGTGTGATTCATGATATACAATTAGGGGCTAGGGGGATTCAATACCTGAATGGGCCTTTATCACTAATTTCATCTCCTTTTCCTTTTTATTTTACTTCAATTAGATTTTATTTTAGTTTTAATATAGTTGTAATCATTCTTATCAAATACCAATTTGATTAATTGGACATTAGCAGACATTTAAGCTAGTACTTACATAAAGTCTATAGTGGAATGATATTCTACTCACTATTATATTACTTCTGCAATCTGTACACTTACAGAATGCGCATCATTGATCATGGACAAGTTTAATGGCACCATATGTCCAAAACTCGCCTCAAAATATATGTGGACACTATAAGACCTTTTAGTGTGGATGACAAGCTCTTTGCTAAGTTATTTCAACAATCTTTAATCAGAGTTGTTGTTAAGTGGTTACTAGATCTTGACTAGAATCACAAGAAGACTTAGGATGACATATGCAATGCATTTATTAAGCAATACCACTATAACATCGAAGTGGATGCCACTCGTTGAGATTTGGAGACCACTAAACAAGGGCAAAGAGAATTCTTCACTGTGTTCCTTACAAGGTGGAGGACAAAAGCGGCTCAAATGATGAACTGTCCATCTGAAATAGAGCAAATTGACATCATCATCAAGAATCTTCTTCTCCAATATTTGGCTCATTTACAAACTCAATACCTTCCCAACTTCAAAGCTCTCATTGCCATTTCCTCCAAGATCAAGGATTTGATTCAATCAGGATGAATCATCTAGTTCAAGGTATCAAAAAAAATAATAATTACACCACTAACTCTACCAATTCCACCACCAAAAGAGAAGAGGAGGTGAATGCTATCTCTTATCACCAGCTAATGAGGTTGGAAAAAAGAGCTTTCTCTAAGTTAAGTATGCCCCCAAGAACTATTTATAAGAAGGCCTTAGAAGCCCATCTTGTCGAGCCTCTAGAGCTAAAATCACCTCCCAACCCCTTGCCCAAGGGTTATAATGCTAATGAATATTGCAATTATCATCAAGGGTCGGGGCATAAAATTGATATGTGTAAGGCTCTAAAGCACAAAATTGAAAACCTCATTGATAGCTGATAAATCATTGCTCTCATACCCAAATTCCAACACCACCACATATCCTTTTTTGAACTACTAAGCTCACCCGACCATCTCGAGCTTCACCCAATAATCGATATTTTAAGAAGAGTGCCAGCCCTGCTACTCCTCTATCCAAGTCTTTCGAGTCTATGTTTGAGTTTAGGTCTGAGTCATCTAAGTCTAAGTCTAAGTCTTTCTTTGAGTTCGAGTCCGTCGAGTCTTATCCTCCTTTTTAGCTTATCCTTTAATGTAACCCATGATGATAAGACTTTTGTCATTAGTAAATTTTTTTTGACTTTCTAGTTCACTTTAATTCTTCTAGTTCATCTTTAAATGGGACATCTAAAAAAAAAAAAAAAACAAAAAGAACCAAAAAATGAAAAAATAAAAAAAAATGAGAAAGGTAAAAGGATCAATTAATTATGGCACAAGAAAAAATAATAATAAAAAAAAATCTCATACATTACATCTACATGGCATTAGTGGAAAAGCTCATGGGTTATTTTGCATGGGATGAAGACACGATAAGGATATCTAAGCATCACAGTTTATGAGATCCTAATCTATAAGAAGCCTGTTGAAGAGAAGCCATGGAGAATGAAGGTAGAATAAATCGAAGGATATCATGACCAACTAAATGCCATTAATAAGAAGAGAATGGATGCTCTATATGAAATTTAGGGTTATTAATAGAGACCTGCCGGGTACTTCAATAAAAAGTGAAATACAAGTATTTGTAAGAAGGAAAAGATCAAAGCTTCTGTTCATGATTTGAGAGGAAAGTTTAGACCAAATTAGGCCAGATCATACACGCTCAAGATGATCCTATCCGACAAAGGCTCCATCCTCATGGACATGAATTTTCCCATCCTTACAACTTGAATCATCCAAAGCGATATTTCATCCGAAGATGACATATGCATTTCATTTTTGTTTTTATGCATTTGTAATCAAAACTACATGGACTTGATTCTCCCTAAAAATTTGAGAAAATTAATGATATTAATGATAGAAAAATGATTGTAAGGGATACATAGGTAGCCTGTCTTGGGTGCGGTCCAAATCATAATATAAAATATTTTGTTTGCATTGCATTCTCATTTTCTCTAATACATCATTCACTTAATCCTTTTGCCTAAACAAAAAAAAAAAAAAAAGACAATAAAAAAAAAAAGAAGAGGAAAAGAATGCTCGCTAAGCTAAAAACTTGAAACGGCGACTTAGGCAAAAATTAGAGCAAAAATAAAAGATGTCCCATTTAATGGTGATCAAATTTTTCAAAATACAAGCCTATCATTTTGACAAAAAGGACGACCCTTTCAATGTCTTCTATAGCTTATCTTGTTTCATGTAGTCTTATCAACTTGTAATTATTTTGGATAAAAAGCAAAAAAAAAAGTAATGGTCTAGCCAGTCCTCTACCTCTTAAGGTGCATATCTCTTGTGTCCTTGTCGTAATCAAAGTTTGCCATAATCTCTTTAAATGGGCACACCCCTCCTCTATATCTCTGTAGCTATCTCTATTACAGCAGTAGAAATACCAATAGAATCAGACTACTCACCATAGTAGTATTGAAAACCCTCTCTTGAGTACCAATAGCTCTGAAACTACTCCAACAAATCCTCCTTTGTAGTTCAAAAACTACAGTACCCCTTTTTGCCCTAACTATAGCAGTCCTTCTCTGAACCACCATTGTAGTATCATCCTGTCTCACTGCAGTCACAGTATCCTTTATCACTGCCACCACAGTTTGAGTCACTACTGCAACCTGTGGTGTCATAATTTCAGTAGATCCTTGAGTCTCCATCAAAGATTGAGTCACCCCCTCTGTTTGTGCTACAATCCTCTTGCTACTAGTGGCTCCTCCTGCAGTCTCTCCCCTCTCAGCTACATCACCTTCTATTCCCCTCAGCAGGGCAACCTGTTACTCTCTCTCAACTAGCCAAACCACCTTTATCAATCACCTATCATACCTCATTATGGTCTTAAATGAACTTTAGAACAAACAACATGATAACTCCTCATCTAGCCACCCTAAAAGCTTTGGTAATGAAAGTTGTGATCTGTAAAGAAGCTAAAAAAGGAATGACTAGGGGCACGTCCTGAGTTTGCCTCATCTACTTCAAAACCCTCATCCTTTGGCCAAAGGTCATTCAAACCAACCCAACAAGCGAACCACTTGACAACCATGGCCTTTGGTCATGAAAGATCTAACCCTTTACCATTAGCAGTGCTAAAATGTGACATCCAAGGTAAGCTACAAACAACCATCCTGTGAACCCTTAATTTTGCACCTTCCAGTATGCATTTGAACTTTAAAAGCACTTGGACTCGGTAAACAAATCTTCAGAAGCTGAAAACTCTCAAAATGGAAAAAAATAAAATATTTCTTTTTGGCATTTAAACCCTTTTAAATCATCTAGGACTGAGTAACGAATACAACACAATTGGAATAATGAAAAATGGACGAGAAACGAGCAAGAACAGGCAAAAACGGGCAAAAGTAGGGCCTGTTGTCGCAGAGCTCTGCAGCACTACCGCAAAGCCCTCTGCGGCGCTGCCGCAAAGGCCTCTATGGCAACTCCTGTGAAAATTCAATTTTTGCAATCCCACATTCGAATTTTGTGTTTTCCATGCTTCAAACCTTCTTCTATATATAGACGGCCTCTCTACACTTCAAAAGACCAACTTCTAGAGCTTGAAAAGCATTACTTCAAGCAAAAATGCTTTGCATTTGCTCCTTGCTTTGCAAAGTGAGTTGAGGGGTTTCTCCTTGATTCCTATCCTACTAGTTTAAGGCTTTTCGTTTTTCACCTATTTGAGGCAAGTCTCTTGCCCAAGGCTTGTGTCTGCTGCCCAAGGCCACTCGCCGCCTACCATCCACTGTCTTAAGCTAGCCGTCGCCTGCCATCTAATGCTAACCGTCGCCTACCGTCTAAAGCCAGCCGCTGTCTGCCATTTGAGGTAAGCTTCCTTTCTCTTAATTTCATTGTCTTTTTTAGTTAGTTAATTAAATTGATTGATCTAGGTTGTTAGCTAATCAACTTGGTAATCAATTAAGTTAATTAATTAATTCAACCCTCTTTTAATCAATTAATCAAAACATGATAAAGTGGCTAGGCTAAACTAACCTTTTTGCAAAAAGGGAGAACTGCATGGGTTTTGATTCCTATTCAAAGGGATACGTAGGCATGCTTAGTTCAAGCATCGAATCCAATTTAAAACTAACTTACTCTCCCCTCTATCACCTTCTTCACTTACTTTTATTTTGCTTTACTTTACTTAGTTATTAGTTTTAGTTTGGGGAATGTGTGACTTCCCTAGAACCCATAAGGGCTAGAGGAGGTATCCCCTAAGTTTGGATTTCATTGTAACATTAACTCTCTTTTATTTTGAATTCTAATTATGTATAAACTTTATGGATTGAATGATCATGCATATTATAAATTTTTCATGCATTTTAATTATTCATGAAATATATTTTAACTCACTTTTATATTACTTGGCCAAACTTGTTTTGTTAAAATAAACTGAAAATCTAGTCCCCGAATCCTCTTTGGTTTCGAGGCTAGTGATCTTTTTCTTTTGGGTAATAATTGGAGTCAAATGGGTTTTTTCCTGATATTTTCCCAAATAAAAATAAATTAAGGTGGTGATTCCTAAAAACAATTTTCAAATATATCAAAGATAAGCCCAAGGGCTTCCTCGTGAGTTCTTTCCCAAATGAGCATTTCGATTCCCTTTAGCGGATCGGACCGGTGCTCGGGCGAGGCCTCACACATCCCATCTAATCTTTGACCAAGTCTTAATAAGGCATATGTGGACTAAAAAGTAGGGGACACCACCCAAAAATGATCTAGTAGTCACACTTGCAAAATAACTTAGAACCTAAAACTAGACACCCACAAAGCACTTATAACATAAAGGGTAAGAACATATAACTTTTTCTCAAATAGAGAATAATAAAAGAGATAGTCCATCTTTCTAAACCTCAAATAAAGCAATCGGGAATCATCAATGTCTTTGTTAGTATGGCTCTAATCATAAAATGCCTATGTTTCATCTGTAATACTAATCCTGCCATCTGGCATCATCCCAATCAACAAACTCATGAAATAGGTGTCTGACTCTTAAACAAAAAACCAATGTCCCCATCCTAAGCCTCTGCTCCCCTCATATCTCCTTGGTTACTAGGATCATGAAACTTCTCAAATCATAACAGTCAAATTCACCTGACCATCACTAATTACCATCTGGCCTACAACATCATGAGGTAAGTCCAAAAATTCTTCAAAAATGTAGAAGATGCCAAACTTTGAACTCTAGCACCACTAGAGTTGCCTCTGAGTCATAACCAAACTATAGCATTGAACTTCTTAAAGGTGGAACACAACTCCTCTTTACCAGCACCAAAACAGAAACCATGGGCCACAAGATCCTAAAACCTAAATCAAGCCCTAAGAAAATCTTAATCCACTCAAACTCCTTGTAATGCCACCATGGCAACTATTCCATATCAACCCAAGTTGAGTTTCTTAACCTTGTCGAGTTTTTTAGTTCGCAAATACATGTCTCCATAGAAAAAAAATTCACATGAAAAAAAATTGCATTCACAAAGCAAGTGCATAAATCCATCCTCATGCATTTATGGAATCATCCATTATAGGCATCATCACAAATCATGCATGGCATAAAAGTTAAACAAAAGGTCCATAAATTCTAAAACATGCATCAGTTATGCACCAACACCTATGTAATAATATGGAATCAGGCACTATCATGCATAAGCTAAGCCAATAGCCTCATCAATATCTCCTAAAGCTGACAAATACCTCCTCAAAGTTGACTGACACCTCTTAAAGGTGACTTATGCCCTTTTAAAGCTAAATAATACCTTTCTAGATCTAATCAATGAAATGTGACTTCTGGAGTCCCTTTAATCCCAGTAAAGTTCCTTTAAGCCTTCCAAAAGGCCAAACCCCTCACATTCAGAAGCCTAAGTTTCTTCAACACAACCAAAATCCTATCAAAATCTCTTGAGACTTGCCATAGGTCAAGGTTGTCCTCTTATCAAAATCTTTTCAGAATCTCTTGAGCTGACTCGCCATAGGCTAAGGCTCTCCTTTTATCAAAATCTTGTCAGAATCTCTCGAGCCGACTTGCTATAAGTCAAGGCTCTCCTTGCATTAAATTATCTTGTCCAAAATCCTCTTCCACTAATAAGTGTCTAGAAATGGTCACCTAGATATCCATGTGGTTCTTTTTTCCATCTCTTTTATCCAAATCCATCAACTCCACCCATAAATGTCTAAAAATGGTCACCTAGACATCCATGTGTTTCTTTTTTCCATCTTTTTTATTCAAATCCATCAATTCCACCCATAAATATGTAGAAGCTATTGGCTAAACATCCATGTGGTTTTTTTTTTTCCATCTCTTTTATCCAAATCCATCAACTCCACCCATAAATGTCTAGAAATGGTCACTTAGACATTCATGTAGTTCTTTTTTTAATCCCTTTTATCTAAATCCGTCAATTCCACCCATAAATATCTAGAATCTATTGCCTAGACATCCATATGATTCTTTTTTCCATCTCATTTATCCAAATCCATTAATTTCACCCATAAATGTCTAGAAACTATCGCCTAGACACCCATTTGGTTCCTTTCTCCATCTCTTTTATCCAAATCCATCAACTCCACTCATAAATGTCTAGAAACGATTACTTAGACATCAATATGGTTCAATTCTCCATCTCTTTTATAAAAATTCATCAATTTCACCTATAAATGTCTAGAAATTATTGCCCAGATATCTCTATGGTTTCACTTTCCACATCTTTTACACAAATCCATTAATTTACCTAAAAATATCTAGCCACCAGCTTAGTATCCCTTTGGTCCATTTTCTCACTTCCATTCATCAGCCATATTTTACCCCCATAAATGTTTTAGGAATGATTGCTTAAACATCCTTGTGGTTTTTTTTTACCATCTTCCTTTTTTAACTATATCTCCAACCCAAACATATCCACATGTCGACCTAGACATCACTTTGATTCTTTATACCATCCTAACTCTTGGGTTCACTATAATCAGAATTGCCTGACAAATAAGAAAATTCTGAAGAGAGGGCAACTGTGACCCCTTAATTTTACACCCTTATCATCCAGCTGCACCTTATCACCTATTAAGTTTAACATGCTACGTGGAGCTGTTATGGCAGTCTTGCTAGCCGGTTAGCAGGTGGGGGTAAAGAAAAATTTTTTTTAGCCTTCAATTACATTGCTACCAGACGTCTAAATTTTCTAAATACCAAACCAAGCAATTTCTATATATATAAAAAAAAAAAAGGACGAGTCGCTTAAGCTTAGTGCGGATTCGCACCAGGTTTACACAGATCCGGGCGTGACTAGTGTAGCGACTGCACTAGTCTGACACAGATCCGTACAAACCTGGTGTGGATCAGTGCCCTCTAACTCATATCAGTGTCTCCTTCTTAGTAGAGCCACATTTTTGTACTGATTTATGCACAAAAAATTATCAAATTGCCCCTTTTAACCCAATTTTTAATCCCTTTTCAGCCCTATCCTTTTGGTCTTTTCACTTTTTCAATTCTTAAACTATCCTCACTCACTTTTCATATAAATACCCCTTCCACTTGTCATTTCTCTTTACTCCTTGAGTTAGAGTTAATAGCTATCCTCTAATTCCTCCCTTCTTCTCCCTCCAACCAATCTCTAATTAATTAATTAACTAATCTTTTTAATTAATTAGTTATCTCATCCCCAACCAAATTAATTAATCTTTTTAATTAATTAATTAATTAATTTTTTTTTTCAAAATCAAGTTAATCTTTTTTTAAATCCATCCTTCATCCAAATTAATTAATTAATCCATCCATCTTTTTCATCATATTAATTAGTTAATTGATCATTTTAATTAATTAACTAATCTCCAATCAATCTAATCACCCAATCCCCAAAAAATGAAACTTTAATCCGGTAAAACTCTTTGTCCTCTAAAAGCAATTGTATCAACCTTTCCTTCTCACCCACAAACCCAAATCAAATCAATTAACCAATCAAACCCTAAACCCCTCCACTTAATAATAAAATGAATTACGTGGGTTTTGATCCCTATTTAATGGGTACACAGGCAAGTTTGGAATCTATATCCAAATCTCAAATCCAAATTCCCATCAATCTCCTTTTCCTTTTTTAATTAATGTAATTTGTGGACATTTTATTTTAATTTTCTCTCTGTGCTCATATTATGCTCATATATTAATCATGATATTATAATTATCATATAATATTTGTCATCCATGAAATTAATTTTCAATGTCAAATTAAACTTAAGGGCCAAATTTAGATTATTTAACCAAAAATCTTGTCCCCGAGCTCAACTTGGTTTCTAAGACTAGTGATTTTTATCCTTGGGTGAATTAATTACAAAATTAATTGGAGTCAATTTGGGTCTTTTCCTTAATATTTTCCCAACTAAATAAAATTAAGGTGGCAACTCCTAAAATAATTTTCAAAATCAACCAATTTAAACCTAAGGGTTCCATCGTGAGTCTAAACTCGAATGAGTCTCCCAATTCCCTCTAGCGAATTGGGCCAGTGTTCGGGCAAGGCCTCATAAAGAGCGGGACACTTTCTTGCAATAGAAATGGGTTTCCATTTGCCATCTGAAATAGTGTTGTTAATCAGGTGAGAAAACCATTCAATGCAAAGGACAAATAGATAAGGGGATAAAGGATCCCTTTCTCTCACTCCACGATTAGGAGAAAACTTCTCAAGCTGGCTCCTATTCCATAAAAGGGACATTTTAGGGGTGAAGACACATTCATAATATTTCTTACCCAAATATTATCAAAATCAACAACCTCTAGAGTATTTTGAATAAAGTTCCAAGAGAGACTGTCATAGTGGAGACACATTCCATAATATTTCTGACCCAAATATTATCAAAACTAGAAACCTCTAGAGTATTTTGAATAAAGTTCCAAGAGAGACAGTCATAAGCTTTCTCCAGATCAATCTTAATGATCATCTACCCTCCTCTATTTCTCTTGTTATTCATAGAATGCACCACCTCTTGGAAAATAACAATATTATCTGAAATTTGCCTTCTTGGAACAAAGCTACTCTGAGTTGGAGAAATAATCTCTGTGAACACATCTTTCATGTGATTAACCATGGTTTTGGTGATGAGCTTATAGAGCACATTGTAAAGACTGATGGGCTACAATTGATTTAAAGATTTCGGGTCTTGTTCTTTAGGAATGATGCAAAAAAGAGTGTCATTTAAGCCATTTGGAAGGTTCCCATTCTGCCAGACGTTCAACATAAAGTTACATAGAGAAGGACCCACAATAGCCCAAGATTTTTGGTAGAATCCAACATTAAAACCATCCAAACCTGAGGCTTTAAAGGAGGACATTTTAAATAAGGCATTTTTTACTTCTTCACCTAAAAAAGGCAAAGATAGAGAGAGACGAGTAGACAAATTCAAATTAGGAAATAAACTAGTAGGCAAACTAACTAAAAGGTTAAGATTAACAGAATCATCTGTATAGAGATTGATAAAATAATCTTAAGCCATTTTTTGAAGCATTTGTGCATCCTAAACCCATTCTCCCTCCTTATTCTTCAGCCCCTTAATAGAGTTCTTTTTGTGTCTCATGATGGTAGATAAGTAAAAATACTTGGTGTTCCAATCACCAAATTGTATCCACTCTTTCTTGATCTTTGAAACTAGTACAACTCTTTCTAATGCAGATGTGAGGCCTCACTCGAGTACCAGCCCGATCCACTAGAAGGAATCAAGATGCCTATTTGTGTTTAGACTCACGATAGAACCCTCAGATTCAAATTGGTTGATTTTGAAAGTCGCCATCTTAATTTATTTTTAAAATGGGAAAATTAAGTAAAAAACCCAATTGATTCCAATTCATTAATTTTTAATTAATTTACCCAAGGATAAAATCACTAGCCTCGAACCAAGTTGAGCTCGGGGACTAGGTTTTTCATTAAATAATCTAAATTTAGGCTCTTAAGTTTAATTTGACTTAGAAAAAATTGATTTCATGAATGACACTTATAGGATGATAATTGTAAATAAAATCCATGAGCATGACATAATATGAATGCATGAGGATTGATAAAACAATTAAAATAAATATTCACAAATTAAGGAGAGTGTTCTATCTAATCCTTAAGGATTTAGGGAAACCACATAATCACTTCTTAATTCTAATTAAGACAATTACACTAATAACAAAATTGAGATGCTCTTTCTAGCCCTTACGGGATTCTAGGAAGCCCATATATTTCCTTACAAATATCATTTAGAAAGTAATTAATTACATTTGGAAAAAAGGAAAATAAATTTAATTTGAAAAATTAGATTTGAGGTTTGGAATCAAATTCCAAACATGCCTATGTACCCCATTGAATGAGGATCAAAACCCACATAATTCATTCCATGATTGAGTGGAGGGGTTTATGGATTCATTAAATTGATTTTTGGTCTGGGGAATGAGTTGATGAAAAATACCTTGGATTTTGATGGATGTGATGGAAAAAGTGTTTTGCATGACTGAAATTCCATTTTATTGAACCAGACGATTGGATTGATTAAGGATTTAGACAATGATTGGTGAATGAATGAATTAATTAAAATGATTAATGAATTAATTAAAATAGTCGATGAGTAAAAAAAAAAGATTTTGATTTAATTTGAGTAAAAAAGGAAGTAATTAGTTAATTAAAAAGATTAATTAATTAATTAACTTTTGAGTGATTAAAAAGATTTTAGTTAATTAAAGGGATTAATTAACTTGATTTGGGTGAAGAAATTAATTAATTAAAGAGTGGATGAGGGAAAGAAGAAGAAAAATTGATAGATAACAATCAATATCAATTTTTGGTGTGAGGAGTAATGAGTAATGAGAGGCCTATTTACAGGCAAATGGGGTTGAGGATAGTTTAGGAAGTGAAAATGTGAAAAGACAATGAGGGATAGAGCTAAAAAGGGCTGAAAATTGGCTTAGAGAGTGGTAAAAGGGTTGAGGGCAATAAATGGTACAAAAATGTGGCACCATGCTAAAGGGGCGTGGATCTGTGTTAGCTCTTCGCTGATTTATGTTAGATATGCATGGTTGCTGCACCAGACTAACGCAAATTCGTGTAGACACTGATGCAGCTCCACGTGGAGCTGGCCTTGTTCATATTTTGAGATCTTTTTTTGGTCTATTTTCAAAGATTTTGGGTCAGTTTTTGAGACTTTTGGATAAGTTTTTAGGAGTTATAGAGTTCAAAAATCTTATCAATCAGTGTCAATAGGCTGAAAATTAATTTTAGAACAACTGGGCAGTCATTCTGAGAGAAAATCTAGCCAGTTTTGAAAAAATACTGTCTGGTACAAAAGGTCCGATCAGTATAGGAAAAGCGTCAGATTGTGTCCAAGAATATTTTAGTCAATTTTGAAGAGTTTAAAATTAATTTGAGAGATGCTAAAATGAGGGTTCATAGTAGAACCAAATCCAGCTCCTTAAAAGTGAGTTCTAGATTATACAAGCTAGAGTTGTATTTTTTTGCTAGGCTGCTTTAGATGCGTCCAATCCTTGCCAATAATCTTTTTTTGTGCTTTAATATATTGCTAAAAGAATCAGCATTCCACTCCTTCAGAGAGCATGCCAACTGATGGGAAATTTCCATAATAGGCTTCGCCTTGTCCCAAACTTGAGCAATTGAGTCTAAAAACTTGGGATGGCTAAACCATGTTGCTTCAATGCGAAATGGATGATTCCTAAGAGTACTTTCTTTATGAAAAAAAGGAAAGCTTCACTAGGGAATGATAAGATTTAACACGAGGAAGATGAGTGACATATGCTTCAGGAAATCTATCTCACAACAAGATATTACACAAGACTCTGTCTAACCGGGCTACTTTAAAAGAAGATTTTGAATTGCCCCTAAACCAAGTGAAGTAAGAACCAGAAAATCCAAGATCAATGAGCCCTTCATTGAAAATCCATTTTGCAAAATGGGAGTTGTGATGACAAGAGAATTTTGATTCATTGCTCATTTCTGAGGCTGATACAACTAAGTTAAAGTCTCCTGCAACCAACCATGGCTCAGACAAATCCATTACTTCATGAGAGAGACATCTCCACAAATTCCCTTGTAGGGAATTGTTAGGACTCTTATAGACTACCATTAAAAGACAATAGGCCCCTAGAGGTAGATGCATTCTGTAGTGGATGAATTGGGGGTTAGTACAGAGCACTGACATTCCAACCTCTTTCCTTTAAAACAACCAAATGTCTCCATTGAAACTCAAAGCCTCCACAAGAACCTAATTAGCAAAATTCATCTTCTGGCAAATGGCATCTACTGAGGCACCACTAACTTTGGTTTCAAAAAGTCCCAACATGCCTGGATTATGGATGGAAATAATAGTTTGCAAAGTGCGGTGAAAATCCTTTGAGGCCGCACCTTGACAGTTCCAAAATATAATAGACATAAAGATAATAACCAAAAAAAAAAAAGAGTTGAGCTCGATAAAATGCCTCTCTCATTAAAAGCATCCACAACAAAACAAAGATTCTCAAGATAGGAAAACACAACTGAGATAGGTACATTATCAATTAATGCCCCTTCTCTCCATCCACACATCCTCTCTATAAAAGGAGTCAAACTCATCTTCTTTAAGATAATCCTTACTATAACCATTGTCTAAGAATCCATTCACCTTCAAACTAGTTTTGATATTAGGGTATTAAATAATGGTTTTATGTATCGTATTGGTATCAGAATCGATATAATGGAATCGAACTGAATTGGTTGCCGCTACCATAAATTTTCAAAAAAGATTAGTAAACTAATATAATTCAATAAGAAATTAAATGTAATGTCCAAAATGTAATACATTAAATTAATTAACACTTGAATAAGTATAATTCTGCCTAGAAAAATTTAATTTACATAAATAATAACAATAAATTAAATTCAAATTACGTAATTAGTAATAATAAATCAATCTTATTTTATTAATTCATCAGAGAAAAACTACATTATTTAAGATGAATAAGGTGATAAAAAAAAACCTTTCATATTCCAAGTAAATAATGTAAAATTAAAAAAATAAATATACCATAATATTAATTAATCACTAACAAAAAAGTGTCGGGGAGGATTTAGATTATCTTGTCTACTCTTAAATTCATTTAGAATTTATACAAAGCCATTATTTAAATTTTTGAAAATAAATATATAAAGATAAAACATAGTCAAATTATAAAATTCAATCAATAATTTACAGCCACAAATAAAAAATTTATACAAAAAAAATGAATTTTGTAAAAAATTATCAATAATATTTTAAATATATTGAAATATAAATAATGTAAAAAATAATATCCCAATAATTTATATTAATAAAATAGAACAAATATAAAATAATGTCTTTTAAACAATATATTTATAATTTACATTAATAAAATAAAAAATAAAAAATATAATAATAATATTTTTTTATTGATACATCACACTCGTATCGCTAAAAAACGGTTGTATCAGTGTGTATCGAGTGATTCAGTGCTAATTCCCATTAGCAATATTATAATGGATAAATAACGTATCTAACCCCTCAAAAATTCCTACAAAACGGCTGATGCGTAACATATCAGCTGTTATTTAATACCCTGATTGATATCCCCAAGATCAGAGGGGATAGGATGATCATTGTGATGATTATGGTTTCCACCAATATCATTAAGTATGGGTGCATTCTCACTGGCAGTAGCTAGATTTGCATGATGCACCACTCTTGCTATTGAATTAGTAACTCCTTGTTGTCCAAATGTATGTTCTAATTCAGCTGCTGCTTGTTGGGAACAATGCTCATTCTTTTGAGTCTCCCTTTGAACATTCATCTTTTGGGAATTTTGTTTTGGGTTGGATCTGGATTTGTTCCCGGTTTTTTATCTAGATGGGCCTACCTGTTGGCCTTGTGAAACTAGATTGTTATTTCTTAAAAAGTCACCCTTTCCTTTGGCAACCTCTTTACCCTTTCCTTGGACCTCCCTATCTTGGCCCTTTTCATCCATTCTATATACTTTCTCATTTTTAGGCCCATTAACATCCTTAGCATCTAGCACTACAAACCTTGATCCATCTATAACCACTCCCTGATCCCCTACTGGGATTATCATTTCCTTCTTTATTGTTGCCCATCATTGGCGCCTTGATATTTGCCTTAACATTTGAATTTTTCCTCCATTAGTGGGATTTTTACGAGATTTCTTTGTCGTAAGCATCTAGGGGCCAAAGCTTTCTAAAATTTGTAGATTAATAAAGGTAGCAATTTCCTTTTCGATCATGTCATTGGGAACCACATTCTCTTCTCCCTTTATGGATGCATCTCTAGAAGATGTTGCTTAATTTGGGCAGCTCTCTTTTTTGTGATCGTATCTTCCACATTCGAAGCACACTAAATGGATCCCTTCATACTCAATTCTTCTAATTCTTCTTCATAATTTGAATTTAGACTAGAGGTTTGGTAAGATCCACTTCAACACATATGCGAGCATATTTTCCCCTAGACACTTCACTAATACTAACATTAATCTTAATGGGTTTGCCAATGAGTTTTCCCACTCTCATTAAAAAGTGTTCATCATAGTATTCAATCGGGAGGTAAGGGATATGAACCTAAACCATGACTTGATTTGGTATAGCCTCATCTGTGTCAAAGTTTGGGTGCTATTGTCTAATTATCAAATAATAATTTGCAATCATTCAAGGGCCTTCAAACAAAGCATAATCATAGTCCTCCTGAAATGAAAATTTAATTAAAAAATAGTCATTCTCCATAACAATTGTAACCATAAACGATTTTCGTCTCCAGAGTTCTTTTAAGTGGCAATCTAAATATTTGTAACCTATGGTTCTCCCTAACAATTTTACTATAAGAGTTTGTCTCCACGGTTTTCGCAATCAAAGTTTTTCCTTCTTATTAATAATAATCATTGGGCATTCATCATTAGATTCATCTACTTCATCTTCTGACACCAGGTCTTCATCTTTTGCCATAGCTTCCCTATGAGTCCCTAACAAAGTGTCTCTAAAGGATGTTTTAATCTTGCATGTTGGGTTCTCAGTCGAGGTAACATTAATCTCCAATTCCATCATTGACTCATCGACTAGCATCTCATCATTATTTTCTACCTCAGTATATGTGAATTCTTAATTTTGCACCCTCATATCCAACCGTAGCTTTATTACTTGCTAATTTAATGTGCTATTCAGAGCCATTATGGCAGTCCTGTTAGTCAGTTAGTGGGCAGAGGTTTGGGGACAACGCCCTTAAAAGAAAATTTTTTAGCCTTCAATTACATTGCTACCAGACATCCAAATTTCTTAAACTCTATAACAACTAATCTCTAAAAAAAAAAATCACGTTAGTTGCCTCCGGCTGTTTGGGCAGTGCGCACACTGACAGTGCTGCCCAGAAGCCCGATGATGCCGTCGACCCTTCGTTGGTGCAATCCCCACTACTCTTTTTGTTGTCCCAAATGCTCCTACTATGGTTTTTTTAGCATTTTTTTCAGCCTTATCATTTTGGTCATTTCATTTCTCCACTTACCAAATCACCATCACCTCATTTTTCTATAAATATCTCTTTTCATTCTTCATTCCAACACACTCTTTTGAATTAGTGTTGATGGTTATCTAATAATTCATCTTTTCTTTTCCATCCAACCACTCTCTAATTAATTAATTAATCTTTTTAATTAACTAAAACTCTTTTTTAATTAATCACTCAATTAATTAATTAATTAATTAATCACTCTTTTTTTAAAAATCATTCTTTTTTTAAAAATTAAATTAATCCTTTTTCTCAATCCGCCATTCATCCAAATTAATTAATTAATAATTTAATTAATTAATTTATCAATTTATTAATTTCATCACATTAATTAGTTAATTAATCATTTTAATTAATTAATTAATTTTCCAATCAATCTAATCATTCGGTTTTAATAAAATGGAATTTCGATCCGGTAAAACCCTTCGCCCGTCAAAAGTAAATGTATCAACCTTTTTCCTCACTCTCAAAACATCCGAACCAAAATCAATTTGATCAACTCCTAAATCCCTCTATTTAATCGTGGAATGAATTACGTGAGTTTTAATCCCTATTCAATGGGGTACGTAAGTACGTTTGGAATTTAAATCTAAACATCAAAACTAATTCCTAATCAATTTTCTTTCCCCTAATGTAATTTTTTGATATTTCAATTTAATTTTCTCATTGGATTCACGTCATGTTCATACATCTAATTAATCATCATATAATATTTGTCATTTATGAAATCAATTTTTTAAAATTAAATTAAACTTAAGAGTCAAAATTTAGATTATTTAAAATCAAAAATTTAATCTCCAAACTCAACCTGATTCAAAATTGTGATTTTTATTTTTGGATAAATTAATTAAAAAATTAAAAAATTAAAGTCAATTTGAATTTTTTTCTTAATATTTTTTTAACTAAATAAAATTAAAGTGATAATTTCTAAAATCATTTTCAAAATCCACAAATCTGAATCCAAAAATTTTATCGTGAGTCTAAACTTGAATGAATATTTTAATTATCTTCAGCGAATAGGATCAATGCTCTCGAATGAGGCCTCATAATACAATGTTTGACTTTTTTGTTGCTTCGTTCGAGGAGATCTGTTTCTTCTAGCGACTGTCCCTCTTGCTCCATAGTGTCCATCTTCAACCTGCCTAATTTATTTGTTCTTAAGAAATGATATGTCTATATCATTTGAATTAAATATACACTTTACTTTACTGCTAAGCTATGCTAACATGTGCATTTTTTTTTTTTATAAGATAAGAGATATGCAATATAAAATATCTTATTTGGTATTATAATTTTCAAAAAATTTTAGAGATCAAATTTCAATTTTATAATTTTCTTGAAAACAGAAAAGCGAAAGCATTTTTGAATCATACCCCACCCGTCACACTCTCCTCGGGATCTATTTGACACAATGCAATCACATCCTTTTAACTTTCTAACATAAATGTATTTGAAGAAATTATTATAAATGAATTTTATTTTATTTTATTTTTTTAATTTTTTACTATGTCTAAACAACTTTGAGCTTATTGACACTGCTCTAAAAAAAAAAATATAGAAAAGAAAATTTTCAAATACTTTTAGTAGGAAATGCTCAAATATAAACTTTAGTAAAAAATGCAATTAAATGTCTATATTTTATTTTGATGCGATATAAATTTCAAATTGCCAAATTTAATATGATTTATACCATGTGGAACTTACCTCATTGATTATGTTTGGTATTTGGTAAAGGAAAAATATAGATTCCATCTTATATTTTTAAATAATAAAAAAAATTAAAATCATATGTTAACTAATAAAAAATTAGAGTTAAAAAATATTTTAAATACTAATAAAAAAGACTACAAATTAAAAAGGAAAAATCAAAACAATAAGTAAATCAAAACCCACGTAGAACGGAAACAATGGTTGGCAATGGAGCAACGGCTACAGCGATTAATGATGGTAGTGGATCCAAGCAGCAGTGGTTGGGCTTGGAGGTAACAAACAGAGCAGCAGCAGCGGGTAACCTACGACAGTCGGCAGCAAGTATTGCAATTTAATGCTTGGCTAGAAAAATGACATCAGAATAAACTAATTTTCATTTCAATTTTAATAATATGAGAATAGTTGCAATTTAAATCTATAAATTAAGATAAAATAATCGATTTTAAATGGTTTGGATATAATTATGGTGTTTTAAAATAAATTTGAATTTTTTAACCTTAAACTTTTTTTTTTAAATGTAGTCATTAAATGTTTTTCTTAAATCTTTAATTTCAGCAAGAATACCCTATTAAATTAGAGAGAGAAATTTAAAATAATGTGAAAAACTTAATTCATGATATCAATTTAAAAAATTTTAATATTTTAATTTTATATATGCAAAAAAATTAAACATTTTATTTACACTTAACTCTAAAAAAAAAAACTCAGGTTAATTTGTCTATGGTATTTTTAAATTGCTCATAATTCAAGTTTTTCTAATTTTAATCCCTAAAAAACTCTTGGATATGGTTAATATTTGGACAGATGTGATGTGGGAGAGAGGAAAAAAAAAGCTATACAATTCTACTGCAATTAAATTGAAATATTTATCTACAGAATATACAAAATCTATTAATCTACCTTTCCATATCCGACTCAACCCATAATTTACCAAGAAACGACCCAAATTTATAAACCATTGAAAGGAAAAGAAGAATTGAAAAAAAAGAAAAAAGAAAATAAGAATTGAAAGGAACAAAAAGGAAAAGAAATTATAGAATCGAAAAGAAATTAAACATGAAAAATAAAAATAAAAAGAAGAAATAGATGCTTACCTTTGATCTGAATCTCCACCATGTGAAGCCACGCAAGTTCTAGCTGTGCTACTTAGGTTAGTGACTTCATCGACCATTCTCTTAAGCTACTAACCAGCATCTGTGCATTATCTAATGATCCTCCCCAGTCATCTAGCACACAACAATGATGCTTCTTGCCTAAGGGGCCCCCCTAACGGCACTAGCACATAGAATGTGTCATAACCTAACAGTAAAACGATCAGTCTATCTATCATTAAGGATATTTAAATAGTTATGTCAAAAAGATGAGTCTATAAATCATTAAGCAAAACGACATAATATCACCATTATCACCAACATCATCTTCATTATTATTATTATATTAAATTTATTAAATTTTAATATTTAAAATTAATATTATAATTTTTAGTGGTATATAAATCAATTTAATATTATATTTTTATTAGATTATAAATAAAGTCAATATTAGTTAAAAAGTATATAAGATATTTTAGATTAAATTATACTTTCATTAATGTTTAAAATTAATACTATTTTACCAAATTATATATATATATATATATATATATATATATATATATATATAGAATAGCATTATTGGCAGAGCTGTTTTTGTTAGGACCAGAGCAATAATCCTTTTAAAATTTTGAAAAAATATCCCTAATTAATTTAACTTTTTTAATTTTCTCTTCTACGCTATTTCAATTTCTCTTTTTATCTCTTTTCATTATTTTCTCTCTTTCCTTGTCTGTTACTCCATCGCTTTCATCATGATCATAAACCCCAAATTTTCATCTCTGAAATTTCATATTGCTCTATCATAAACCCTAACAAGTATCATCCCTTTTTGCTCTGCTATTTACAATATTATCATGATATCAAAGCACAACTGGTTGATTTCTACCTAATTTTATTGTTCTTTTTTTTTTTTTTTTCAATTCTCACTATTAAAGCTTCAAATCTTTGAATTTAAAGAAATCAAGACTAAAAGTCATGAACTAGAAGCTTGTGTTATCGAAACCGGGAATGGAAGAAATCTCAATTCTTCCACAATCTCTACGGGAGATCCATTACAACTTCAAAGTTTTGATCATCCAGGTTTGATATTAGTTCCATCTTAACTCTCTCTTTGTTCAATATTTATTCATACGAAAATGTAAAAAGAAAATGTCAAATGTCATTATAATGACTATTGTAAGTTAACAACCCTTTCAATCCCAAAGCCATCCAATTCTTCTAGGTTGAACATAGAATTTCATCCTTTCATTTCTATGGAAAAATTAGAGATGTAAATTTCATCATAACAAATTACATGGAGAAAAACTTTTACCCTCTTGTTTCTCTCTCTAGAAGAACCAACTAGGGAAGAAGACATCATTGGTGCATAAATATAATTTCCAATTCTATTGAACTATGGTCTCTAAGAAAGTATAATTCCCATCTCAATATGAGGTAGAATTGAACCATGCCGCATTCTAATTCTGAAATAAAAAATTTAGCACATTGGGATTTGGGAAAAAGGTAAACCACAAGGTAAATAATATATGGAAATTGAAGAAATAAGACCTTAAGTATTTTATAAAATAGGGAGATGCTATTGAAAAAGCACTTATATTTTAGTTTTGGACATTTCATCTTCACTTCCTAGATATAGCAAAGATCAATTTGATGAAGCTAAAATATGTGTACTAAATAATTGTGGATTAAGAAAAAAGAAAAAACTTGAGACCTGAATTGAGCCTAATTATATTTATCATAAATTTTTCTCAAACCCCTTTTTGTATAGTTTATTTTGTAATTTACAACAAGTACTAAATACAGGTAAATTCTTCAAATGTAATCTAAAAGACTTTTGCTTTCTTATAATTATCATTGGTTAATTAAGTGTTTATATATGTCTTTCTTTATTTAGGCATTATGGAAAAAAGTATGGATATTGAGCCTATGGAGGGAGGAAGCTTAACTTGTGGCTTGTAGTAAACAATACATGAGCAAAGACTAGAAGGAAATAATGATGAAACACTTGCAGAATTTTTTGAATAGAAATTTCAGACTCGTGATGAACTAATGGTTATGTTTAGGCTTTCTTTTTTTTTTTTTTTTTTTTTTTTGGCAAAAGGGTATGCTATATCTATCAAAAGCTCTAGAAAAATTAAATATGTGACCATTGGTTGTGATCTAGGGGGTTCCCATATAAATATACATAACATTCCAATTCAATTTTGGAAAAAAAAATATCAAGTCGTCTTATAAATTGTCCTTTTCAAATTAAAGGGAAAAAATTGGCTAATGATTCTTGGATAGTGGAAGTAAAGAATATTTTACATAATCATGAGCCTTCTGAAAACATGTCTGGACATCCTTCATTTCATAATTTATCTAAAGAAGAGATCATAAGTGTTGAAAAAATGACAAAATCAGGGATACACCCATATCAAATTTTATCATCTCTTCGACAAAAAAATCTAAATCTTCAAGCAATTTCTAGAACTATATATAATGCAAAGGTTAAAATTTGTAAAGAAAATTTGGGTTATCATACTATGGGTCAAGCATTATTTGATGAATTAGGAAAAGATGGTTTTGTGTATGATGTGAAGTGTAATGAAAATGGTCATATAACACACCTATTTTTTGCTCACCTAGCATCAATCATGCTTATAAGAAGTTATACAAACGAGTTTGTGATGGATTGCATTTATAAGACTAATAGGTATAAAATGCCATTACTTGATATTATTGGAGTCTCTAGTTTTCATAAATATTTTTATTCTTGTTTTGCATTTTCAGATAAAGAAAAAGAAGAAGATTATGTATGGGCTTTGAATATGTTTAGTAAGATACTTGATGATTTTGGTCAAACTTCTGTGATAGTATATGATAGAGAACAGGCTTTGATGAATGCTATTAAGATTGTCTTTCCAACAACGACAAATCTTGTATGTGTATGGCATATAGAAAAAAATATATTGGCTAATTGCAAGAAATATTTTAATGTGCAAGACGATTGGGATTCCTTTATGTCTACTTGGAACATGGTTGTTTATTCTCCAAATGAAATTGATTATGAAGAAAATTGGAAAAATTTTGAACTATTGTACAAAGAGAAATATTTTGATGTAAAAAGAAAAATTTTGTATTATTTTTTTTTCTTCTCAATTGCAGCTTTTGCTTGTAGCTTTATTGAACATAGTTTGTCATCCTTGGCCAAAAAAAAAAAAAAAAATTGTCCATTATTTTGCAACCTTAATCATTTACAAAATATAATCTTTTTTTACAAAATTATCAAGAAATTTACAAAATATTATTGATTTTGGCCATTATTTTGTAACATTAAGAATTTACAAAATATTATACTTTTTTACAAAATTCTCAAAAGATTTACAAATATTTTAGCCTATTATTTTGTAACTTTAAGGATTTTCAAAACATGATTTTTTTTTTTTTACAAAATTCTCAAAAATTTTATGAAATATAAGTGATTTTACCCATTATTTTGTAATCTTAAAAACTTATAAAATAGACTTTTTTATTTACATAATTCTCTACAAATTTATAAAATATTAGTGATTTTATCGATTATTTTATAACTTTAAGAACTTATAAAGTTTGGCCTTTTTTAGAAAATTCTCCACAAATTTATAAAATATCAGTAATTTTAACCATTATTTTATAATCTGTCAATATTTATCTATTACTTTATAAACTCAAGGAATTTATAAAAAATGACATCTTTTACAAAATGTCATTTTCTTAATATAAAAAACATATATTCATAGAAAGTCTATTTTTTTTAAAAATAAATTTGTAAGTTCACCAAAAAAAGAATAAAACTTAAGTATCAATTTACAATTCATTACTAAAATTGATCTTTTAGAAAATAATTCAAAATTTTTTATCCCAGGAAGGAAAATATTTTTTGTAATTTTTTGTGTAAACTATTAGTAGTGTTTTTAATTTTCATAAAATAAATTACTAATTAATACAATATTTAGCTCTTGAAAATTAAAAAAAAAAATAATGAAACCAAGTGCAGAAACTAATTTCAAAATTTTGTGGTTTTGAATGGTCCACGTCCCATTGTCTGGTGTTTATAATGCAAGGGGTGAGCCATTTTTCAAATTTTTAGTCTTTTTTTTGACACTTGTCATCATACTCATAAATTGGGAACTTATGTAAAACTTACTTGAAGTCACCCTAGAAAACACCATAATTTAATTATGATTTTCCCAAAAATTATAATCTAAGTACATTTCTTTATTCGATTTAAAGGTGTAGGGTTTGGAAAGTTTAGGATTTGAATTCCCTATAGTATATTGTGATGGAAATTTTTTTATTAATTTAATGATAATTGTAAAGGGAAAATTGTACTTTTTTTGTGCGATCCATGATACTATTTTGACTCATTTGACCTTGCAAATATTGTTGCACTTATAATTTTCATATTCGATAGCACAAATTCATTCTCATTTTGCATTATTTTACTTGTTCTTGTTAGTAAATTATCTCTTTACCATCAATAACTTAGTTTTTGTGATTCTCATGGCTTAAATAGGAGCATAGGATTTTTGGAGACTTTGGAGCCAAGTTGAAGCCACAGGGGCCATGCCCCAAAATAAGTTCCAATAGCTTCACGAAGTCTGAAAATTTCTTGTGTCCATCTTTTTGGTAGAACTCATGCAGTGAACGGCAGGGGGCGTGTCAAATTCTATAAAGGGTTGTGCAAAATTGTGATGTCAGCTGTTCAATTTCTAAAAGTCTTGTTGAAGATTGAGAAACCATATAAATAGATTCTTTCCTTTGAAATTATGGTATAGTAGATTAGAAAATAGATAGAGCCTTCTTATTTTTGTATTCTTTTAGGGATTAGAGCACTCTTAATTTCTTAGCATAAATTAGGAGTTCAATGAAGGAAATTAACAATTTGGACTTTGAAAGATTCTATGAAATTTGGATCTCAATTTCTGCTTCTACTTAGTATTTTATTCTTAAACCTTATTATTATTTACTTTTTATTAATTGCATTCCTGTTTGATGTTTCCTTTAATGAACCTTATTGATTGTTCTTTCATTTTCACTATAAGTAGCTAAATCTCTTAATTATGATCTAGATGTAGATTGATAATTTGCTTGTGGTATTATATATGCTATGATCGAGCTGATTTCGATCAAACAAAGAATATTAACAGAAAATGAATTAAATGGAATTGAATAATATAAACTAAACTTCAATGATATAATTTTTCCAAATATTTTATTAAATGTAGTCGAACTATAATATATCAAATATGCTTTTTAGGTTTTACAATTGAGATATTTATAGATTATATGTTCTTGCCTTGTTCAGAAAAGAAGTGTGATTCTAATTTGAGTTAGATGTTGAGCTCATATTACCTTTACTAGCTCGCTTTAGACTTACTATACGAGTGAGAAATGGATTACTTTCTCCTTGAATTAGGCCTTACTGGTTATGTATTGTTTATTGGGCCTTGGCCCAATCTTCGCATATTTAGTCCCTCATTAGTGGCCCCCTTATTTTATCGAAGTGAGTGATACGTGTATTTCGGTTAAAACATCTCTGTGTGTGAGCGGTCCAGTTCGATCTAAGTGATCTGTCCCTTCACTCTAATAATTCCAGCAAGGTGCCCCCTTCCTGAAAGTGTTCTGCTATTATACTTCACCAATGAAGTAACTCCTGTGGAAGTTCGAGAGTTTATGTTTACTTACCAGGTGCCCGACTGGTCTAAGTAATTAAATGAGGAGACAACTTCTATTTTTTAAAACTCGCCATGTGGCCCTATTATTGTCGTACAGGTGTACATTATGCCATTTTTGAATTTAAAATGATTAATTAGCACATGGTTTAGGGCTTAAGTTAAAAAACCTTTTCATTTTATCTTCTTCATTTATTTCTTTCCAATTTTCTCTATTTGCTATTTGCTCAAGAAAAATCCCTTGTTTGCTATTTCTTTTATCTCAAGAAAAATCCCTTGTTTGCTATTTCTTTTATCTCTAGAAAAATTCCCAACTCTTTTTCCTCTTCTCTTTGTCGATTTTCATTGTATTTTCTTGAAATGGCACCCAGAAAGGAAGAGATTACCTATGATAGCATCAGGGCAGACTTATGAACACTTGGGGTGAAGTGATTTCTTCCTTGAATGGTTCTAACCTTAGTCCTTTTTCCGAGAATCTAGAGAGTCAGGAGAGATTTGCTGTCGATCTCCTAAAATCTTATGACAAAATCTTTAAAAACCCTAATGTTGCCGATATGTAAGAGATGTCAAAGGATAGTGATCATATTATCTTCTTCTATCATTAGATTAAGGTTGGACTGTGATTTCTTCCCTGGACTTTTTTAGTAGAATGTTTTAACTACTTTTGTATTAACCTTATGAGTCTTTCTCCTAACTCCATTCAAGACTTTCATTAGTTCGAGGTCACCTGCAAGGCTCTAGGATCAACAGCTCATATGTTCCAGTGCTTTTTTAGATTTACTCATTCAGGTGACTAGAGAGTATGGTGCATCAGAGTAAAACAAGGAAGGTGCTTTCCTTATAAGTACCAGCCATTTATGGACTCTTTGACATACCCACGAACCTTCTTCTAGAGGAAATTGTAGGCATGTTGACCCTAATTAAGGATAACTTCTCATATGACATGGCAAGGCTGGACTTCACCTCTCAAATAAAAGATGCGTGAGGTAAGACCATATGTCTTATTATTAACGAGCTAAGAAGTGAGATTTTTTTTTTTAAATCATCCTAATCTGTCCCTAACTCGCCCAATGTTTTGGCTTACTTTGCAGTTTATATTACTAACAAGGACAATACCTACAAAAAGATCCATGATGTCTCAAAGAACCTAGAGCCACTTCCTTAGAAGGAGGTCCCTTTTTGCCCCTGTTAGACGAGCATTCTGGCCAACACAAGACTGCTGCTATGGTAGACTAGGGGATAGAGTCCTTGGTTTAGAGAAAAAGGAAGGCGTCCCAGAGAAGGAGAAGCCCAAGAAAAAGAAAAGAACCCAAAAATCCCTGCCACTGTTGCTGAGGGTTCAAAATCAAAGACACAGCCTATGACTGAGGGTACCAGTTCTAAGCCAAAGCCTGTGGGCATACTACTGTGAGGTTTCGCCTGAGCACTAGTCTGATCTGCTAAAAGGAATAGAAATGCTCATTCGGGAAAGAACTCACGAGGAAGCCCTCAAGCTTATCTTTGATAGTTGAAAATTGTTTCTTGGAGTTGCCATCTTGATTTATTTTTATTTGGAAAAATATAAGGAAAAAACTCATTTGACTCTAATTATTACCTAAAGGGAAAAGATCATTAGCCTCAAAACCAAAGAGGATTCGGGGACTACGTTTTTTATTTATTTTAACAAAATAAGTTTGGCCAATTAATATAAGAGTAACTTAAAATATATTTCATGAATAAACTAAAATGCATGAACAATTTATAATCATTCATTTCAATAATAAAATAAATACAGGTAATAGTCTAAACAAAAGTTGACATTACAAATGAAACCCAAACATAGGGGATACCTCCTCTAGCCATTATAGGTTTTAGGAAAGTCACATATTCCCTAAACTAAACTTAATAACAAAATAAAGGAAATAAAATAAGAGTAAGTGAAGAAGGTGATAGGGGGAAAGTTAGTTAGTTTTAATTAGATTTGATGCCTAACCAAGCATGCCTATGTATCCCTTTGAATGAGAATCAGAATCCACGTAGTTCTCCCTTCTTACGAAGGAGTTAGTTTAGCCTAGCCACTTTATCATATTTTGATTGATTGATTAAAAGGGAGTTGAGTTAATTAATTAATTTAATTAATTATCGAGTTGATTAGCTAGCAACCTAGATGAATCAATTTAATTAACTAACTAAGAGAGACAAGGAAATTTAAACAAAAGAAAATTAAAGGAAAAGAAGCTTACCTTCGATGGTGGGCAACAACTGACTTTCGAAGGCGAGCAGTGGTTGGCTTAGGATGGCGGGTAGTGGCTAGCTTTGGATGGCAGGTAGTGGTGACTTAGGATAGCAGGTGGAGGATAGCTTTGGATGGCGGGCAACAGCTAGCTTTGGGTGATAAGCGGTGGCTAGCCTTGGGTAGTAGACATGAGCCTTGGGCAAAATACTTGCCTCGAATAAGTGGGTGGTAGAAAGCCTTAACTACTTGGGTAGGAATCAAGGAGAAACCCCCCAACTCACTTTGCGAAGCAAAGAGCAAATGCAAATCGGTTTGCTTGAAGTTTTTGCTTTTCAAGCTCTAAAAGTTGGTCTGTTGAACTGTGAAGAGGCTTTATATATATAGAGGAGGATTGAAGTATAGAGGCACAAACTTTCAATTGGGATTCAGAAACACGCTCGGAGTGCCGCATAGGCTTCTGCGGCAACTATACTGATTCACCTGTTTTTCCCGTTTTCACCCATTCTTGCTCATTTCTAGTTTGTTTTACACTATTCCAGTTGCTTTGTATTCTTTACTAGTCCCAGATGATTTGAAAGGGTTCAAATGTTAGAAATAAATATTTTAATTTTATCATTTTGAGAGTTTTTGACTTCTAAAAGTTTGTTCACTGAGCCTAAGTGCTTCTAAGGTTCAAACGTATACTGAAAGGTGCAAAATTAAGAGTTCACAACTACTAATAGGTCCTATAATTAATGTATTGGAATCTAGCAACTGAGAGGATGATTTGACCATGAATCACCTTATCCGCCAAGTTGCAGGTGATTTTTCTTCTTCCTATAAATGAACCGCCTCTGACACTTCTAGGAACTTTCTTGTTAATAGCAAGTTTTTTTTTGATAATCAAATGAGTTCATGAGAGGGTACTCGCTCGAGAGATAGCTTATGAGGCTATTAGATTGCTGGTGGAAAGGGATCCACCCTGACCTGTTGAACCTCTTATCGTGCCTCGAATAGGTAAGCTATCTCATTTCTTAGCTGATCTTTTTATTAACTTAGTTATTTTAAAAATTTATATTTTTTTTTCTAGAGACTAAGCACATGACTCCTACTATTCCTGCTGAGCTGTTGTTGCAGAAAGTATCTTTAAAAGACTTTATGGAATAGATGGAGCAAGCCAACACCTTTACCCTTCTTTAGTAATTCCTATTTCTCATCTAGATCTTTTATTAGATCAGCCGCTGCAGGTCAAGCCACCTTAGCAGTGGACAATAGGGTAGATACTTAAGAAAAGGCACCGGAACAAGCTCAGGATAACGAAACAACTTCTATCAAGCCCAGTCTTGGTGCTAGCGTACCTTAAGGTGGTGTGGAGGCTAGTGTGCCTCGAGCGGCAGAAGCTTGAGTCTAAAATTCTTCCTTCGAGGATACAGAACAGGTGCACTTAGATGAAGTAATCAATGTTGGAATAGGCAGCTTAGAGCTTTTGAGTCTACTTGCAATTGCTCCTCTATAGGTTCCTTCTTTCCTCGAGCCAATATTTCCTGAGCAACTTTTATATGAGACTAACTCGACACTAGATGAGGTAAAAAATTCATTTCTCTTTCTCTCTCTCTCTCTCTCTCTCTCTTTTTATATGTCATCTCATCCTATGTTTTCATTTTTTAGCTTTTTCAGATAAAGAAGGCTTTAGGAGACAAAATAATTGAGTTTTCATGGTATCATTCTATGATATGGCAAACCTTCTCTTCTACCATAAGGTACTGACCCAATAACGAGCTGCTCTTGTTGACCTTTATACTTCTTCTCAAAGGACCATTGAGGGGTTAAATAAAGACATATTTTCTTCGCGAGCTACTATGGAGGAGGAAAGGAAAAACAAATGAATACTTATGAGTTGGAAGAGTTAAAAATCAAGGCAAAGAAGTTAGCGATGGAGAGGGATCACCTCAAAGGCCTTCTGACTAAAAAGTCTGAATAGCTAGAGCATGTTACTGCCAATTTTAATTCCTAAGTAGTCAATCTGGAGGATGAAGTGAAAGCTAATGATATTGAGCCTCAAGATCGCCAATGGCTGGTGGGGGTGTTGTGAGATGAAGCTGAAAAGACGAAAGTTGAACTAATTGACTTCTAGAAGCAAGCTTAGGATTATCCTATCCTGATGAAAAATTTTTAAGTGGTAAAGAAGCAAGTTGAGGAGCTTCGAGCTAAACTTTAAAATTTTGAATGTCTTTGCAAGAAGGCAGAGGAGGAGAAGGCTACTTTTTTAAAGGATTACTTGAACTCCTTTGAATACAAGGGCCACCTCGCAATGGATTCTAGGGCTCGAGCTATACACTTCTACAACTTGGTGATTGATGCCAGTGCTGCTAAGTTCTTAAAGGTTTTAACCCATATGCTGAAGTGGGTATTCATACCTAGCTTGTCATTGTCTCTGGCCTCCTCTGGTTTAGTTTGTCCTTGAAGCCTTCCTCCATTAAGCTAGACTCCTCCAGTTTTATGATTTTTTTTATTGTATAATTTTAAGGATAATTTTATAAAGGAATTGAAACAATTGTAAATTTTTATCCTTTTGCAATGAAATTTTAACTTTTCTTCTATCTGGTTTCCTTTATTTGTATATGCTGAAAGAATCTGACTAATACTTTAGTATTGGCTCTGTGATTGCCTGACTTTATTTCAACTCCTTGATCTTTTCTTAATGATTTGTCTTGGAAAAAGTCTATCATGTTTAGAGATTTATTTGAGTTTCCACCTTGCCAATGAGTGATTTACATATCCTTTTTTGGTGCTCATTTAGATTTTTGTGAGCTCTTCCAAGTCTTTTTGACATTTTGTTCTTGTTGATTAGGAGTGATATCTCTTTTTTTATTTTTGGGCACTTGCTTCCTCAACAGAGAGCAATCTCTTTTTTAGGCACTTCCCTGCTTAACTTTCTTTGCTTCTCTAGTGTTAATGGGCAATTTATTTTTCTCTAGATAATTTTTTAAAGGATCTGTCTAGGAGGATTCGTCGTCTATGTCCATTACTTCCTCCCTTACTTGAATGCTTGGGTAAGCTAAGTATCCTATAAAGATCCTTCTAAGCAACTCAACAGGATGGGTGGCAGCTAACTTAGAGAGTCTGTCTGCCTGATTATTTTGTTCTCTTGGGATCTTACGGATCTATAGCTCTACCCCTCTATCTTTCATCTTTTGGATTATAGCTTTCATCTTTTATAAGTAGTTGATAATGATAACTTTTTTAGCCTCAAATTCTCCTAGTATTTGCCCGATAAAGAGCTGTGAGTCGCTGTAAACATAAAATGACTGCAATTGGAGGCAGTCTATGAATATTAATCCTTGGATTATAGTCTCATATTCTAGGTATTATTGGTGGTTTCAAATCCTAATCTAAGGGCATATTCTAGTGAGAATTCTTGGCCATTTCTTAGAACAATGCCTATGTCGCTATCATCTTTGCTACTAACTCCATCAACAAACAACTCCCATATGGACTCTTGGTTTCTCGTTTGCTCTTTTGACTTTGCTCTTTCTGCCAGTGAGCTGACCTCATTATTCATTTCTTTAGAGCTAAATGAGGATTCTGATATAAAGTCAGTGAGGGCCTGCACGTTGATTGTCGATTTGGGCTTGTATTGGAGGCTATATTATCCTAGTTCTATCAACTAGCACAACATTCAGCCTAAAGTCTCTGGCTTGTGTAATATTTTTTGTAAGTGCTAGTCTATTACCACTATGCCTTAGTGAGCTTATAGGTAGGTTTTAAATTTTCTTACAGATAGCACCAATGTGTAGGCTACTTTTTTAATAGGGTGGTAATTTTGATTAGTGCCATACAACACCTTGCTAAAATAATATATCGATCTTTGTATGCTCCTTTCTTCCCTAATTAGAATCGAGCTCACTATTTGCTACTAGGCTAATAGGTAGATGAATAGTTGTTCTCTAGGAAATGGTCAGCTCAGCACTTGTTTTGAACTGAGATATGCCTTCAATTCGTCAAAAGCTTGCTGATAATCTTTCATCCATTCAAAGTTGGTTGACTTCCTTAGTTTTATTTTTTTGAAAAAAGTGAGGTACTTTTTAGCAAACTTTGATAAGAACTTATTTAAGGCAGTGATTCTCACTATGAGTTTCTATATTTCTTTGACATTACGAGGCGCATGCATGTCTATAATTGCTTTAACTTTGTCTAGATTTGGTTTAATTTCCTTTTCACTCACTATGCATCCTAGAAATTTGCCTCCTTGAATAAAAAAGGCACACTTTTCAGGATTTAGCTTCATTCCATATTCGTTCATGACTTCCATCACTTTAGTTAGGCCTTTTAAGTGGTCTTCAAAGCTTTTACTTTTAACAATTATGTCATCCACATATGCCTCTAAGTTTCGCCCGAGTTACTATTTGAACATTTTGTTGGCTAATCTCTGGTAAGTTGCTCTGGTGTTTTTTAATCCAAATGGCATAGAGACATAATAGTAGATTCCATTTATGTTATGAATGAGGTCTTTTCCTTATCGTAGGTGTGCATGTGAATCTAATGATAACCTTACTTTGAGTCTAGTAAGGATAGATATTTGTAGCCTATGGTTGAGTCTACTAACTTGATGATCATGTGTAGGGGAAAGGAATCTTTTGGATAAGCTTTATTTAGGTCGGTAAAGTCTACGCATATTTGATATGACCCATTTGCTTTTTTCACTAATACTACATTGGCAAGCTAGTATATGTATTGCATCTCCCTTATAAAGCCTGCCTCCATTAGCTTGTCCACTTCGTTGTTTATCGCTGCCTGTCTTTCTAGCCGAAAGCATATCTTTTTTTTGACTGGCTTAAATGTAGGATCCACGTTTAGTTCATGAGTTAGGATGTCGAGTTAATGCCTTTCATATTTGCTGAAGACCATGCAAAATTGGATGAGTTGGACATTAAGAATTAGTGGGCTTAGACCTTTTGCTCCATGCTGAAAAGGGGGTTCATCGGTAGATATTTTCATGACTTTGTTGCATTGGGTAGCTTTTCTAATTCTTGTACAAGCTTAGTTCATTGTTCAAGAATTTCCTTTGTTGCCTCCACCACTGCTACTTCCTCTGTTTGAGGGGATATTTTCTTTACTTTTTTCTTCCCTAGTTCCCTCCATTCTTATATCCCATAGATATTGATCTCTCTTCATTCAGGCTTAGGAACCATCATTCTTAAGTGTTTGATGTTAGTTGTTGCATCTAGATCATAGAGGAGGGGCCTCCTAATGAGAATGTTGTATGCTAAAGGCATTGACCACCACAAAGTTGGCTATGGTGGCAATGCTTTCTGAGTTATACCCTGGGTGATAGGCAACCTGGTTATTCCTATTGATGGTACTTTTGTCCCATCCAATGTGAGAATTGGTGTCCCTATGTCTTGCAGTTCACACTCTTTCAACCCTATTTTGGCATATGCGTTTGCAATGAGGAGGTTGATTGAGCTGCCATCGTCAACTGAGATTCTTTTAACTAAAAAATTTATGACCACTGCTTGTATGACCAAAGGGTTAGAATGGGTGTATTGCAGGCTGCTGCCATCTGCCTTGCAAGTTGGTTCTTTGGCTCCATTGTAAAAAATAAATTTAGGGGCTTTTTTTTTCCTTTGAGAGGCTTTGGTCTGATTGTGACTTATTGGTTCGTCAGGTCCCCTATAAGATAGTTAATTACTCCTATCAACCTGTGATTAATTGGTTGTCTCCCTTCATTCTCACGAGTTCTTACTTAATTATTATTTTTTATGAAATTTCCTAGGTACCCTTGCTTGATTAGTCTTTTTATCCCTGCTATTAACTGCCAGCAGTTGTTAGTATTATGTTCATGGGTTTTATGGAATAAACATAACTTATTTCTACTTCTTTAATCTGCTCATTTTAGTAGGGGTTGGAGGCAAACCCAAATATCCTTATCTTTGAATGTAGCGAACACCTTGGCTAGGCTTGTGTTTATAGGGGTCCTTCTTGGTAGATCTGGAGCATAAGGTGTTTGACTCTTGCTGCTGTTATTTTGCCCCACCACAGGGTTTTTCCTAGTTTTTTCATCTTGTTTCTTCATTTTTAGCTCTCCCTTTGGAGCATCACCTCCCTTCCTTTTCTTAAAGGCGAAAGTGTCATCTTGCATGATATACTTCTGGCTAATCACCATGGCTTCTTCCAGGTAGTAGGTGCATGCCTATATAATCCTTTGAAGTAATCAGTATGATTGGTGCCATTCTACAATGCCTCTACAGCCCGGGCTTGATCCAAATGGGTGACTTTGAGAGCTTCTCTATTGAAGCAAGCCACGTAGTCCCTAAAGGACTCCCTTTTTTTTAGGTAACAGCTTCTAAGCTTTGAGTTCGCTTTTCTAAAGGGATGTTAGCTGCAAATCTTTGCATAAAAACTATGGTGAGCTGGACAAAGTTTGAAATGCTTTCTTCTTTCAGGCTATCAACCATCTCGTGGCTACCCCTTTTAGTGGCTCTCTAAAAGCTTTGCATAGCACCTCATCACTCCCCGTTTGGAGTTTAACTGCATGCTTGTAGTCCATCACATAGGCTCTTGGATCCCTCTCTCCACTATATTTCAGTATTGGAGGCTTGAACTTACCAAGCATTCCATATTCCCGAATTGATTTAGTAAAGAGGGATTTTAGCACTAATTTAAAGTTTTTGTCCACAGATTTCCTCCTCGCCTCCCCTATGAGTTCATCCAGGAATTTCTTGACTGTATCCTTTATGTCTTTTATATTTCTTTGACTAGCCACTTCTTGTTCTTCTTATCCCTTAATTTGCGATGAGGACTCAGAGGAACTTTGCTCATAAGCTTTGTATCTTTTCTTATGTCTTTTGTTAGCTTGCTTTTGATCTTTAGTGTCTCGTTCTTTATGGCTCTAACTTTGGCTCCTAGTGTGTGCATTTCGCTCCTAGTTCGTGGGGTATGTCCCCCTAGTTGCAAGGGTATCCTTGGTGTTGGGAGATGGTCCTCTGAACTAGGAATTCTCTGCATTGGACCTTCCTTATTTGCTTCACTTAGTTTGGTGATTTCTTTCCAAATCTTCCCAAGGGACTGCCTTGAAGTCCAATCTCCGATTTAAGTCTCCTTCTTATACCAATTTGGTGTTGGCTTGAGTGTTTGGTGAGGGATATTTTGCGGGGTCTAAAGGGCTATTAATAATGATTGCAATGTGGATGTGGCCTCTAGTGTCAGTATCACAGATTGACGGCTGCTCATTCTAAGAATGGATTAGTTAAGCTGCTACAATGCTGTATTGATGTCCATAGGTCCTGAACAACCCGTGGGGGCGTGAGTCTCATCTTGATTGGGAACTTCTGGATGAGTTCGACTATTCCTAAGGTCCTTGGCAAAATTATCTTGATCGTTGTGGCTGTTGCCTGCCATGATGATGGTTTTTGTAAGAAATTACGGATAATTTCGAGGGGATTGTTTAATTCTTCCCACAAATGGCACCAATTTGATCGAGTTGATTTCGATCAAACAAAGAATATTAACACATAATGAATTGAATGGGATTGAATAATATAAAGTAAACTTGAATGAGATAATTTCCCCAAAAATTTTATTGAATGTAGTCTAACTATAATATATCAAATATGCCTTTTAGGCTTAACAATTGAGATATTTATAGATTACATACTCTTGCCTTGTTCGGACAAGAAGTGTGATTCTAATTTTAGTTAGATGTTGAGTTCATATTGCCTTTACTAGCCCGCTTTGGACTTACTATACGAGTGAGGAATAGATTACTTTCTTCTCGAACTGGACCTTATTAGTTATATATTGTTTATTGGGCCTGGGTCCAGTCTTGGCATATTTAATCCCTCATCATGCCCAATTGATTGAAATTTACATGTTGAAATTAATTTATTATTCTTGATCTTTTTATGTGTAAGTAATTAGCCACTACTTTCACAATCTAAGATATTATACGAAGTAGTGAGAGTGAAAGTGTAATACTAGTTCGTGAGACAATAGATTTAGGATTTTATTGCGTAGAGATATGAATATACCTGAATGATAATTTGCTCACTCTTTATTTAACTTAATAAATCCATTTTAATTTCTATAATCATGAAAGTAAATAGAAGATTAATTTGGATATGTGCAATCTATTTTGAGAGAGAATTTTGCTTATTTAAGAAGAGTTATCTTTAATTCCAACATAAATTGATTGATTGATTGAGTATATATACATTTTACGTGATTGTTAATTGAAGTCCAAATTCTAAATTTTTTACTCTATTTATTGAAAAGTCTAATTTTAGTGTGTTCTTGCTTTTTGTTAAATAGTTTAATTTCATTTATTACTTAGATTGTCTAGATGATAGAGTAAGTTTTTAATTTTGGCAATTGACATCACTTTTCTCGTGGAAACGGTAAACTCTTACTCTAAAACCTATTAGCTACCATTGATCTGTGCACTCGTGAAAGATATGAAGCATATATTTAAATAATTTTTTTAATGTTAAGATAGAAAATAATTACTACAAGCAACATTATGTTTTAATTAAAAATAAATATCTTAATTTTAATCCTACTAATAAAATAATTTTAGATTTCTTTGTTAAAAAAATTAATGAGTAAAACAAACATAAAATTAGTACATCTTATGAGAAAAAGTCGACAATCAAAATTTAAAAATGTAGTTTCCTTATAAATAAAAACTAAATACGTTTTTAACAGGTCCTACTTCTTGATAAAACTTCAAAATAAGCATGTATTACTTCTAAAAAAAAAAAAAAAAAAGTTACTTGGCATGAAATATGGAAATCTAAACAGACATCATCTAAAATTTTGAACGTTGGAAGATTTAAGAATTTCAATTCATTTTTCATTAAGTTCATTTATATTTTCATAAAATCTATCAAATGGTTTATTTTTAAGAATTAAGAATATATATATATATATATATATATATATATATATATATATATATATATATATATATATATATATATATATATATATATATATATATATATATATATATATGTATATTAAAAAGTTTAATTCAGTAATTGTTTAAAAATTTTCACTATATATCAAATAATTCTCTCAAAAGCTAAATTTATATAAAGTCATTTCATCAATTTTCTTTTTTCATATCATTTGATTTTTGTGTATCCTAATAGAAATATTTATGGAACAATACATATATAATATCTTTTTATTATTTTTTCAATTATTCCATATATTTTCTTTATATAATATTTTAAAATTACTAAAAGATAATATTTAAATTTAATAAAATATTAGTAATAATCCATGTAAGTTAAAATATTTTAAGAAAATACAAATTATATAAAAAATATGACAAAAAACTATGCAAAGTGCTGACTTACAACTAATAAGTATTGTAAATATATTGTTTTTTAGAAAGTGTTTTTTGTCTTTTTCTTTTCTAGCAAGCAATTGATTTTTGTGTTGAATACTAATTACAATCAATTGAATGATAATTCTCCATTATGCACTTTTAAAAAAGACAATATTATATTTGCTATTATCAAATTATTACTCAATAAAATCAAATAAATTAAAATAATAACAATGAAAGTGGTAAAAGGTAAATAAATTTCTACAATTAATTCCTGAAATTATTATTATAAAAAGTAATAAAATTGTGAATAAGTTAAGCTAATTGTGATTTGAGAGATTTAATAGGCTAAAATAAATTACACAATATATAGGCTAATTGTAATACGAATTCTTTGATTTAGAAACTGAAAATATATATGGTTATATAAGTACGAAAAGATATTTACATTTAGGCTTCATTTATTTCTTATAAACTAAGTTCCCAAATTAATTTTTATGTAAATCACTTGTTCATTGTATTTGCTGAACCTCCTATCGTTGTGGTCGTATAATTTAATTCTTATTTCCTTTTCAGTGATCTAAAAATAATAAATAAATCAATAAATGACAAGCATTTTAACTGTATATAAAATGGTTTATACTAGTTTATGGTTTCCTTTAGTTTGATAAATTAAAATTATATTTTAAAATGCCAATTGTTAAATTTTTTGAACCAAATAATTAAACTTTATTATTTAATTCTAGTTGATTTATTCAATGGTTTGAACTAAATAATCACCATTATTATTCTCATTAATAAAGTTACTTTACCCTTCTTTAAAATGTAAATTTCATTTATAAACGATAGAATTTAATTTAATTTATGTGGAATTACATAAGATTGAATTCATGAAAATGAAATGAACATTTTTATACATACATAAAATATGAAAATAAAAAAATTGTATTTTTATAAATTTAATCATATCAAATAAAATCTTAATTATATTAATAAACTAACTTGCCACACAGAAGCATAACTTGAAAAACTATTGGATCCTATTAACTAAGGTTAATTAAATCATAGCTAATTTAAACTCTTAATTATTTTTTAAATTTAAAATATATTCTTAAATTTAAAAATTGCATTTTTTGTAATTTTTGAATCATTAAATGAGATACAAGTTGGAGTGATTATTTTTATTTGCATAAAATACCCTTTTCCTTATCCATATGTTTAATAAAATTTAAAATTTTTTCATTTTCTTACAGCATTGTTAAAATGTGAATTTTGAAATTTCATTCTCTCATTAAATTTAAATGATTTATATTTTTAAAAAATAATTATTATCTTTCATCGTTATTGAGCAATTCAACTTCCAAAGAATCTATTAATACGTATACACAAATATATCACCATTTTTATTAAAGGATAGCCTAATAACCGCAAGCAATTATTCATGTTTCTAAAATTCAAATTAGATTCCGACTATTTAGCATTGTAACCAGCCGTCAATACTTTGAATTACATTGGAATACGCCACCTGTATTCATGTGAGATGAGACTTGAGGCGTTGACGGTTGACCTGTGCAAAGTTCCATGTGGTCCATGACAAAGTGCATGTTGCTCGCCATGCTTTTTTTTTCCTCCGAAATTGTGTTTCATAATACAATAGTATTTGTGTTGGCTACAGTCAGGTACAATCAAAGCTCCTGAAATTAAAAATTTTCAGTCTTTTAGTATGATAATTTCAAGTCAGTTAAAATTTAAAATTTCTAAAAAATAAATTTGATATGATGGACAAAAGTTAACTCGTAATATTACTAATATAAATATATATATAAAATAAATCTTCTACACTTTAATTTTGAAAAATATATATATATAAAATAAATCTTTTACACTTTAATTTTGAAAAATATATTTTTATCCCAATGAAAAATCGGAAATACTAATAAAAAAAACAAAATTGATTTTAAGATGGGAAGGGGTTAAGCACCCACCTTTTATATATATATATATATATATATATATATATATATATATATATATATTTGGGAATTTGGTTAAAAAAAGTGAAAAAAAAAGAGTAATACAAGAAAAATATTGAATAAAGTGCACTTGATTGGTAATTTGATTTCCCTTCTTAATTTAGTAGCTCACGTTGATTTGATGGTAAAACTCTGCTCGTAAGGGTTCTAGTTTGTAATTTGGAATGATTTAATAGTCTAGAACGAATAATGAATTTATTAGTATTTCTACAAAATTATTGGTTTCTGGGAGAATTAAGTTGGATTTCGAGTAAATGATAATTAAAATTACTAAATTTTGATATTTTTTAATGTGATCATAAAATTTTTTTTCTTTGTAAGTGAGTACTTAAACTTTTATTTCTATTTAATCAATGATCGCTAGCCAGAATAAGAGATGGAGGACTGAGAGTCACGAGATGGAGGAGGCAGTTGCTAGAGGTACTAGCAACCAGGGGACTACTGCTAAGATAGGAGAGGTAACTTGACCTGAGTGAAGGACTAGAGGTTCTATAGGAAGACTAACTCTATAAGCTGTAGTGGTGACTCAAACTGTGGTAGAGGTGACTCAGAGGATTGTCACAACAGTTAGACGCCAGGGTGACACTACTTTGGTCACATAGAGGAGAATCACAACAGTGAGTACACAGAGGAGGACTGCTATTGCTAGAGTACAGAGGAGGACTCTAGTTGAAGCGACTTTGATTTAGAGGATGATTATAGTGAGTAGTTCGGGGGCTGCTAGCTCTCAGAAGAGAGTTTTAAGCATGACTAAGGGGAGCAGTTCTAGTATAATAAGTGCTTTGTCTACTGATGTTATAGAGGAGGATACAAAAACTAGGATCAGAGGCTTGACAATTGAGGAGATAGTGGCGAGATCTAATTCGGAGGGAGACATCCATCCCAGGAGGAGGAGGAGGAGGGTTGACTAGGTAGAGGTTGTTGTCTGCCTATTTTTAGTGATTGTTGTGACACTAGCTGTAGGTTTCTATTTTGTACACTCCTGTAAGCTGACATGACCACAGGATAAGAGACCACAAGACAAGCTGTAGGTACAGACAGAGGTTGTCCTTTTTGTGATGATGGATTATATGCTCTTGTAAAATTTGATCACCATTATATGAGATACCTTTACATTTGCTCTAATTTTTGCCTAAGCCACCCTTTTGAGTTTTCAACTTAGCCAACATTTTCTTTTCTTTATTTATCATTTATTATTATTATTATTATTATTATTATTATTATTATTATTATTATTATTATTATTTGTTTAGACAAAAGAACCAAATGATGCATTAGGCATAGAGGAGATGAAATTGTGATACAAATAAAATATTTTTACATTATACTTTAGACCGCACCCAAGTTGGGCTGCCTACGTATCCCTTATAGTTATCATCATCATTTTTTGTTATTTTTTAGAGAGAATCAGGTCCAAATAGTTCTAATTACATTACTTTGAATAGAAAAATAGACAGGAAGAATGTAGATGTAGTCTTCAAATACAGTATCTTTTTAGCTGATCCAAACTATAGGGATTGGAGAACTCATTTTGTCCAAATCTGTAAGAATGGTGCCTCTGCTAGACAAGATCTTATTGAGTACATATGGCCTAGCCAAGTTTGGTTTGAACTTTCCCTTTGGGTCATAGACTAGGGCCTTAATATCTTTCAGAACCAAATTCTCTTCCTCTAGGCCCCTATCCTTTACTTTCTTGTTAAAATGTCAAGCTAGTCTCTGTTGGTAGCCTTGGATTTTATAAAAGGGATCTATTCTTTTCTCACCAATGACATTTAGTTGCTCATGATATCCTTTGATCCAGTGTGCTTCGTTTAAATGGCTTTCCTTCATTACTCTAGCAGATTGAATTTGCATCTTAATGGGAAGGACAACCTCTATTCCATAGACCAAGGCATATGGGGTTACCCCTGTTGGAGTATGAATGGTAGTTCTATATCCTCATAAAGCAGCAGGCAGTCGTTCATGCTTGTCTCTATACTTTTCAATAACTATCTGCAAAATAGTCTTAATGGTCTTATTGGCGGTCTCAATTGCACCATTAGTCTGTGGTCAATAAAGAAAGAAGCGGTGATGTTGAATCTTTTTCATTTAGAGTAGGCAGACTACTTCTTTTTGAAAGTATGAGCCATTATCCGTGATTATTTTGAAGGGGATTCCAAATCGATAAAGGATATTGGTTTAGATGAAGTGTGCCACATTCTTTGCATTTAGGACTTGATACGGTGTTGCTTCAATCTATTTTGTAAAGTAGTCTATGGCCACTAGAATGTACTCATGTCTACTGGAGAACTTTAGAGATATCCTCGCAATGACATCTATGCCCTAGGTAGCAAAAGGCCATGGTGTTGCTATCAGATTTAGAGGAACAAGGGGTTGATGTTAGAGCTTAGCAAAGATCTAGCATTTGTGACATTTCTGCACATACTTTGCATAGTCCTCATTCATGGTTAGCCAAAAGTAGCCTAGATTCGCTATCTTTCGTGCCAAAGCCACATCGTTCATGTGTGGGCCTTCCTTTCCGCCATGGACCTACTCCATAATTTGTTGGGCTTCTTCTTCGGTCACACATTGCAGATGGATGTTGTCTTTGGCTCTTTTATACAACACATCGCCATTAGGTATAAAACTAAAGGATAGTTGCCTTAGGGTTCTCTAATATACTTTCGAGGCCCCTTCTAGATACTTACCATCTTGGATGTAATTGAGGATGTCCCAAAACTAAGGCTTGGCATAAGCCAGCTAAAGATTCATACACATGGTGTAATATCTAGGTTGATGTTTTACTTCAATGATAACAAGCCTGTGTATCTCATTATCGCTCATGTTTATCATTGAGGCTAAGGTGGCTAGAGTATCGGCGAATTGATTCTTTGCCCTTGACAAGTAGTGAAATGAAAGTTCATGAAAATTCTCAACTAAGTCATTCAAGCATTGATAGTAAGGAACCAAACGCTCTTCTCTAATTTTTCATTTATTGAGAGCTTGGGAAACAGTGAGATTAGAATCATTGTAGGCCTCCAAGTAGTCTATTCTCATGTTAATGGCCACTTCTAGACTAGCCATACATGCCTCATATTGTGCTTTATTGTTGGTTACCTCAAATGCTAGCTTGATCGCCATAGGCAAATGATCTCTTTTAGGGGTGACTAGAACTATGTCAGCTCCGTAGCCTTTACTATTAGAGGCACTGTCAAAGATTAGCTTCCATACTTCAGGATCTATAATCAAGATGTCCTCATCAGGAAATTTAGTCTCAAATACTTCACCTTCTATAGGGGTAACGGTGAGTTGATTAGCAATTATGCTTCCTTTAACTACTTTCTTTACGACTTACTTTAGGTCAAATGCTATGAAAACTGCCATCCATCGTGCCATCTTGCTGTTAAGAACCAGCCTCTCTATAAGGAATTTCAAGGGGCTTCTATCAGCTAGCACATGGGTTGTGTATGAGCATAGGTAGTGTTAGAGCTTGTGGCATACCCAAACCAAGGCTAGGCATAATTGCTCGATCTAGTTATATCTAAGCTCATATGCCAGCATATGTTTGCTTAAATAGTAAATGGCATTCTCTTTGTATGAGTTTGGGGCATTTTGAGCAAGCATTGCACCTAAAACTTTTGAAGTTACTGATAAATAGAGCAATAATGGTTGACTTAGCCTCGGAGGTTACAGTATTAGCGGGTTTAGGAGGTATTGCTTGATTTTATCAAAGCCTTCTTGGCATTTTTCATTCCACTGCTTAGAGGCTCCTTTCCTTAGTAGTTTGAAAATCGGCCCACAAAAAATTGGCCCACAAGTATCTGTCAGTTGTGCAACGAAAAGGCTAATATACTATAGGCAACCTAGGAAACCTCTAATCTCCTTTTCAGTTTTAGGGGGAGGTGTTTCTATAATTGCCTTTGACATAGTCAGATCTACTTTTATACCTCTTTGGCTGACTAGGTGGCCCAGAAATACACTTTAAGAGGCACCAAAAAGGCACTTAGCTAGATTTAACTTAAGGTTATACTATTTAAGCCTAGTGAAGAATCAGTCCAGAGCTTCCAAATGACCTTCAGGAGTTCCAAACTTTATAACCATGTCATCCATATATATCTCGACTTCTTTGTGCTTCATGTTGTAGAATATAATAGTGGCTATTCTTTGATAAGTTGTCTTGGCATTCTTTAAACCAAAAGGCATTACCCCGATAACAATAGGTGCCTTATTCTATCACAAAAGATGTCTTTTCCTTATCAGGAGCATAGACTTAGATATGATTGTAGCTCGCATAGAAATCGGTCAAAGATACTACTGACGCACCAGCCATGTGATCCACTAGGGTAGAGGGAAATCATCCTTTAGGCAGACTTTGTTGAGGTCCCTGTAATCAACACACATTTGGACCTTTCCATCCTTCTTGGGAATAGGTACTATATTGGCCAACCATAAGGGGTAAGTGATGGGTTTGATAAACCCATTATCTAACAACTTGGTTATCTCCTTCTTAATCTTCAGAGACCATTCTTCCTTTATTCTTCTAAGCTTCTGCTTTATAGGCTTCACATGCTCATAAGTTGGGATCTTGTGAATTGCTATGCTCAGATCTACCTATACCATGTTCTTGGGCTTCCACGCAAAACAATCTAAGAGCTCATGAATTTTTTCAACCAATGCCTATGTGTCAAAATATGTAGATGCAATGAATATAATTTTAGGATTCTCCTCTATGCCATAGTTGGTTGGTTTTTTGACTTTTTCATTTTTTATTTCTTTTTCTTTTTCAGATTTCTCATTTAATGACGAGTGAGAGGATGCAGAGCATAGAGAGTCAAGAAAGTAAGCAGAAAACTTATTCACTTTATTAAAGACAAAGGTCCTATTATTATGGGTTACATCATTTTGAAAAGACAAGCTTGGAAGATAGGTTACAAAATCAGATAAAAAAGACTAAAAGGTCTCCGGAGACTCATATTCAGACTCAAGGGACTTAGACTCAGACTCAAACTTGGACTCAGAAGACTCAAACTCAAAAGACTTGGATGAGGAAAAAATAGGACCGGTGCACTTCTTAAAATACTAGTTATTCAGCGGTGCTTAGGATGGTTGAATGAGCTTGGTGGGATCAAGTTCTTGGTGGTTGGTGATCATGTGGATGGTCTTAAAAAGAGAGGGCTTCCTGCTTGCTTCCCAATCCTCCAATTGATTGATGGGCATGCACTCCTTTAGGTTGAGCCTTGCCTTTTAGCATTGGCTCTCAGTTTAGCCCTTTCCTCCAATTCTACAATATCTACAAGTTTAGGTACATAACCAAGATTGAAAGGAGGGGTGGTAGTGGGATACTTAGGAAATTGTGCAATCCCTTGCTGGTTTCTTCCAAGTCCCAAACCTGAAAAATAATCTATTTTCTTTATCATGTTAGCTATTGCCACATTACTATATGGATCAAAATCGAAAGGAACAAACTCTTTACCTTCCCTTTGAATGAACTAGATAGTGTCAAATGAGAAGCCCGACAGAGGAATGGTAGGGGGTTCAGGCTTGATTTCCAAAATTGATACAGAGCTTGGAATGTCACTCTTCCCATGTACATTAACTTGGATGGTTATGATATTTGTACCATGGGGAAACTTTTACTTCTGGTGTAATGAGGAAGGAATTGTTTTCACCTAGTGGATCCATGGCCTACCAAGTAGGAGGTTGAAACAAGCCAGGACATTAATCACTTGAAATGCGATTGGCATTGTCACTGGTCCAATTATGACATCAAGATTTACTACTCCCAAAACTTTCCTCTTGGTGTTGTCATATGCTCTCACCATTTGGTCCAACAGAATGAAATCTGAAACCTCTAATCCTAGGCATTTAGGCACCTTTGGTGGACATACATTTAGAGCAGACCCATTATCTACTAATACTATAGGCACCGTTTTGTCTCGGGTCATCATTGTGATGTAGAGAGCATGGTTGTGGCTTTCTTCTTTATAAAGGATATCATGATCACTGAAAGAAATGGTCATGGATTTGGCAGTGTTGGTTAAAGATGCCATGAGGATCTCAGGTGAGATGTAAATAGGTGCTTGACATTGGTTCAAGGCCTTGCAAAGAGCTTGGCGATGAGGGTAAGAGGACTGGATGAGGCTTTATATTGATATGTTTGCTTGGGTTTTCTTCAATTACTTGAGAATGGGGTCCTCCTCAGGTTCATTATGGAGTTTTAATTTTTTCAATAGGAGGAGGGACGGCATGACTTACTGGGTTTGAATTTATGGGTTATGGAGGTGGTGGGAGAACTCTTCCACTCTGAGTAATTGCATAGACTTCGGTGACAAAGTCATTTAGATCAAGTACGCAACAATAGCTTGAAGTGGGGTAAATGAGGCAAAGAGGATCAAATCCCGGTTCATTGGAAGAAATAAAGTTCACATTTGCCTGGTGCTTAGGCAGAGGATTTGTGGTGATGTTAGGTTTAGCTCTCAGAGCAATGATGTCCCCACTATCTATTAGGTCCTGGATTCGATGCCTTAAAGCTTTACAAGCATCTGTTTTATGGCTGAGTCCTTAGTGGTAATCACATTGCTCATTGGCATTGTAGTTCTTGGACAAAGGATTTAGGAGTGGTCTTGGCTCTAAGGGTTTGATGAGATGGGCTTCTAAGGCCTTCTTATAGACAGTGCTCAAAGGCATTCCCAATTCAGAAAAACTTCTTTCCAATCTCATAGGTTGATGGTAAGAGGCAGTATTAATTTCTCCTCCCTTTTAGGGGGCAAAATGAGTGATGTTGGAGGTGAAATTGGTGTTCTTGCGGTATCTCAAACCCAAGGATTCATCCTTGTAGCAATGAGAGCCTTAAAGTCTGGGAGATACTGGGTTTGTTAGTGAATTTGGTATTGGAGGAGGAGATTCTTCACAATAATGTTGATTTGTTCTTCCTCAGATGGACGGTTTACCATTTGGGCTGCTTTTGCCCTCCACCTTGTAAGGAATGTAGTGAAGGACTCTCTTTGGCCTTACTTAGTGGTTTCTAGATCTCGCCAGGTGACATCCACCTCAATGTTATATTGGTATTGCTTGACAAAAGCATTGCAGATGTCATCCTAAGTTTTCTTATGATTTTGGTCCAGATCTAATAACCACTTAATAGCAGCTTCTATCAATGACTGTTAGAATAACTGAGCAAGGAGCTCATCATCCATACCAAAGGGTCTCATGGCACCCACGTATATCTTAAGGTGGGTCTTGGGGTAAGTGGTGCCATTAAATTTGTCCATCATGGGCATCTTGAATTTGAGTGAAACCTTGGCATTTGGGAAGAGAGTAATGGAATCGACATCTATCATGTCGTCATTCCTTTTGATATTTTTAATGGATCATTCTAGGGTTTCAAACTTTTCTATCAATCTTTTGGCTTTGGGAAAGCTAGAAAAATCTCCACTTTGAAAAGGATTGTGGGAGTAAGAGTAGTGGCATTCATATCCAAAGGAGGAGAGGTAGGTTTTTCGAGGGCTTTCCCTTTATTGGTGAGATCGATAATAGGGTGAGTGAAAGTGGAGGCATGGCTAGTTCAGGCTTAAGTGGAAGCATGTTGAGCAGAAAGAGGAGCGATGGTGGCATTGGTCATTTCCTTGACCTCATTGATGATGGATTGGAATTGAGAGTTGAGGGCACTAGTGAAAGTGACAGACTGGACGTTGAGAGCATTGGTGAAGGTGTCGACTTGGGTCTTAAGGGCAGTGGTGAGTGCAATTTGAAAAGTTTCCTTTTGTTTCTTAAGGAAAGTAGTGAAAAAGGTGCTCATTGCATCTTGGTCAAAGGGGCTGGAGGTGTTAGCTATTGGTACTTTAGAACAGGCAGGAAAAAAAAGTGTAAGAATACAGAATTGTGAAAAAAAGGGCATGATTGTAAAGGTGTATTGGGAAAAAGATTCCTTCCACATGATTGGTCATTGGGTTTACACGTTGACAAGGTGAGTGTGTGAGGCATTTGGGGTAATGGACCACTGGTTTGGATCTTTGAGGTGTTACTTTATCAAGTTTCCCATGTTATGTATGCATGGTAATGTCATGATGCATGCCAAAATGGTTTCATGGGCATATGTACAGATGTCTCCATTATTACTATACATGGAACCTAAGGCCAATGCTAAGGCAACTACATGTACAAGAGTGAAGGGTGGTTTGATTTAAGGGCCCCCATCCCACTAGAACATCAATATACTTAATTACATGTGAGACAAAAAGGTTCGCTTGGGGCCAACGGTACTGATTACTCATTACACCATTGAAATGATTGGGGATTCATTGTGGGGTGGGATGCTTTTTCTGTCTCCTAACATACTCAAAGAAAGTTATCGAGCCAATGCTACTCGCCATCCAAAAGTTTTCCTAAAACTAAGGTTAGACAAAGAGTTTTTATTATGCAAAGTGATGCATGAAAGTCAAATTATACTTAATGGGCCAAATGGAGATTATTTTGGAAAAATTTTTCCTTAACTAAATAGTAATCCTTTTATTTTCCTTTTTATTGAAAAAAGTTGGCAACTAGTCCTCAGTGGAGTCACCAACTGTGAGGTCTCGCTAGAGAGAATCAAGATGCTTATTCGGGTTTAGACTCACGATGGAACCCTTGGGTTCAGATTGGTTGATTTTTGAAAATGATTTTGGGAGTTGCCACCCTAATTTATTTTTAAATGGGAAAATTAAGGAAAAATCCAATTGACTCCAATTCATTAATTTTTAATTAATTACCTAAGGATAAAATCACTAGTTTTGAATCAGGTTGAGTTCAGAGACTAAGTTTTTGGTTTTAAATAATCTAAATTTAGCTCTTAAATTTAATTTGACTTAAAAATTTGATTTCATGAATGACATTTATAAGATGATAATTACAAATAAAATGTATGAATATGGCATAACATGAATGCATGAAGATTGATGAAATAATAAACATTCACAAATCAAGAAGAGTGTTCCTTCTAATCCTTAAAAATTTAGGGGAACCACATGATCACTCTTTAATTCTAATTAAGATAATTACATTGATAAAGAATGGGATGCCTTCTCTAGCCCTTATGGGATTCTAAGAAGACCACATATTCCCTTACAAATATCATAGAAAAAGATAATTAATTACATTTAAGAAAATGGAAAATAAATTTAATTCAAAAAATTGGATTTGAAGTTTGAATTTAAATTCTAAACATGCCTGTGTACCCCATTGAATAGGGATCAAAACTCACATAGTTCATTCCACAATTAAGTGGAGGGGTTTACAGATTGATTAAAATGATTTTTGGTTTGGAGAATGAATTGATGAAAATACCTTGGATTTTAGTGGACGAGATGGAAAAAGTGTTTTGCTAGACCGAAATTTTGTTTTATCAAATTGGGCGATCGGATTAATTAATGATTAAAGAAAATGATTGGTGTGTAAATTAATTAATTAAAATGATTAATTAATTAATTAAAATAGTGGATGAGCAAAAAGGATTTTTGATTTAATTTTAAAAGAAGGTAATTAATTAATTAAAAAGATTAATTAATTAATTAACTTGTGAGTGATCAAGAAAAGATTTTTAGTTAATTAAAATGATTAATTAACTTGGTTTGGTTAAGGAAATTAATTTATTAAAATTATTAATTAATTAATTAGGAAGTGGATGGAAGGAGAATAAGAAGAAAAAGAAAAGTTGATAGATAGCAATCAATATCAACTTTGGTGTGTTTTGGAATGAAGGATGGAGGGCCTATTTATAGGAAAAGGGAGATGAGGGTAGTTTAGGTAATAAAAATGTGAAAAGATCATAGGGATAGGGCTAGAAAGGGTTAGAAAAATCAGGTCGGTGGTATTTTAGAGACTGTAGGGGGCAGTAGGGCCTACGCCACCGGAGGGCATGCCAGCTCAAATTTACTTTTCTATTCTGCCAAGTTTTAGGACTTTCGGATAAGTTTTCGAGAGTTACAGAGCTTAAAAATTTTATCAGTTAGTGTCGATAGACTTGAAATTAATTTTAGAATGATTAAACAGTCAGTCTATGAAAAGATCCAATTAGTTTCGAAAAAAATATTATCTGATACAGAAATTCCGGTTAGGATAGGAAAGGTGTCAAATTATGCCAAAAATATCTCGGTCAGTATTAGTGAGTTCAGAATTAATTTTAGAGGTATTAAAATGAGGGTTCACAAGTATCAGTCATTACTGTTACTCTATCTTCACCAACGTTACATGGGAGAGTAATGATCGTGAATCAAATATTCACTGGCCTTACCAAGTCATATCAAGCATAATTTGAAAAGATTTCTAGCTATTGGAAGTGAGGCAAGAGTTGTGAAAACTTGATTTAAAAGCCTAAAAGTCATATTTTGGAGCGGATATTAAAGACCTATAAATATATGAAGATCCTAAATGGAGATTTAGAGACTCTAAGTGACAAAAAATATGCATCTCAACTTCTAATCATTAATCTACATTTTCTATTTTTGAACACTTGTACTTCTATTATTATTCTTAAATGTTCATATTTATATAGCTAAAGTGCTAAATTATAATTATTCTACTAGCTTGTTATGAGTCTTAAAGGATTATAAACTCTCATAAGCTCTTGTGTCTTGTAAGAGTTGGGTGAAATCCTAGAGAATTAAGGTAAAATTCCTTTTTAGCTATTGTAAAGCTTTTGGGCACAATTTTATATAACTAGTGGAATCTTAAATCAATTTGATTTAGGAGAAATGTACGTAGGAGAAGATATTAGCAATTTCTTTTAATTGGTATCGATATTGAATTTTGGGTGAAGAATTGCATTTAAAATTTTATTCACTCCTTCTAGGATTTGCCATACTTGGGCTAACAATTGGTGTAAGAGCTTATGCTCTTGATATGCATAAAATCCAATGATTTTAAGAGCTAACGATAATGGTTGCATGTACTTCAAAGACACAATTTGAAAAGAGGCAATGTAGCACAAAACCTCCACTATTTTATGGATCAAATTACAATTAGTGGAAGGTGAGAATGAGATTTCATATAAGGTCTAAAGGATATGACCTTTGAGAAATAGTTGAGAAGGGATCATTTGTTCCTATGGAAGAAAATAATACAAGCCCAAGATCCTTTAAATTATACTATCGAAGATAAGAGGAAATTGGCATTGAACAACAAAGTGGTAGATCTTCTATTTTATGCTCTTAATGAAACTGAATTTACTAGGTTTCCTCTTATGAATCCACCAAAGAGATATGGGATGTGCTCAAGATGACTTATTAAGGCTCAAGCCAAGGAAAGGATAAAAAGATGAACATCCTTATCACACACTTTGAAAACTTCTCAATGAAGGAAAATGAATCCATCTCCAACATGTACAAAGATTCACTATCATGGTGAATGAGCTAAAAGGACTTAAGAAGACATTCACTCAAAAAGTGCTAATCATTAAGCTCTTAAGATCCTTGTCAGAAATGGATGCAATTGAAGAATTAAAAAAATTTAATCTCTTTAACTCTTGAATAGCTAGTTGGAAATCTCATCATTTATGAGATGAAGAACATAAAGAGACAAGAGATAGGAAAAAGAGAAAAATAGTACTTCAAAAAGGAACAAGCCTATTGCTCTAAAGGCTTTAATTAAGGAAAGAAATAAGTCATTAAGTGAAGATGATGAGCAAGAAATGCCACTCCTTGCTAAAAGATTTAACAAGTTCCTCTAAAGAGACAAATACAAAAGGAAGAGCTTTGATAAGAATAAGGGAAAGCAAGTAGAGGAATACAAGGATGAGATGACTTGTTATGAATGTAATAAACTAGGTCACACTAGGTAAGATTGCCTTTCCTTTAAGCATAATAAGAAGAAAGATAAAGATGAAAGGAGATATTTCAAATGGAAAAAGACATATGTAGTTTAGAGTGGAAGTGATACTTCAAGTGGTAAAGATTTATTCGAAAGTGAAGAAAATGAGAGAGCTGATCTAAACTTCATCAGAAAAGAAAGAAGAAAATGAGGTAAATTCTAAACCTCATCCTTTTGGTGAACTTCAAGATGCTTTTGATGATCTCATGAAGAATTTCATTAATGTGACAAAAGAAAACATAGTTTTGAAAAGAAATTTATGTCACTTGAAAAATGAGCATAAAAATGTTTACTTAAAACAAAGTTTAATTTTGATGAGATTTCAAAAGAAAAAGAAAAATTTATCTCAATTAAATGAATTGAAAAATGCATTTGATAAACTTTCTAGCGAGCATGATACACTTAAGAGTGAGTTTGTGGACTCAAAGGAACTCTTAAAAAAAAAATTCTCAATTAGAAGAAAAACTATTAATGATATCATTGCTTAACAAAGAGGTACATTTGACAAAGTAGATTTGGTTAATGAAGTAAATTTCAAAGAAAAGAAATATAATAGTTTCTTTAAGAAAAATAAAATTCAGCCTAATGTTTTCCTTAAATGTTTTTATTATTATTATCCTAGATATATAATATATAAACATGCTATTAAGCTTAAGAAACCATATCCCATTAGGAAGGTTTGTATAAAAGAATCCAAATCAATTTTTATAAGCATTTGGGTTTCTAAGAATGTTAAAAATGATGACAAATTATATCTTAGACCTGTGATCATGATGTATTATAGTCCCAGGTATAGGTTAATTATTATATGTGTAGTAAAAAATTAAAAAGATTGGTTGGTATAGTTGCTTAACACATTCGCCTTATAACCTTTAGGTCGCAAGTTCAAATCTTCGGCTTAAACAATGTATGTTTTTTTTTTTTTTTTTTTTTTGCTTTTTTTATTTATTTGTAATATTTTCAAATAAAATTATATTTATTTTATTTTGTTTCTCTAAGAAAAAAATTAATGGTTGAGTTTTTTTATTTGTTTAATTGTTTTAATTAAATGTATATTAATTTCTATAAGAAAAAATTATATTAATGGTTAACTTTTTCATTTAATTCTTATAATGATAATTAATTTTAATATTGTTAATTTTTCAATGTAATTTTTATTTATAAATTTTAACATTTTTATGGGTAATTTTTTTTAAATAGTTTTTAAGAATAATTTTATATTTTCATAAAATGGTTTATAAATTTTTTTTAAATGGTTTTATATTTTTAAGGATAATTTTATATTTTTATAAAATTTTCTTTAAATGGTTTTTAAGCATAATTTTATATTCTTATAAAATATCATATTTTTCTTTCTTATGACAATGAATTTGCACTATCACACAAGTTAATATATGATAAGTTGTACATTTATTAAACAAAAAATGTAAATTCATTGGTAGTACGATCATTAAAAAATTCATTGTCAGGTATAGTTATAAGCAACAAGATCATTAGGTATTGCTTATAGATTTATCAAATATAAGGTATAAGTTCATCATTTGTGAATTGTAAATTTATCAGTTAACAAATGAATCTGTTTTTTAGTTTATAAATTTATCATCTAGGTCATAATAGTGCATATAGTCCTTTGATTTGAGGAATACTATATCTCATACATAAGTGGTTAGGATTTAATATTGCCTACATAGACATACTATTGATGTATAGAAATATGGCATGTGACAGTTCTAATTTGTTATGTATGGAAGTAAGTGATCGCTAAGATGAAATTCATTACCTTGAGTAACAAGGTTGAGATCCTATGCTATCTGGTTATTCTTGATACTTAAGCTCTTAGCCAAGATAGGAAGATTCACTAGAAAGAGTTTCTAGTAGGAATCTAATCTCATCAAGAATTAGAACAGAGATAAGGACATAGAATTGAGGCACATTAGTGTTTGACATAAACCATTACCCTAGCCAAGATCAGGATCTTTAATGAAGGAATTTTAGATCATGATAATTTATGATTGATGATCCATGTAATGTTTAAAGTAATCAACTGTAAACATTCATTTCTAATTAGATAGTCGTGATATGGAATGCTAGTTGTCACTCACAACTTATGGGGCTAAGTATGAAGTGAGGATTTCACATTACTAGAGAAAAATATTTTCTCATTCCCATTGCTAATTAGACATGACCCTAAAAAATCACACCCCTAATTGTGATCACCTTTCAATTGTAAAAGGTTTGCCATAATAATTAATTAAAGTGTTTATTTAATTGATTAGTGGTAAATAATTGAACGTGTAATTAAATGACAAGGATCCTAGTATATCCAGATGTTTAATCTATAGAGGTTTTTATTCAATTAAATCTTAATTTGTATATGATGCAAATGAGAAAGATTAAATTAACAATGATTTGGACTAAATGAAAGACTTAATTTTAAACTCAGTAAAAACCATGAACACATGAGATGTGACCTAACCCATATGTGATATGGAAAAGAGGCAGTTAGGGGCTAAAGAAAATTCACTATTCATAAGCCCACGTGATAGATTTAAGGGTTAGAGATTTTTTTACTAAGGTTAAAATTGTAATGACATCTTTTAGTTAATAGAAATGTCCATTTTACCCCTAAGGGTAAAATGGTCATTTCACCATTTGAAGTGGCAAAGTCCACCTTTGCTTCTTTACCAAATGATGAGCCAAAAGGACATTTAAGTTATTGTGAAAATTTAAGGGTTAAGTCTTGAAAAAAATAAGTATATAAGTGTTGTGTTCATCTTTTCTTTATAATAGAACATGATTTTCATTTTTCAAGCTTTTAAAGAGAGTAGTTGAGAGATAGAAAGAAAAGATGAAGAAAGAGTTTCTTTAATTTTTCTTTCGATCTTCAATTCTTTTCTTTGTTCTCTATGAAAGAACAAAGACTTGCAAATTGAAAATGAGTTTAGTCTAAAACAAATGAAAGAGAAACACTAACTTCTAACAAGTTTTTAAGGGAGGATCTTAAATTAAAATTGGGCAACCAAGAGATAAGAGAGGGATTCAAGAACACTAAAGAAACCAAATGGAAACTTAAAATCGAGCTAGGTATGGATGATCTAGAGGCTTCACACTTGGGAAGCCCTTTATTAAAGAAAGAAGGAACCTTCAAGAGGTAATATGATTATTCTTCCTTCTTCTTTCTATGAATATGTGTTTTACATGGAAATTAATTGATTGCTTGAATGAATATTTAGATCTAATAGTATGAAGTGAAATTTTAAAATGTTTGAAATTTCACCCTGCCACCTTGCTTCCGCTATTCCTTCTTAGGTCATAATAGTGCATATAGTCCTTTGACTTAAGGAATAATGTATCTCATTCGTAGGTGATTAGGATTTATTACTACTTACATAAACATACTATTCATATATGGATATATGATATGTGATAATTCTAATTTGTTATGTATAGATGTAAGTGATCACTAAAATTGAATTCATTATCTTGAGTAAACGAGGTTGAGATCTTATGCTATATAGTTATTCTTGATAACTAAAGCACGCGGCTAGGACAAACAGATTCACTAAATAAAGTTTCTAGTAAGAATCTAATCTCATCACGAATTAGAACCAAGGTAAAGACATTGAATCGAGGCACATTAGGGTTTGACATAAATTATCACCCTAGCCAAAATTGGGATATTTAATGAAGGGATTCTAATACATTATAATTTATAATCGATGATCCATGTGATGTTTAAAGTAATCAACTATAAACATTCATTTCTAATTAGGTAGTTGTAATATGGAATGCTAGTTGTCACTCATGACTTATGGAACTAAGTGTGAAGTGGGGATTTCATATTAGTAGAGAAAAATGTTTTCTAATTCCCAGTGCTAATTAGGCATGAACTTAGAAGTCACACACCCAATAGTGATCAACTTTTAAGTGTAAAAGTTTTACCATAATAATTAATTAAAGTGTTTAATTAATTGATTAGTGGTAAAATGATTAAACATGTAATTAGATTTACAAGGATCTTAGCATGTCCTAATGTCTAATCTATAAAGGTTTTAATTAAATTAAATCTTAATTTTTATATGATGCAAATGGAAAAGATTAAATTGAAAATGATTTGAACTAAATCAAAGACTTAATTTTAAACTTGGTAAAAACCTTAGACATATGAGATGTGGCTTAAGGCTATATGTGATATGGAAAAAAACAATTTAAAGGTTTAAGAAAATTCACTATTTATAAGCCCATGTAATGAGTTTAGGGGGTTAGAGAATTTTCCACTAAGATTAAAAATGTAATTACATCTTTTAGCTAATGTAAATTTTCATTTTACCCCTAAAAAGATAAAATGGTCATTTCATCATTTAAAGTATCAAAGTCCGCTTTTGCCTCTTTATCAAATGATGAGCTAAAAAGGTACAAGAGTCTTTGGTGAAGACTTAAGGGTTAAGTCTTCAAGAAATATGTATATAAAGTGTTATGTTCATTTTCTTCTAAAAAAGGTTGCACATCATTTTTCATTTTGAAGCAATTTGAAGAAAGAGAAATTGAGAGAGAGAAAGAAAAGATGAAGAAAGAGTTTCTTCAATTCTTCTTCTAATCTTCAGTTTTTTTCTTTGTTCTTTATGAAAGAACAATTACTTGCAAATTGAAAAATGATTTAATACAAAACAATCAAAGAGGAAGCTAAAATTCCCAAAGGTTTTTGAGGGAAGTTCTTGAATCAAATTTGGAGCAACTAATAGAGGGATTCAAGAACAACTAAAGAAACCAAATCAAAACTTGAAGGTGAGCTAGGTGTGGATGATCTAGAGGCTGCACACTTCGGAAGCTCTTTGTTAAAGGAAGAAGAAATCTTCAAGAGATAATATGATTACTCTTCCTTCTTCTTTCTATGCATATGTGTTTTACACACAAATTAATTGATTGCTTGAATGAATGTTTGGATCTAATTGGGTGAAGTGAAATTTTCCACCCCACCACCTTGCTTTCGCTATAATTGGCTCCATCATTCCTTCAATTGGTATCAAAGCTACTTAATTTCTATGCAAAACCATTGTATGTTTTGTTTTGGAGGTAATGAGTTGCTGCATTGTTAGAGAGTATGCCCTAGAGTAATGTATATATTATGTAAATGTAATGTAAATGTAAAACATTATCCCTAAATGGCAATGAAATATATGTTTATAAATGAAAATTTTCCATTGTATTAAATATATATTTGAAGTCTATAAGTATTTTTGAAAAGAGGATCTATTCTCAAGTGTTGAGAATATGGATGGCAGATCGCTCTTAAACAAATACTTTAAAATGTTCACGGTCATAGGATTAATGACTGGGCATCATTAATTTTGGAAGTCCATCACCTCTATTTATAATCTATAATCAGTATGTGATACTTATGATTATAGAGACAGTGAGCATCATACTGTTTGACAAATGTTGTTGGTATAAACATGTGGATATTCATATGATGAATGATCAAACTGTGACGTTAGATGATGATGACATGGAGTTTTATTGCTAGTCAATAAATCATCATCTAGGTCATAATTATACATATAGTCCTTTGACTTGAGGGACACTATATCTCATTCACCGATAGTTGAAATTTATTACTACTTACATACTAATGCTATTCAAGTATTGGTATATGGTATGTGATAGTTCTAACTAGTTATGAATTGAGGTAAGTAATTGCCAAGAGAGAATTCATTAACTTGAATAAACAAGGAAGAAATCATATGCTATCTAATTATTCTTGATAATCAAAATCCTTGACCAAGGTAGTAAAGATTCACTAGAAAGGGTTTCTAATAGGAATCAATTTTATCAAGAATTAGAATTGAGATATAGACATATGATCGAAGCATATTAGGGTTTGACAAATCTATGACCTTAGCTAAGATTGGGATTTCATAATGAAGGGATTTTAGTGTACGTTTATTATGATCAATGGTTTGTGATATGAATAAGTAATAAACACTCATAGTCATTCTAATTAGGTAGTCATGATATGCAATGCTAGGCGTCACTCATGACTTATGGGACTAAGGGTGATATAGGGATTTCACATTAGTAGAGAAAATAATTTTTTCAATCCTATTGCTAATTAGACATGA
>CANTUT010000951.1:0-47500 GCA_947687605.1 Reutealis trisperma
TGAACCACTGTAGGTTGCATTTCTATAGGCTCTTCTTCAGCATCAGCAACATCCTGCTCTTGAACATCCACGTGATATGGAACGTGAGAATGAGAAAAAATAGATCCCGATACACTAGATGGTTATCCAAAAGCAGGTGCTAACATATCATTTGGAGTGAAGAACCTGCCAGAGAAATGCCCTTATTGTACAGGAGTTCCACCCTATGGCTGATGTCCTATCCAAGGTGTGAATGCAGAAGATGGAGCTATATATAGGTTCGGTTGAAACATTGCAGATGTAGAAGGATCATATGGAGGCTGCATATGCAAATTGAACTCTGGGAATTGAGTGGAGAATTGGGATTGTCTGTACAGATCCTATGTAACATTAGGATGCACCACACCTGGTGAACTGCCAAACTCAAATCTAGTTGATATGCTAGGCTGAAACATATCATCATTAACTGTTACACCCTGTTGACTTGATTTATGGTATTTAATTGGATGCAATGACTTTGGATCTGGATTTTATGTGCACCTAGTTTGGCATCTCTGACTAGAACTCTTGTTAAAATGTCATTGAGTTTGTCATTCACTGGGACTGACATCTGGCTAATGATGTGCTGAAATTTGCTCTAGCTCTAGAGGATGCCTTGCCACAATCCATTCCTTTTCAGCTAATGCATCAAATAGGGTTTGATTGATTTCATGAATTATTTCGACATCCTGTATTATACAGATCCTACAGCATCTTTCTGTAATTATATTGCTATTAATTATACGTGATATAGAGAAATGAAAGAATGTCTAATTTTTATATGAAATGGAATGAGAAATTTAAATTAATTATAATACAATGGTCCATATTATATTAACTAACCGTAATAGTAAATAGTCCACCATGATGAGATAGGTATCTCAAAGTCACCCTTCTATACCATTCCATATACTAAGAATGGTATTTGGCTGTGTATTGCATGCCACATCTACATGGATTTGCTGACGTCGATGGTGCACATACCGGTCACCTATTCTATAATGCAAGTAACTATTCTCCAGCCCTTTAGGTTGATGAGGCTACAATGGTGGCCGTTGGCGCTATCTAAATTGTCTCATAACCCTGTCGGAATGGTGCCACTGTACAATAAGAAAGCATATAAGGGGGACAACTACTTGCCATATATCTTGCCCATTATGGCAGTAATTAGGAAGCGCTTCCATTATCTCTTGATCATATGGTAGCCAAATAATATGCATAAAAGATATTTCAACATTAATTAGAGTGTCACGTCAAATAATGTTATGGCAATAATTATATTGTTTATCTTATATATCAGATATTAATACCTGCTGATTATGCATGATATCAAATTTGTATCGAATAATAGACAACATGTGTGTAGGGACATATACAACACGTCTGGAGTTGCTCCATCTATATGCAAAATAAATTTAATTAGTTATAAATGATATTAAAATAAATTTATTATAATTTAATATAGTTAATTATAAATTATACTTATCGTTGCCCGAGTGAGGCATTGGTGACAGACATTCTCTTATGTATGCTTGGTGAAATGATAAAAAGTCTATCCCATCCCCATAATTGCAAAATAAAAATTAGGCCTGCAATTTTTATAGTGTCCTAGTGTGTTGCCATATATAACTCACTGTATAAACATGCAAGACAGGCAGTTCCCCAACTAAATTGACCTGTATGATCAAAGTCCTCTAGGAGTGGTAGTCACATCAAATGAACCTGGCTATCATCGTCTGAAGTGAACAAAACTCCCCCAATAATATGTAATATATATGCACGTACGTATGCATCCATCTAGAAGTCTGTCGGGTCATTGGTAAAAGTGCTGAACCGTGTATTTAGCCAAGATATCAACACCTTGTTGTGTCTAATATGTGTTATAGCTAGGGTTAACCAAGAAGTCTCATACATAAAGCCTTGCTATCTATATGAGTGGATCCGATCACTGCATGACTATCAATAGGTAGTCTAGTCTATATGTAGACATCCTATAAGGTGATGGTCATCTCTCTATATGGAAAATGAAATGTATACGTCTTTAGTCTTCATCTCTCTACCAATGCAGTGATGAGGTGGTGATCCAACTAGAAAAAACCAATTTGGGACATGCCATAAAATCCTATACGGCATAATTGCTCAAGTATGCGGTCATCTATTTTAAAATCACGTATTATTGAAGCATTACACCTGCATCTAAGTGGCTCGATATCCTCCTTATTAGCCCATACAACACTTGATCGGTGAGTGTCCTGTATGTACAATAAAGTAGCTTCATGTGGACTAGGATATATGTGATTGGTAGCATGTCCACCCTCAAAACCTGGAAATATAGTGAATAAAATTATATTGAATATAATTTTAATTTGGAAATAAGATAGTGCATAATTATACCAATTGAAATTAAAAAGTTTATAATTATATTGAACATAGAATGCATGGAATGTTGATTCGTATGTTATTGCAAACAATAATACTTCAATAGTTATCATACATCTATTTCTTCATCTGATAGTTCAATATTAGATAAACAATCGCTGGACGCTGCTAATGTCATAAAAATTCTTGCTTGATTAATGTTGCCCTCATCAAAAATTCTCTAGAATGGCAATTATAATAATGCCTATTTATTCTTATTTTAATACGATTATTCTCTTCTCGTATATGGAATAATGCTTAACGAACTCCATCAATATTTAATCTTGGCATATAGACTGCTTAGGTGTAAGGAATTCGGATATGAAATTCTCTTGCCTCTTCCTGAAGTATTAATGATTGACATGTGCGAAAAGACCACTTATTGAGTAATATTGTAATAACATGATCATTGTTTTGTTGAGTTGGGTCAATAGGATAGTGGAAATCATTATTAAGGTAGACACATACTCTCAGCCTGAATTATTGTTATTGTTTGGTGATGTGTAGTAAAACTATGCGCTCGAGGTCGACATCATGTAGGCTACGACGGATCAATGTCTACTTCTTCATCAATTGCAACATTCAAAAATGGTGGTTGAGCTTGTGGAGGTTGGGGCAGTGGCATGACGATGAGTCTCTGCTGTTATTTTATAGCATGAAACGTGCTCTCATTTGTCCTATGGATTTCGTTGATGTCATTGCTCAACCAAATATGCTCAATGCCATTTGCCTGAAAATGATATAAAAATCGATAAATTAAGTATACTAACAGGGGCTCAAACATTTTATTTGTATTGAAAAAGCAAAATTATAATAATAATAAAAAAAAGCTAACAACTGCTCTAAGAGCACTGCTTAACGATGAAATCCACCTATGTATGACATGACGATACCACTCCATATACTCAGAATGGTAATAAAGGTTGTCTGCTGATGGTGGAATATTATAAATATGCTGCAATCATGCATTCCACATGGAAACCCATCTAGAATGCACACAAGACCAATTAACTTCTCTAGATAGTAAATCCATAGAGTAAAGCTTATCTATTTATAATGGCCAATTTGGTATAGACTGTTGAAGTCCAAATTATCGTAACACTCTATCGGGATGGTGCCACTTCACAATATGAAAACATATCAGCGGGACAACTGTGCGCCAAATCTGTTGGCCATCTAAACAGTGGGTTGGTAGGATTTGCATAATGTCATTTAAATATGGCTCCTATATTATCTGTAATAAATCCATACCGCTTATTAACATTTGTAATATATATATATATATATATATATATATATATATATATATATATATATATATATATATATATATATATATATATATATATATATATATATATATATATATATATATATATATATATATATATATATATATATATATATATTTATATATATATATATATATATATATATATATATATATATATATATATATATATATATATATATATATATATATATATATATATATATATATAGAGAGAGAGAGAGAGAGAGAGAGAGAGAGAGAGAGAGAGTCAATAATACATTCATAATTAGTTTCGATCAAGTCAAACATATATCTTATATGCTTCAACACATGAGTGGACACTGAAAGAATGATTCGAGCAGCGCTTCACCTATAAAAAATAATTTTATTAATTAACAAAGTAAGTACTTACAAATTTTGCAATGAAAAATATTTATTCATATCGAAAGCCTAGTGGTATGCCAACATGGGGCTTTTTACCCAAATATGAAGATTTTAAGAAATATTTACATATACATGCGTTTTCAAAATTTATTTACATAGATATGCTAATTTGGAGGTGGTCAAAGTCTAATCCGATTATCAAACTTCCGGAATAGGTACAATTAATATTCCGGAAGTGTGACTTCCACTAATATGTGCAGCCCTACACAAATCCGAAAGTTATACTTCCACATTTATCAGCTGCACAACCTATTGCATAGGGGTGTAGCTTTACAAATTTGGAACTTTAAGTTTTGGATTTGCTTGCCTTATATACATCGCCTTCTTCTCCAAATTTATAATCTCTCTCCCTCGGTCTCTCGGCTACACAGCATGTATTTTTTATTTCTTTTTTATTTTCACTTGCAATTATTTTTTTTTCTTGTGAAGGTAATATCCTTTTAGATTTATTAGTTATATATTGTTATAATTTTTTGTGATAAATAACTAAAATCTATTTTGTTATTTATATTTTCAGGTTAAAAATTGTGGCAAAAGGAATTTGAAAGAAATTGTTAAAAAAAGGTGTGTGATTGAAGTTAAATTTTGTTTGAATAAATTAGTAAAATAAATTTGTTTATATTTTTTTTTTGTATATATATATATTTTACTCAAATACGAAATTTTTAAGATAATAATTAGGAAAAAATAATTCTGTTTGTTAGATATGATACGAATGTGTTAAATTTAAAAAAATTAATTTTTGTTTGAAAAAAATGGTTTAATAGAATTAATTACTATTTGAAAAACAAAATTAGAATAAAATAGAAAATTATTTACAAATATTATTTAATTAGTGAAAAAAATGACAATTTTTATATCGGGCAAAATTAAAAAATAAGATGTTAGCTTAATATAGAAACTTGAGTATATGTAAATAATAGGTAAATTATAATGTAATTAATGTATAATAAATTCATAAATAATGTGATTTAAGTTAAGGGTTGTTTATTAAATTAGTAAATTATTTTTGTCTAGGTTGATTTTTTTTTTATTTTTAAAATTTTTAAGAAAAATTAATGAAAAAATAATTATGCTTGTTTGATATGTTTATATATTTTTGTAATTATTTGTTGTTGCGAATGCGTTAAACTAAAAAAATTTCTTTCTTATTCTAAGCTCTTTGTTACTATAATTTTTTTTGGGTATGTTAAATTTAAAATATTTAGTTTTCTTTGGTAAGTTTTTTGCAAAATAATATATTATTGTGAAATAACAATTTTTGAAAAATAATAAAGTCTAAATATTATTATTTTTTTTGTTAAATAATAATTTTGTGTGGATGTATATTCATCGAAATCATAATAATTGTTAACAAATAAAAATTTTTAATAATAAATTTTGATAAATAATATGTAATTAATATTTTATTTAATTTAATTAACTTAATTAAGATAATAAGTAGTGTTTAATTTTAATATATTAATAATAAACATTAATATTATGTAAAAAGCATAATGTTTTAAATATTTAATATAATTTATTAATTGCCATAAATTATATTTAATATAATTTCTTTAAAAAGCATATAAAATGCCTATTATTTTAATATTTATTGGAAAAATTGAAATATTTGCATATTATGTGTTTGTTTACTCCTAATTGCAATGAATTTTAAATTGACAGTTGGTAGCATCAATTGTCGAAGAAATTTTTCTTTATAAATGTCGCGTTTTAACGATAATTATGTACGTGAAAAATTTATAGATTAGAAAGAATACTATGCTGGTTTGCACCGCGAGTGGCATTTTAGAGTAGAAGAATCAAGCAAGTTGGTAGAAGACTTACGTGCTCTTGGAGTTTTGATTGTCCATTGTCAATCATTAAGTTTGATAAAAAAAAAATGTCTATGTACGAAACTGCTGTATTCGAATACGAAAGGAAAAAATATGGATACTTCATCATAGATCAAGATATTATATGTTGAAACTTGCAAAAGAACAAACTAATGCTAATGATAGAACATTATCTGATACAGAGATTAGCAATGTGCTTAGGTGCCATAAGTATACTTCTGGTGATGAAATGTTCGATGAAGAAACATTGTATAGGATGTATAATATAATGTTATTTGGTAGGTTTTACGCTTTGTATTATATTAATTGTATTAAATATTAAATTAATTATAGTAAAATTAACTAATTTCATATTAAGTGCTAATTGTCATAAATATATTATGTGGATCGAATATATCAATTCATGTGTGATCATAATATGAAAAATGAAAATGTAACTATTAAAATAAATATGATAATATATGTATAGTTGTTAACAACTAAATACATTTATGGGCCTCTGCGTCCTTTGTGTCCCCCTTGAATATGATATTGGTCTCTTCCAGTTCTATAAGGCGAAGGTTGAAGATGACATGGGGGACCACGTCGAGGCTGAACCACTGTAGGTTGCATTTCTATAGGCTCTTCTTCAGCATCAGCAACATCCTGCTCTTGAACATCCACGTGATATGGAACGTGAGAATGAGAAAAAATAGATCCCGATACACTAGATGGTTATCCAAAAGCAGGTGCTAACATATCATTTGGAGTGAAGAACCTGCCAGAGAAATGCCCTTATTGTACAGGAGTTCCACCCTATGGCTGATGTCCTATCCAAGGTGTGAATGCAGAAGATGGAGCTATATATAGGTTCGGTTGAAACATTGCAGATGTAGAAGGATCATATGGAGGCTGCATATGCAAATTGAACTCTGGGAATTGAGTGGAGAATTGGGATTGTCTGTACAGATCCTATGTAACATTAGGATGCACCACACCTGGTGAACTGCCAAACTCAAATCTAGTTGATATGCTAGGCTGAAACATATCATCATTAACTGTTACACCCTGTTGACTTGATTTATGGTATTTAATTGGATGCAATGACTTTGGATCTGGATTTTATGTGCACCTAGTTTGGCATCTCTGACTAGAACTCTTGTTAAAATGTCATTGAGTTTGTCATTCACTGGGACTGACATCTGGCTAATGATGTGCTGAAATTTGCTCTAGCTCTAGAGGATGCCTTGCCACAATCCATTCCTTTTCAGCTAATGCATCAAATAGGGTTTGATTGATTTCATGAATTATTTCGACATCCTGTATTATACAGATCCTACAGCATCTTTCTGTAATTATATTGCTATTAATTATACGTGATATAGAGAAATGAAAGAATGTCTAATTTTTATATGAAATGGAATGAGAAATTTAAATTAATTATAATACAATGGTCCATATTATATTAACTAACCGTAATAGTAAATAGTCCACCATGATGAGATAGGTATCTCAAAGTCACCCTTCTATACCATTCCATATACTAAGAATGGTATTTGGCTGTGTATTGCATGCCACATCTACATGGATTTGCTGACGTCGATGGTGCACATACCGGTCACCTATTCTATAATGCAAGTAACTATTCTCCAGCCCTTTAGGTTGATGAGGCTACAATGGTGGCCGTTGGCGCTATCTAAATTGTCTCATAACCCTGTCGGAATGGTGCCACTGTACAATAAGAAAGCATATAAGGGGGACAACTACTTGCCATATATCTTGCCCATTATGGCAGTAATTAGGAAGCGCTTCCATTATCTCTTGATCATATGGTAGCCAAATAATATGCATAAAAGATATTTCAACATTAATTAGAGTGTCACGTCAAATAATGTTATGGCAATAATTATATTGTTTATCTTATATATCAGATATTAATACCTGCTGATTATGCATGATATCAAATTTGTATCGAATAATAGACAACATGTGTGTAGGGACATATACAACACGTCTGGAGTTGCTCCATCTATATGCAAAATAAATTTAATTAGTTATAAATGATATTAAAATAAATTTATTATAATTTAATATAGTTAATTATAAATTATACTTATCGTTGCCCGAGTGAGGCATTGGTGACAGACATTCTCTTATGTATGCTTGGTGAAATGATAAAAAGTCTATCCCATCCCCATAATTGCAAAATAAAAATTAGGCCTGCAATTTTTATAGTGTCCTAGTGTGTTGCCATATATAACTCACTGTATAAACATGCAAGACAGGCAGTTCCCCAACTAAATTGACCTGTATGATCAAAGTCCTCTAGGAGTGGTAGTCACATCAAATGAACCTGGCTATCATCGTCTGAAGTGAACAAAACTCCCCCAATAATATGTAATATATATGCACGTACGTATGCATCCATCTAGAAGTCTGTCGGGTCATTGGTAAAAGTGCTGAACCGTGTATTTAGCCAAGATATCAACACCTTGTTGTGTCTAATATGTGTTATAGCTAGGGTTAACCAAGAAGTCTCATACATAAAGCCTTGCTATCTATATGAGTGGATCCGATCACTGCATGACTATCAATAGGTAGTCTAGTCTATATGTAGACATCCTATAAGGTGATGGTCATCTCTCTATATGGAAAATGAAATGTATACGTCTTTAGTCTTCATCTCTCTACCAATGCAGTGATGAGGTGGTGATCCAACTAGAAAAAACCAATTTGGGACATGCCATAAAATCCTATACGGCATAATTGCTCAAGTATGCGGTCATCTATTTTAAAATCACGTATTATTGAAGCATTACACCTGCATCTAAGTGGCTCGATATCCTCCTTATTAGCCCATACAACACTTGATCGGTGAGTGTCCTGTATGTACAATAAAGTAGCTTCATGTGGACTAGGATATATGTGATTGGTAGCATGTCCACCCTCAAAACCTGGAAATATAGTGAATAAAATTATATTGAATATAATTTTAATTTGGAAATAAGATAGTGCATAATTATACCAATTGAAATTAAAAAGTTTATAATTATATTGAACATAGAATGCATGGAATGTTGATTCGTATGTTATTGCAAACAATAATACTTCAATAGTTATCATACATCTATTTCTTCATCTGATAGTTCAATATTAGATAAACAATCGCTGGACGCTGCTAATGTCATAAAAATTCTTGCTTGATTAATGTTGCCCTCATCAAAAATTCTCTAGAATGGCAATTATAATAATGCCTATTTATTCTTATTTTAATACGATTATTCTCTTCTCGTATATGGAATAATGCTTAACGAACTCCATCAATATTTAATCTTGGCATATAGACTGCTTAGGTGTAAGGAATTCGGATATGAAATTCTCTTGCCTCTTCCTGAAGTATTAATGATTGACATGTGCGAAAAGACCACTTATTGAGTAATATTGTAATAACATGATCATTGTTTTGTTGAGTTGGGTCAATAGGATAGTGGAAATCATTATTAAGTGCCCAATGTTGGCCATATGCTCTAAATATGTCACAGGGAGTATAAGATAACAATGTCACCTGCCATTATTTTGTACGAATAAATATAATATATTGAGTGTAATAACTAATAATGGCCACACATACATCAATACCATTTACCAATTAATGAATTTAAATCAATATTTGATCATAAAAGAGATACAATATCAAAATGCTCTAAATATTATATTCTCCTATTTCTACTATTTAATGCTGGACATGTCTTAATGTTATGACCCTTTAGACCATATAATCTGTATGAATAACCAGCTTTTTCCTTAACCTACCAGTCCATCTCATTTTTGATACGTGTTGATTTTGGTTTACTGCTATTGCACTACCATTCTTGATTAGGCATAACACGTATTCCATTGCTTGCAGGCCAATAAGCTAGATGGGCTAAGGGATAGATGCTAGATTCCTAACATTTCAATGATATTTCCAATCTGTAAAATGGAGAAATGTATTGCTCAAAGTCATTGCCTTACTTCAAGCAATATGCAATGGCATATGAGCAAGGAATCTTATATTGTTAGAACTTGCCATATGTGCATTTCAAATTTTCCAAATTCACAACTTGTGCATTGCTTCTCTTAATTTTTCCTTTGTGGTTCAATTAGCTGGTGATTACTTGACATAAGCCTATTCTCCTATTGAACTGCTACATTTCATGACAACTTGCCCTTGGGTCCATATATTTAGTTTTTCCAGACAAAAAGGGGTGTATATATGTCCTTCTTATTTTTCCTTCGCATATTCCTCCCCCCAGTGATCAAATGCATGAACAAGCTCATTAAAAATCTTATTGACCATTGGAGTTATAGGCAATCCTCTGACATCTTTCAAGAAACTGTTTATAGATTCGACAATATTAGATGTCATACTGCCATATCTATAGCCACCATAATGGGAAAGCGTCCATTATTCCTTTGGAATTTTCAGCAGCCATTTTGATGATTCCATAACCAACTTTATCTCTTTGCGCATGATGGAAAACTTTCTCTTTTGTACCTCATATGCTAAAATAATAAAATAAATTAGCATTGTGATAAAAGTATAATTTCAAGTAATGATATGCCAAATGTGTTGTAATAGAATTTGTACCTGTAGCTTGTATCATTTTTTTCAATTGTGGATTTTTGGAAGTCATGTTATAATTATTGACCACGTGGCAGATATTATCATGATCCGCTTATTAAGTCGTGACGGTCTTAGGGCATAGGGAGATATAAAGTCACTTAAACCCATAAAACCCGTTTAACTTATAATCCTTTACCATTTATCATGTGGGACCTTATCTCAAGATTGTAACCTAATTACCTTTCTTTGTTATCTATTACTTGTTTGTCATTTCCTTGTTGACTTATAGCGCCATTCATAGACACAACTCATAAATTTTCCAAAGTTGTATTTCATATCATTAATCAAATGTTTATAGCATCATACATTATTGTAATAATAATTATGATATAATTTACAACATATGTAAACTTGGTAATATTTTAATATTAAACCTTCGACTACCATAGAGCTCTAAAACAATAGTCTTCATAGTCAAGAATCACAACACTTGAAACTAGCAGAGCAACTTCCAAGTGGAAGAATGTGGCTTGGAATTTACCTTGCTGACTCATTGATTTGGCCTAAAAAATTTAGACAACTAAAGAGTGAGACAAAGCTCAGTGAGTACATAATAATACAATATAAATAGTGAGTACAAAGGCCATTATCAAGAAGAGCTCTTTATGGCAATAGAATGATTTTTAATTAATGTTTTCATTATGATTCAATTGCTCATTTGAGATGGAAACAACATCTTTAGCAGAAATAATATTTTCTTTGAAGCAGAATGCTTCCCACACATATAAATTTAGGAGTGGCAGCCTAATCCTTGCTCACTCACATGTATCATATTACGCAAGACTGATCAAGTCTTACGGTTAGGCATTCCCCCTAACAGCGGTTGGGTACTCTTGCCCTACCCGCAAGCTTATACCAAGTGCACATAGTTTGATATATTTCCCCACATCAGAAGGGTATTTCTACTTATTGATAGGCACCAATACGAAAGTTCATGTAAGATTCATGGTACGGAATTCAATGATCACATTATGAATTCAACATGATAGGTTCACAATAGTCAAATGTCATTAAGAGGCATTATATCCAATGGCTTAATATTCAATGGCAATTCAAGCTCATCAAGGAATTAGAATATTTCAATGATTATGGTTTGACCAATAAAGGTTCAAAGCAAATGGCACAAAGTCATATTGTATTATTAAGTACTCACATGGGACTCCTTTACTCTTATTTACGTTTGACTTTGATGTGAGTCGTACTCCTCGCACACTTAGACAGTGTCCTTATCCGTGCCTTTAAATTCTATACATTCACATTTCATTTATACATCAATCACTTCCTTATTATGACATTAGTGTAAATTTAGCGTAACTTATTCATTATAGTACTAACTTGCTACTTTTGAGGTCATGACACACTATACATATACTTGTTACTAATTTTTAACACTTTCCCTTAGTTATCTTTCAAATACCCAAAAGTATTCACTTAAGAAAAGATAATTCCTTTCCTTCCAATCTCACATTTTAACCTTGAGTAAAGTCAATTTAAACAATTTTTAATATTCAATGGAATTAATTCTACTTTCACCATTCAATTCCATAAATAAACCTAGTTCATTAACTTTAGGGAACATCACTTCTATCAATTGAATTTCAAAATTAACATTATAAAAATCATATTACACCATTCTTAAGCTTAATCTTCCCTTCAATTTCATGAATTCAAGTTCAGTTCTCAAAATCCCCAATTTTTCTATAAACCCTAGAATTTGGGGAAAACTATTAATTCCTCATTCAATCTTCAAATTGATCATGGAATTATGAAATTAGGATAACATAAAACCTATATGATCATTCAATTGCCAATATCTGGCATAAGAACATTAATTTCCCTTTTAGACTAATTTCATGCTACTAAGAATTTCAAGTCTTGAATCAAGCTTTCCTAATTTATTTTAACACTTCTAAATCATTATTCTTCATCTAAAATAATTATAGATGTATCCAATTAGAATTTAAAACACTTCCTTGATCATTCACTATTGTGGCTAAATTTTTCCTTATGGAATAAGAAGGATTTTATGCAACTAAAATAGTAAAATCAACCTTAGAACATAGAAAAGAGAAGAGGAACAAGATTTCTCACCTTGGTTAGCTTTGGTTTGCTAAGGTTCTTATTGCTATTGGTGTAGAGAGAGAACTTCTTTTGTTATGGTGGAACTTTGGTCTAAAGATAGGAAAAATGATGTTTACAATATAAAATTTACATATATATATGATGGGTTGGATGGTGAAGATTTGATCAAGCTTGATCCAATGGCTAGGATTTAATCTTGATGGATGACTATGATTTGATCAAGTTGGATGGCAAAGATTTTCTCTACAATTATGATGTTCATCATATGGATTTGGAAGTAGCAAAAATGAATGTAGACTTTGGTGAGGATGAAAAGGGATTTCAAGTTGGAAAAGGAATTGACTTAGTAAAAAATGGTGGCTAGCTTTTTCAACATCAAACTTAACCTTGGTTAGCTATTTCTAACTCTAGTTAAGTATATGTTCATCCATCATTGGGCCTTGTGGGTTGGCCATTCAATGGGCATGGGCTTTTGAGTCCAAAAGCCTATTAACGAATCCATACATACACATTTCGAGCTCGATGACTTAATACATTTCTCATTTTGTTTCTTCCACTTTAATATACATATTTCTACCTTCTAATGTCAACACACATTTTAGACATTATTAGATAAATTCTATACATATCATAATGCACATTTACTAGCCCTTCAATAGCATTGTTCAAATATATACATCATGTAAGCCAATTAGGTCAAACTAAGTTTGATCTCTATCGTACCATTATAACTTTGATTGAAATCAACTTTTCATGTCACTATTATTATCTCCCAATGACTTAGGAGATGCTAACACCCATTCACTAGCACTTTAGATTCATATTTCAAATAAATCATTAACATAATCATATTAAGTGAAACTCATTTTAACTTTCACTTTATCATAAAGGTGCTTATCAAAATTGATTGCATTCTTTACTTATTGTTACATTATTTATTAAAATTACTTCTTATTTAGTCTTATGGTTCTTGATATGTTAGGAAGGTGTTGAATAGCATAATATATGGACATTATAGTGTCTCCCTTGCTAACTTTAATAAGTTAGGGAAACCTTGAGTATTATAGATACAATAGTGATGTGGACACATTCTCCATAAATCACTTTAATTATTCCTTTGTGTCGATCACATTGATGTGCTGAAATGCACACTAACAAACTGCAAGTGTATAGGTCATTATCAAGTAATAAAGTAGTGAGTATGAGTATTGTCTCTATAGCTTCTTCATAAATTGATCCATGGCCCCTAAAAACATAAAAGAACTCTGGAAAGGCACTAAACAAACAAATCAAACTCAATTTAAGGATAAAATACATTAAGAACAAGGGGTAAAATGTAGTTAATTAAACATTTATCACATATATAACACACAACTCTCAACTGTCAGTGATAAATCTATGAACACAAGCCATGAACCAATTTTAGTTGTCATTATTCTTAGATTAGACAACAGCAAATGCCACAGTAAGAATGTGATTATTACCATCCAACAATGATGCACACAATAATGTAGCTTTATACTTTCCATATAGAAAAAAACCATCAACTATAAGAGCAGGCTTACAATATTTCATCCCATCCACAGATGGCTTGAAGCACCAAAATATTCATTCAAACATGCCACTAGATGGAACAACTCGGTTATTAACAATGTGCCTTCCAATATGCATTATGTATTGGGATTAGATGCTTGTACTGCTAGCATCCACTATTAAAGGGAGGCAAATGACTCATCCCAATCGCCAAATAATTTTTCAATAACTTTTTACTTGGCTAACCATGTCTTCTTGTAACTTGGTTCATAATTGAATCGATCTTTTATTATGGCCTACAAAATTTTTGATCATAATTAAGGGTTATTCTTGAACAATGATTTCCATAAGATTAACAGTGACATCTACATTCAAGTATTTGTGATCTTGTGTACTATTTTGGTTGAGGCAAGTATATGGTCCATCGTACTTTGATATCTTCCACCGAGTACCATCATTCACCTGCTTATCATGCACTCGCCATTTACAAGATTGGTTCTTGCAACACCAAACAAATATATCATGCTGGGATTCCTTTACATAAAACTCATAGTTGTTTTGGATTGCATGATGTTGGATTGCAAGTTTACATTCTTCTCGATTTGTAAATAACATCCTTTGTATAATCCATTTGTAGATTCTAGCAGGTTTTCATTCGGATCTACTTGTACCCTCATTGCTTGAAAATCAATGGGCTCATTTGGATTGTATAGCTAACATTGTGAAGGTACACTGACTAATGCATCAGGACTTATAGCGGATGATTGCCCCTCATGTAAAGGAAAAATAAGGTCATCTGAGTCAGAATCATCTGAATCATGTAGCATATTTTTGTCGCTTTCATTAGACCTTAATGGTGCATCATCATTGACATCTTTATTAATATCATCGCCTTCCTCAAAAATAGGCTCAACAGAGTCATATACACCTTCATTTATGTCATTCCCATCCCCATCCTCATCACCATATATATCACCCTCATTTACGTCATCGGTATCTGCCTTCTTAGCAATCACAACATATACCTCAAAAAAATGAAAATAATTTTTCAAAGATTCTATTATTTCGAACATTTGCCCTACATCCTCATCATGGCATATGTCAACTGCTTCAAACACAAATCCATATGCTCCTCTCATAGGATTTCTAAATCGTATAGATTGCATAAAATAACTTTCAAAATCAATTTGTGTGGCTATGTAGACTAATTGAAGCAACTCTCTAATTTTCGAAACAAGAGGAACTGCCATCACATTGAATTGCCCATTTATATAATCATTCACATAATTAATTTTGTGTATTACTTCACCTCCCCAGTAAAAATAAATTTGTATCAATCCAGCCATATCTATAAATGTTTGAAATTAATTTATTGCAAATGAAAGAATAAAATTATAATAAGATTATCTGTAATTTGTTATTTTACTATTATTTGCATCTAATTAATAATTTTTCATTAAATAAAATGCAATAATATTTTATATAAGTTATTTAGCACTATTTTTATTATGCTTTACCAGAGTTGGATATCTAAATAATAATTTAATTTTAATTTAATTTTTATATTGGTTACATGCCCAGTTTGCTCACATTATTATACTTAATTCAAATTATAATGAATTTAAATAAATTTAATTCACATATCTTAAATTAGAAAAAATAAATGACAATTAATCATAATAAGTTAACTTAGTTACTATATTAATTATGTAATATTAACTAAAAATAAATTTATCGTATTTGACAATATGGTAAATTTTTAATTATGTTCTATATAAGTTATTTAATGTAATTTTTTATTGTGTTTTAGCCGAGATAGACATCTAAATAATAATCCAAATTTTATTATATCTTAATTTAATTAATTAAATTAGAATAAAATTAATTAAATTTATTTATAAAATTATTAATTCACAAGCTAATAATTAAAAATATCAATCAATTGACATTCAATTTAGCAAAAAATAAATGACATTCAATAATAATAAATTTAATATATTAATTTAAATAATATATTAATAGCATAATATTGCATAATAATAAATTCATTGTATTTTAAACTAATAATTTTTTAAATTTAATTAGCCCAATTAATTAAATTCAATATACTTTAATTAGATCAAATGTATTTATTATATATTAAATACATTATAATTTACCTATTATTTACATCTGCTCAATTTTCTATATTAATACAAAATTGTGAAATTATTACTTATGATGATATAAAATTTTTAATTAACATACTAACTGTTTTAAATAATTTAGTTGACTAAAATTTTATTTTTTAATGTTGCTCGATTTGAAAATTTTATCCTTTTTTTAGATTTTAGTATTTAAATATTATTTTCAAATAAATTCATATTTTATTCTAATTTATTTTTTCAACATTAACTAATTTTATCAAACAACTTTTTCAATTTTATCAAACAACTTTTTCAAACACAAATTAATTTTTTTAGTTTTCGCAACAATAAATAATTACAAAAAATATACAAGCATATCTAACAAACATAATTATTTTTCTATTATTTTTCCTTAAAAATTTTAAAAATAAGAAAATCAACCTAGATAAATTTAATTTACTAATTTAATAAACCATCCTTAACTTAAATCACATAAATAATGAATTTATTATATATTAAATACATTATAATATACATATTATTTATATATAATCAAAATTTTATATTAAGCTAACATTTTATTTTTTAATTTTGTCTGATTTAAAAATTTCATTATTTTTTTTATTTTTAAAAAACATAATTATTTTTTCATTAATTTTTCTTAAAAATTTTAAAAATTAAAAATCAACCTAAACAAAATTAATTTACAAAAATAATTTACTAATTTAACAAAGAACCCTTAACTTAAATTACATTATTAATCAATTTATTATATATTAAATACATTACAATTTTCCTATTATTTACATATATTCAAAATTTTATATTAAGCTAACATCTTATTTTTTAATATTGTCCGATTTAAAAATTTCATCTTTTTTTTTTTATTTCCAACAAACATAATTATTTTTTCATTAATTTTTCTTAAAAATTTTAAAAATAAAAAAATCAACCTAGATAAATTTAATTTACTAATTTAACAAAAAACCCTTAATTTAATTCACATTATTAATGAATTTTGTTATATATTAAATACATTATAATTTACCTATTATTTATATATACTCAAATTTTTATATTAAGTTAACATCTTATTTTTTAATTTTGCCCGATTTAAAAATATCATATTTTTTTATCTCACTAATTAAATAATATTTGTAGATAATTTTATTTTTTATTCTAATTTGTTTTTAAATATTAATTAATTCTATTAAACCATTTTTAAATAAAAATTAAATTTTTTAAATTTAACACATGTGCAACAACAAATAATTGTAAAATATATACAACCATATCTAACAAACATAATTATTTTTCCCTAATTGTTACCTTAAAAATTTACAACATAAAAAAAAATAATGCAAACAAATTTATTTTACTAATTTAACATAAATAAAATTAAACTTAAATCACATACCTTTCTTTAACAATTTCTTTTACCACAATTTTTATCATAAAAATATAAACAACAAAATAGATTTTAATTATTCATCACAAAAAAAATTATAAAAATATGTAACTAACAAACTTAAAAAAATATGACCTTCTTAAAATATTTTAGGAACCACTTCTTTCTTCAAATAAAAAAATAGTTGAAAGTAAAAAAAAAAAAAAAAATCAAGTAGGAGAGAGAGAGAGGGAGAGTGTTTTAAACTTGAAGAATGCTAGGAATAGTTGGCTTTGCAACTTGTTTTAAGGGGTGAGGGGATAATCCCTCATTGTTAAATCAATCCAATGGTGAGGAATAAGGGGAATAATGGGGCAGGTAGTGGGCAGAAATCCAAAACCTAAAGTTCCAAATTTCTTAAAAGTTGTACCTCTGAAAAGTTGCTAGTAATGACTACTCTGGAAGTGTAACTTCCATATTAGCTCACACATGGCTCTATTATGGAAATCAAACTTTCAGAATATTAATTTGAGTAAATCCGGAAGTTTGACAATTGGATTCAAGTTTTGACCACCTAAAACTAGCAATTCTACGTAAATATTTTTTCAAAACCCATAAATATGTAAATATTTTTTAAATTTCTCCACACGTGGTGTTTGAACAGATAGTATAGGTACAACTTATGGAATTCGATCCCATGCCTAAAGTTGAAGCAAAAATAGTGCACCACCAATTTGTTTTACAGCTAGATTTATGGCTTTACATAGCTCTCTGTATAGCCATGCAAGGCATGCTCTAGCCTAACTGTAATTTCATAATCTATTTAAGTCTTCTGGTAAAGGAAGGAAGACCAAATACACTCGTGAAGATGACTTATCAAGGAATAATATCCCACCAATAATACGCATAATAAATACATGAGTATGGTAATGAATAGTATCATCATCTGCATCTACTGGGAGATCATTGAATTGTTTAGCTAGCCAAGATGGGTTCAACTTTGATCCCAACATAACATTGTTAGGTGGGCTTACTCCTAACAATCTCTCACATAAATCCAACCAATCAAGATGGCCATGACCAATTAATGGTGCACCATCAATCGATAACCCAGTCTAAATAGCTACATCATGAAGGGTAATAGTCATCTCTCCTACGAGAAAGCAAAACATGTGAGTCTCAGGCCTCCATTGCTCCATAAGTGCAGTGATAAGATGCCAATCTAATTAGAAGAATCCAAGCCTAACTATTCCTAAAAATCTAGTTTGCTAGAGATGGCCCAAATACGGTCATTGATATGCTCTTATGTGCAGTAATGTAGAAGAACAATGGCATATGAGTAAGGGTGACTCAAGTTGATCTTACCAAATAGTTTTAGATCGATGTATATGCTTGTGAGGCCTCGCCCGAGCACTGGCCTAGTTCCTTCTAGAGGACCGAGCTGCTTGCATGGCATAGAAGTCAAGTAAAATGTCTATGAATTCTGAAACATGCATATATAGATATGCATCATCTATATACCAGCATCTATGCAATCATCTGCAATCATGTACCATCATGCATAAGCTGAGCCAATAGCCTCACTGACATCTCCTTAAGTTGACCAGTACTTCCTCAAAGCTAACCGACACCTCCTAAAGCTGACCTATGCTTCTTTAAAGCTAAATGATATCTTTCTAGATGTAATCAATAAAGTGTGACTTTTAGAGTCCCTTTACTCCAAGCAAAATTCCTTTGAGCCTTCCGAAAAGGCCTAACCTCTCATATTCAAAAGCCCACGTTTCTTTGATGCAACTAAAATCTTGTCAGAACCTCTTGAGTTGACTCACCATAAACCGAGGCTCTTTTTTTACTAAAATCTTTTCAGAATCTATTGAGCCAACTCTCTATAGGCTAAGGCTCTCCTCCTATCAAAATCTTTTTAGAGTCTATTAAGCCAACTCACCACAAACTGAGGCTCTTCCTTCATCGAAACATTTTCAAGATCTGTCGAGCCAACTCGCAATAGGCTGAGGCTCTTCTCCTATTGAAATCTTTTTAGAATATCTTGAGTTGACTCGCTATAGGCTGAGGCTCTCCTTTTACCAAAATCTTATCAGAATCTCTCGAGTCGACTTGCTATAGGTCGAGGCTCTCTTTTCACTAAATTATCCTGTCCAAAATTCTCTTCCACCCATAAATATCTAAAAACGGTCACCTACACATCCATGTGGTTCTTTGTTTTGTCTTTTTTTTTTTTTATCAAATCCATCAATTTCACCCATAAATATCTAGAAACGATCACCTAGATGATGAGCATAATTTAATACATATTAATAGCCCTTAAATTTATTTTTTATTATTCATTTATTAAATAAATATTTTTATTTAATGATATTTTTATGAAATAGGAAATAAAATGGTGAAAGCTTGAAAATTGAGTGAAATTATAATCTTTTACTTGTAATAATAATAATAATAATAATAATAATAATAATAATAATAATAATAATAATTATTATTATTATTATTATTATTATTATTATTATTATTTTTATTATAAATCTGTGAAAGAAATAATTTTTTAATAAAACCAACTAAGCCATTTTCTTTTCTTTTGATAAAGGACACTATTTTCAAGTATGCAATAGAGACTAAAGAGCTTACCAACCATCTTTATACAAGCCAACTAAGAAAAACAAAGGATTCAAAGATCAAAGTCATATATTTGATGCTAACGAAGAGAAAAATTGCAAAAATTCGAGTCATCACCAAACATCCATATGCAATCCAACTATGGAAAACCAGGAATTCAAAGTTTAAAGTCACATATTTCATGCTAAGAAAGAAAAATCATTTGAAAATTGGCTTCTTCATCAACTTGCCATCTAGCCATTCATGCTTATAAATAGAAGGGAAATGGCTTAGCAAAAGAGAGCTTGTGAGGGAAAGAAATTGAGAAAATAATGAAGAAGTTGATATTTCAAGATTAAGGATCCAAATTGTTAAAATAGATTCTTTTGTTTATTTTGTTATTTTAATTATATCTTTCTAAGTTTTAATTTTACTAAGGTGGATGATGAAACCATGTTAAATTATTAATTTCTATTTTGTATTGATTCTAAGTATTTTGCAATTTAATGTTTATGATTTTAGCTTCATTTGATATTATCCTTTCACTAATTCTATCATGTATTTTTGATCATTAGGAAAATTATCTATACTTGGTTTTTATTGAAAGAAAAGTAATTTTCTTTGATTATGTGTTTTTCATTAAATTGTATACATATAATGCTTAAAAATTACATTTTTTAAAGTGAAGGAAAATCTATTTGAGAATTTAATAAAATTGAGCTTAGTGATAAAATCAATAGAAGATAGAAAGATTGATTCCTAACCATCTTCTGAAATTTAGAATCAATACGTTACAAAAATTATTAATTAAACATTGGTGAATTCTGAAACCTTAGTAATATTTTATTTGAATTTTATTTCACAAGTTCAACTACTTTAATTTAGTTATTTTAACGTTTCTATTTTACATTTCTTTATCATTATCAAAAAAAAAAAAAAAAAAACAAAAATTATTTGAAACTAGGTTAGAATTAAATTAATGTGGTTTAATTAAGTTTTTCTATAATTTTTTTCACAGCTCTATCTGTGGGAATGATCTCGTTGCCACTTATCTACAGAATTAACGATTCGTGCGCTTGTGAGTATAAATAAAATTTCACAACACTAGACATCTTTATGGTTCCACTTTTCAGATCTTTGGCTCAAATCCAACAATTCACCCAAAAATATGTATGTTACATCCTAACTTTAGAGATATGACGGTCTTAGAACACGAGGAGACATAAGGTCACCCATGGCCGTAGAACCTACTTACACATATACAAGTCATGCCTAGGATAGCACCAAACCTTATACAATAACTCATTTAAAACATTATATAAAAACCTTTAGTTGTAAAAGATAGTAATTAGACACTTCAGATATAATCCATAAGAAAATAATATTCATAATCCATTTGAAACCTTAATAAATAACATCTTATCATAAACATCAAAAATTGAATATTCCTGGAGCATCTAAATGACAACCTTTCATAGTATGGTATTATTAATGACTGACAAGGAATCCCCCAAGCGAAGTAGAATGCTTGAGCCATCACCTTGCCCCCTCACATTTGCTCACTTGGAACCACACAAGGGAAAAGGGGTGAGATAGATGATCTCAATGAGTAAACAATATAGCATATACATTAACATATATTCCTTTGAAAAGGAAACTCATAGCTTATACATATAATTCATGAATTACAATTCATGAGTCAAGTTACAATTTAGTAAGGATCCAATTTAACAAGTTTGCAGAAATCACACTTATAATATATAAAGAGTGAAGGCTATTGCTCTATCACTCGAACACATAGAGGAGAGGTGGCCTTAAACCAAATTCCAACTCCTATCACATAGAAGGTGCGAAGCTAACAAGCCCCACGGCTAGAACCACCCCTTTCTAGTTGAGGTGGATATATTATCCTTATCCATCGAGTTAACACTGTGTGCATAGGTTCTGATGATTACCCATATCGGCACGAGGACTTTTGCATAAAGGGTTAAAAGTACCATAACTAGAGCTATTGGTATTCACATATAATAATAATATTTAAGGCAGCAATAGCATGTATCACAATAACAATAGCAATTTAACTTTTGAGCAAAAGATACAAAAATAGTGTAGTTCTATAAAGAATATAAGTTAGGGCAATAATCATAAGGAATTTCATTGGATAAACAAAAATGGTTTTTGGACCAATTGTCCTTTAGTAACCCAAGTTTACAAAGAAATCACTTAATCATATTTGAGGATAGGAAGAACTTGGGTTTCAAAGATCTCAAAGGCTCACATAATATGATATCACATATTTGTAACATAACATAATGTTACTCACACTTATGGCAAGATTACAGTGTTTACTCATCTTGTGGTTCCTTTGCTCCTAATTCACGTAGCCTTTGGACTTCTAAGACTCCTCAAGCTCTATCATAATATTTAATTCAATGCTTAGTATTTATTTAATCATGATGCAATCCTATCCCATAGCTACCCCATGCACATATAACATTCACATACACTTAGAGTTGCACATATAAGTGCACTCATCACTTGCATATAACATGTTGACTTAAAAGTCTCGTATGCTTAGCCTTTATAGACCCACATGAAAACACATTACAATCATGTCAATACCTTTCTAAGGTCAACACAATATCATTACCTTAATATCAATTCACTTTAACAATCATCTTAGTACACTTAACACTTCTATATATGTCAACTTAACAAATAACCTTTCAAGCATCATGCTTATCTCATATGACCAATTTTTTCAATCAGTCTCTTCATAAATTCAAGATCATTAATTCATTATTAGCTCATCATCCAACCTACTTCCACATTATCCAATTACATTCACATATCAAGCACAACATAAGGTTAAGATACCTCAAGTATGCCAAATTACCTCTAGTCTTGTCTAAAATCATCCCTTCAACTAACATGCAATTTAATCATTTATCATCTATTCATACATGTCAATAATCACCAAAATATATTGCATAAAAATTATAGACATTGGGATAAAAATCCCATAGTAGGCTAAATACCCTATTAAGAGAAAACTGAATTTTTCTTACTTTTCGCACTTTCTGTCTATTATAGTAATATGTAGAAACATGGTTTGAATGAAAATTTTTCATATAATCAAAACAAATATCACTTTAGAACATAGTGATATAGGAATCATCTCATATATAAGTTCATATGCAAGAAAATTTCTAACTTTTGATTCTAAGATGAAAAATCATGAGTTTTCTTATTTTTGATACTTTTCGGTTATTACAGCAATATATAAACAAGTGGTTTAAACTATTATTTTTTATTTAATCATAGTAAATATCAGTTTAGAACATCCACATGCATGAATTGGCAACTATTGATCATAATTATGCATGAAACTTCCAAGTTTTAAGATTTAGGGTAAGAATCATGAGTTTTTGTGTGCTTTCCATTCATTACAGCGATATGCAAACACATGATTTAAATCATTATTTTTTATCCAAACAAAACAAATATCAGTTTATAATATTAAACATCACAAATTGGCAGCCATTGAGTTGTCAAATCATAGAATTTTCCAACTTCTAAGTTCTAGCACAAAAACTTTGAATTTCCTTATTTTTTGAAACTTTTCGGTCATTATAGTAATATGCAAAAATATGATATAATCCAATATTTTTTATCAAAACACATAAAAAATCAGTTTAGAATTCAATGATGTAGAAATTGCCCCCCTTGGTATAGTTTATGCATAAATTTTAATTTTGAGTCATTGGAATCACCTTTGGAGAAATCTTGTAGAGAGGTTTGTGCTTTCGGTAGAAAAATTTGATTTTCCTCTCAAGAAATCACCTAACCTGAATTTTATTAGTAAAAATCAATAAATATTTAGTGCAAAATAATTTTCCCAAGATTAGTTTCATAAAAATCAAATAGCCAATTGAAAGGAAAAGAATAACTTACAAAACGGTTGCGAAATCAAAAGTTTTGAAAGGATTTTATGAATTTCGGTAGAGAGAAATATTTTGAGAGAATTTTTTTGCCAAAATACAGAAAAATAGAGTGGTGGCTACTAGAACACTAGGGTTGGCCAAATTTTAGATATTTAAATGTAGGGTTTTGGGCAATTTCCACTAATACCCTAAATGAGCTAGGTTATGAGGGTTTTTGGGTAGTGAGATTTTAGGTATTTGTGCTTTTTATTTAATTTAAGGGCTGATTATATGTAATTAAAATAAAAATATTTTTCTTATTATTTTCTATAATATTTTCCCCAAAAATATTTATTTAAAAATTATTTTAAAATACTCATAAAATTATTTTATGCTTAAAAATTGCCTTTATGCATGAAAATTCATTTTATTTAAATATATTATTTTATGCTAATACACTTTATGTAAATAATTTATTTCACAATAATAACTCATATTATGCATGTTAAATTAATTTAACATGCCACATACCCATCGATCACATAGGACTTAAATTTCCATAAAGCACACACTTAGCCCTAATTAGTTCTAAGTTAAGCAAATTATCACGAAAATTTCTAGGATAGGTGTGGGTTGTTACATTCTTCCTCCTTAAAAGAAATTTGTCCTCAAATTTAATTTCTTATCTAACTGATCTTGAAAAGCTGAGGATACTTCTGCCACATCTCCTCCTCGGCTTTCTAAGTGCACTCATCTACCCCATGATTTCGCCATTGGACCTTAGTCATGGGTATCTCCTTGTTTCTTAACCTCTTCACTTGTTGATCCACTATAGCTATTGGTGATTCCTCATAAGATAACTGCTCATCTAACATAATGTTTGGAGGTGACAGGACATGGGATGGATATGACACATACTTCCTTAACATAGAGATGTGAAATGCAGGATGCACATGTGCCATAGTTGGGGGCAGCGCAAGTCTATAAGATACTTCCCCAATCTTATCTAGGATTTTGAAAGGACTAACAAAATGAGGTGATAATTTCCCCTTCTTGCCAAATCTTATAACACCTTTCATTGAAGAGACTTTCAAGAAGACGTGATCACTTATAGCAAAGTGTATGTCCTTCCTTTTTAGGTTCGCATAGCTATTTTGTTGACTAAAAGTCATTTTCAGTTGATATTGAATCAAGGGTACCTTTTCGATAGTCTCCTTAAGCAATTCTGGCATTTTTATATATTTGTCTTTAGGTTCAACCCAACAAACTGGAGAATGACATTTCCTCCCATACAATGCTTCATATGGTGCCATATCGATGGACGAATGATAGCTGTTGTTGTAGTCAAATTCAATCAAGGGTAGGTACTTATCCCAGCTACCACTAAAGTTCAAGATGCACATTCTTAGCATATCCTTGAGTGTCTAAATTATTCTTTTAGATTGTCCATCCGTTTGAGGGTGAAATGCAGTACTAAAATCAAGTTGTGTTCCTAAGGATTCTTGCAACTTCTGCCAAAACCTTGGGGTAAATTGAGTCCCTCGATCCGAGATGATGGAGATCGGCACTTTGTGTAATTTTACAATATTGTCCATATACAACTGTGCATACTAGGCTATAGAATATATGGTTTTAACTCCCAAAAAATGAGCAGACTTTGTCAATCAATATGACCCACATAGAGTCATACCCTTTGGAGGTTCTAGGTAAACCAATAATGAAGTGCATAGTGATGTGTTCCCACTTCCATTAGGGTAGTTGAATTTCTTGCAGCAATCCAGAGGATCATTGGTGCTCGTACTTGACTTGCTAACAAGTCAGGTAGGATGCTACAAACTTAGCCACATCTTTTTTCAATCTAGGCCACCAATAGTTAGCTTTCACATCATGGTACTGTTGCGCGATTTCTACAAGTGCATAGATCGTTACAAGTAACAAAGTGATGAGTGAGTATCGTTCTCACGAGGAAGGGTTTGTCAAGTACCAATTTTTAATATTACTCTATTATTTAGAAAATCAATTATGAGATTTTATATTTTAAACTAAAATGAAATTGAAGTAAATAAATAATGATAAATATGAAAATAAGATTAAAGGTTTAGGATTTAGAATTCATCAATTGATCACATATGATTTCTTTATAAATTTTAGATGGATTATTTTTGCTGGAATTAATGATTAGATTTCCCTAAATTATATGGTGTTCTCTCTCAAGATACAACATGTGTATTCATATCAACCTTATGTCTACTCTCGTGATCATAAGCAATTAATACAAACCCATTAAGTTTTATGGAAATCTCTTTTAAAAATCACAAAGGAGTGTTTTTATCTCTAAGCAACACATTCCCTAGGTCAATTATCCTAATGAACTAATATTGTGCTTCCACTCTCGCTACTTCACACAATATCTTAAATCATGCAATTAATGGCCAGTTAATTATAAGCATTAAATTTTAAGATAAAAGATTAATTCCAATAATCAACCCAATCAATTAAATATAAATAATCATATGCAAATCAAAAGATTACATCTAAATCCTAGAAAAATAGATTTAGCTATTCATAATTAAAAGAGAAGAAACAATTAAATTAACAATAAAAATAATAAACATAATAATAACTTATAATTAAATTCAAGAATAGAGTTTAGAGAGAACTTGTTTGGGATACAATCTTTAATGAACTCAAGCTTCCAAAAACTCCTCTTCTTCATCAAAATAAAAAATAAAACTAATCTACTCTAAGAAAACATATGAAAATCTTTCTACATATTTTTTTTATGGATTTTCTTTGATGCCATTTCCTTTTGCCAAGCATAGTATTTATAGACATGTTTGGTGGAAGAATTCAAGTTCCATTAAAATTTTTACATCAAAAATTCAACATTGATGGTTAGGTTGGCCACCAACCATTGAATTCCTTCATCAATATTCAAAAATAGTTAGGTTGGCTACCAACCATTGAATTTATTTCTCATGGATTGAAAACTTGAATCATTGCTTGCATCATTATTTTTACTGCATCATTTTGATATGCAAAAATAAAATAAAAATACTTAAAATATGTTATAATTTATTTATAAATTGTAGAACTATTTATTTCTAAAAATAAGTAATAATATTATTGCATTCTCGAGAATTGAGCTAAAATTTAAGTTTAAACAATTAAAATAACTCTAAAAATATAGAGTTATCACACCCCCAAACTTAAGTTTTTGCTTGTCCTCAAGCAAAAGAAAATTCAAAACCTAAACTAATCCACTTTTGTAGGAAATTACGATTGTATTTAGCGTATGCAACAAGCCTTTAAACCCCTAGGTGTCCCATAGAGGACGAGTTATAGTCTCGTGAGGGCTTCCAATGGTGATACCCACAAACACCTATAAAACTCTAAATTTTCAACTATTTATTTCAGAGAATAATCAAATACCACAAAAACAGAAATTTAATCCTCTAAAAAAAAATTTTTTTTTAAAGGTCTCAAGAAATTAATATTTACAAACAACATATCAAAAGTATTGCAAGTCAAACTTCTATCTCAGGTTCAAAACAATCCTCATTTTAATCATGTCTGGAATAACTATGCATTAAATCAACTGCAAAGAAATTGTTGCACTTCAGATAGGCATATACACACTAATATCTTTAAATGCCTCTATCAAATGATATAAAATAGATGTACAAATCTCATAAGCATATTAAAGCAAACAATCTCCACTAATGGAATTCACAAATCAAGAGAGATCAATAGGTCTTGACTAGGGTTGTAATGAGGCTAACACAAGGTATTTTTGGCTAAACAAAGAATAGGCTAAATGAACAAAAGTAAAATAATTATGCCAAGTTTACAAAATCAATAGCTCAAATAAAGGAATTATATTAATGAAGGATCATTTTCATCTTAAGCACTATTTTTTTTTCAATGTTTTCTTCTTTTAAGCCCACCTCTTCTTTTTCTTCTTTTTTTTTCTTTTTCCTTTTTTTTCCTTTTATTTTTTTTTGCCAACAACATTATTCTAAAGATAAGCAAGAATACTAATTTTTATTTTATTTAATTTTCTTGCTTTCCCCCAAACTTATTTTAAGCAGAAGGTGGTCTTTTACAATGAATAATACTCTCAGTTATTAGAGATCCTTATATATATATATTTTTTTAAAAACTGCAATAATTCCCTTTTCTTCATTAAAATGTAAATTTGACAAAATTATCTCACCAACAGGGTAAAGGATAACGATTAAGGTTAATTAAGAAAGAAAAGAAAGCTAAAAATATCAAGGCACAAAGGGGTAAACTAGGGAAAAAATTAAAATAATGGTAGATACAAGTAACAGGCTAAACAAACAATGCCTAAATCATATCTCTCTTTCAAATGAATTCAAAATTTCACCTCAAAAGTTTGCAAAAACATGTTCTAAGATAGGTGAGGCAAATGAGGATAAAAAATGTGTAGAAGCCCTCTCTAAGTAAGCATACACAAATTCAATGCAATCAATATAATACAAAGCAAAGCAAAACATAATTTTAATAAAAGTTAATTTCTTAACCAAAATAGTTGCTCAACTTGAAATACTTTAATAAATTGTCCATAAATATCAATTATAATTTATCATTGGCATTTCATCAAATTATTTAACACAAGCATATTTTATCAATAAAAGAGTAAAAAATTTTTAAATTTATTCATCAAAACACGAAAGAAATTACTGAAAACAAAAAAAAAAAACTAAATCTCCCCCAAACTTGCAATGGACATTGTCCTCAATGTCAAAAAAACAAATCAAAAAAAAGAAAATACTTCCTCTTATAGAAAAGTGGATTCCAAATTATAAGCAGGATATGCATTTCACTTCCTTGTTTCCTGTAAAACATCTTGAAACAACACTAAAAGCAAGCATGAGAAACTAATCACACAAAAAGAAAACATTATTTTTTTTTGTTTTTATTATTTTATTATTTTTTTATTTTGGAAACTAGAAAAAGAAAGGAAAAAAGGAAAAAAAAAAATACAGATGCGTATCAAGAGCACAAAAAATACTCTTTACTCAGTCATCTTGTATGAATAACTCTTGAGTTAGTTAGTTAGTTTTTTTTTGAAAAGGAAAATCACATAAATTTAAGATGCGTATCAAGAGTACAAAAGTAACTCTTTACTCAGCCATCTTACATTTACTGAATCGAACCTAAAACTTCGCTTGATCAAGTGCAACAAAAAAAAACACACACACAAAACAAAAAAATGCAATAAAAAAAAACTACAATAGTTAGGGAAGTTATAACCGGAGATTCAGATCTAGTCCTCGCTTTTTACTGCTACTGGCCCTAGGGTGCCAAACTACCTGTGCCATCAATGGATCAGGTTCAGATTTAAAGTTTTGCAGTTGATCAATCAATTGATCAATAGTTGAAGCAGAGACTAAGATGCGTCGATTCGCTGGTGTCATAAAATCCTGTTCCACAGCATGATCAAGAAAAGATAATAAACCATTATAAAAACCATCAACATTAAGTAATCCCAATGGCTTCTGAAGAACAGTTAATTGTGTCTAAGATGCAATGGTGAAAATATTTTCAAATGTTTCTAAACCACTAGGTAATGCGATAAAAGCATCAGTATTGAGATTCATGTATGCCATTCGTTCGTACATGCTATTGACCTGTAACTCATTACCTATAGTTCCACCAGTGATTTGTTTATTTCGAGCCAAAGCCTTTAGAACTACTCCTAAGACTTTACTACCTCTAATATATGCAGAACTTGCGACATAACCCCTTAACCCTAAACTACCTCCCTCAAACACCAAATCAATTTTTCGTTCAGCTAAAATCCTACCAAGTTCATTAGCTGCTATCAAGTACTCTCTTTTCTTGCCAGAGTTTGGACTACAAAAGACACAAATAGTTTTGAATTTGCGTGTTGAGGATTCTGCCATTTTCTCTCACAGATCTCTCAAAAGGGTTGTGTGCATATTGACAATAATGAATGTGCATATAAAGAAACTAGAAGAGTAAAAGAATAGTTCAATGGGATAAAATAATTGTTGACAGAAAAAGTATAAAAACAAAAATGATAATAAAAACAAAAATAATCAATGCTGTGTGTACAAATGTCAAAAGAAATATTTGAAAAACTAAAAAGAAACAAACATTGAAAGACTAAAAAGCTAACGAAAGTAGAAAAATCCATAGGATATATACAAAAGTCAAAAAGAAAATATTGAAAAGCTAAAAGTAGATATTGAAAGACTAAAAAGTTATCGATAGTAAAAAAAAATTTGTAGAAAAATAAAATCTAGGTGCTAAAAAGTCAAAAAGTACTGTAAGATGTAGAAAAAAAATAATGCATTGAAAAATAAAAAAGTTAGCGATACACCTGATTAAAAACAGTAGTTGTGATTTTGGCTCACATCTTCCTCTGGTTTTACATCCAGTAATGGCTTACACACCTTCTATGAGTCGAGGATAGGCTTCCCATCCAGTTTTCTTATTAACTGGCAAACAGGGTCTTTTATCGTCAGATTCCCTAGACTGTAACGCTGCTTCTCTTCTTTGAATAGTTCCCATAAATCTAAAAGAGTGCGTTGAACTTATCCACAAGGATGCGTCTCAAGAGTCTGTAAGATATTATCCATAGACTCCTTACTCAGTCCATCCTTTATGAATTTAATTTTGTCTTCTTGATTTATGGATGCAAATCCAATATTTCTACAGCGTGTGTTGCAATTCCATCTTGCACACTTGTAGCAGACTCCCATTCTCTTAGCTCTCCTCTTCTTTGAGTAAGAACTTCTCCCCGTACCTGGCAAACATTTAATAAATGAGTCATCAAGCTCACCTGACAATCGTACTTTGGCTTCTATGATCTAGTAAATATCCTTAAGAAGATTCAGACGCCTAAATACCTTCATTCTTTTCAGTCTGCGTTCATCAATTTTCCTAAGCACATCTTAGGGAAGAGTTGGAAATCTGTTTTTTAGTGCTGCAAGAGATGCTTCCATGTCTAATTAACTTTGTTAAGAAAATGAAAGAGCAAATTTACAACGAAACAACTAAACAGAAATAAAAGAAACCTAATAAAGAGAAAACTTGGGTTTTCTCCTAATAAGCTATTTAATAACTCACAAATAACACTAAAGCAAAATTAAAATAGAATGAAACAAGCAAAAGAACAAAAGAAATTAAAAAGAAGTAAAAGGTTAGAAATTTGGGTTGCATCCCAAAAGCGCTTAATTTATAGTCTTTAGCTTGACGATAGCTAGATCTTCATCATTGAGGATAATACACAAAGTATATCATCTCGATAATTGTGGAAAGATAGACTTTTACTAATTTTAATGAGTCAAGCCAGCTTGATTTGAGTCTGCATGGAAAAAAATTAAGACAAAAATTATTTAATATTTTATAATTAGGCTCATAATTTTTAAAAACTTTCCAACGAGCTCTTTTTCTTGCTCTAAATTTTCTTAAGAAATTGAGATAGGAAGGTAGTGGAGTTGAATCAAGAGTCGGTGAGTGCTCAGTTGATGGTGGTGAATGCTTCTTATTTTCTTCCAAGTCATCAAATTGATATTCTGTATGGTTTGGCATATTTGGTGTTGTTTACAAATTGAAAGAGTTTCCTTTGAGTTCTCTTTTTCAAATACCTCTTCAATTTCCCTATCAATTGCAACCACTCCGTAGATATCATCCATGAGAGAAGGATTTTTGAAATTTTTAGGCAAATTGGGCTCAACCTCTTCCTTTTTATCTTGCTTACTTGAAGTATCTGGTTGATCAATCATCTCTTCTACATCATTACTCAAAGAAATTGCCAAGCATTGTTCTCTAGAATGTTCTTCAATTTGGCTTGTCAAGTTACCATGGCCTTGAGTATCTAATGGACTAGCGAATTGTTCCATTTGTACATCAAAATTTGTATTGTGGCTAGTCCATTGACTCATCCTATCTTCTAATCTTTCACATCGTTCATGAGTAGCATTTATGAATCTTTCCAATGCTGCTTCATAAGATGGTCTGTGCTCCTCAAATGGTGCATGATCTTGAAAATCATATTGATAAGGATACCATGAATTGTTACCTTGATCGCATTGATTTTCCCATGAAAAGCTTGAATAGTCACTCCATCCTGAGTTGTTTATGTTAGAATATGGATAATTCTCATGCCTATTATAATTTGGAAAAAATTGTACCTGCTCTGCATATTGGCATTTAAAATTCAAGTGATTACCTCTACATAAATTACAACTCAAACATGAATTAAATAAAGTATCAGCATCAAGTTTATCAATTAAGTTAGCCAATGTATCGATTTTAGCATTTAATTTACTAAAACCATCCTCACCATACATGTTTGCTACTCTATTTAGTATCATTCCTCCATCACACCATTAAAAGTTGTGGAAAGCCTTCTCTTTTTTTTTTTTTTAAAAGTCCTGCAAAATAATAAAAAAAATAGAAAAGAAAAACAAAATCTAAAGTAATAGAGTATATCAATCTATTGATATTGTCAAAAATTGCCTTCCCCAGCAACGGCGCCAAAAACTTGTTGCGTGATTTCTGCAAGTGCACAGATCGTTACAAGTAACAAAGTGATGAGTGAGTATCGTTCCCACGAGGAAGGGTTTGTCAAGTACCAATTTTAATATTACTCTATTATTTAGAAAATCAATTATGAGATTTTATATTTTAAACTAAAATGAAATTGAAGTAAATAAATAATGATAAATATGAAAATAAGATTAAAGGTTTAGGATTTAGAATTCATCAATTGATCACATATGATTTCTTTATAAATTTTAGGTGGATTATTTTTGCTGGAATTAATGATTAGATTTCCCTAAATTATATGGTGTTCTCTTTCAAGATACAACATGTGTATTCATATCAACCTTACGTCTACTCTCGTGATCATATGCAATTAATACAAACCCATTAAGTTTTATGGAAATCTCTTTTAAAAATCACAAAGGAGTGTTCTTATCTCTAAGCAACATATTCCCTAGGTCAATTATCCTAATGAACTAATATTGTGCTTCCACTCTTGCTACTTCACACAATATCTTAAATCATGCAATTAATGTCCAGTTAATTACAAGTATTAAATTTTAAGATAAAAGATTAATTCCAACAATCAACCCAATCAATTAAATATAAATAATCATATGTAAATCAAAAGATTACATCTAAATCCTAGAAAAATAAATTTAGCTATTCATAATTAAAAGAGAAGAAACAATTAAATTAACAATAAAAATAATAAACATAATAATAACTTATAATTAAAATCAAGAATAGAGTTTAGAGAGAACTTGTTTTGGGATACAATCTTTAATGAACTCAAGCTTCCAAAAACTCCTCTTCTTGATCAAAATAAAAAATAAAACTAATCTACTCTAAGAAAACATATGAAAATCTCTCTATATATTTTTTTTATGGATTTTCTTTGATGCCATTTCCTTTTCCCAAGCATGGTATTTATAGATATGTTTGGTGGAAGAATTCAAGTTCTATTAAAATTCTTACATAAAAAATTCAACATTGATGGTTAGGTTGGCCACTAACCATTGAATTCCTTCATCAATATTCAAAAATAGTTAGGTTGGCTACCAACCATTGAATTTTGGCCACCAACCATTGAATTTATTTCTCATGGATTGAAAACTTAAATCATTGCTTGCATCATTATTTTTACTGCATCATTTTGATCTGCAAAAATAAAATAAAAATACTTAAAATATGTTATAATTTATTTATAAATTGTAGAACTATTTATTTCTAAAAATAAGTAATAATATTATTGCATTCTCGAGAATTGAGCTAAAATTTAAGTTTAAACAATTAAAATAACTCTAAAAATATAGAGTTATCAGGTACATCTTGGTAGTTCCAGGATGAGCATAGTAAGGTGTCTGATGTGCCTCCTTTAATATCCTTTACTGTAATCCTTCGACATCAAGCACGCATACTCTATTTTCACACTTTAAAACTCTATTGACCATTTCAAACTCAGAGTTCTTCCCTTCTTTCATCTCATCCTTCAACTTTGCCATGTGTGGGATTTTATCTTGTGAATCTTTTATTTCTTCCATTAGCTTAGACCTCACTTGAAAATGAGCCACCAAAACTCTTGATCCTCCAATCTCCAGCTTCAATCCTTGGTTAAATAATTCCTTTAAGTCCTTCATGATTGGCCTCTTCTGTACTGTCACATAGGCTAGGCTTCCTATCAATTTTTGACTCAAGGCATCCGCCACCATGTTTGCCTTCTCAGGGTGATAGAGAATTTGACAATAATAGTCCTTCAATAGTTCAATCCATCTCCTATGCCTCAGGTTGAGGTCTCTTTGGCTCAAGATGTACTAAAGACTCTTATGATCCATGTAGATGTCATACTTTGTTCCATACATGTAATGTCTCCAGATCTTTAGAGTGAACACTGCATCAGCTAATTCCAAATCATGAGTAGGGTAATTCACTTCATGCCTCTTCAGTTGCGGTGATACATAGGTAATGACTTTACCATTTTGCATTAAGATGCATCCAAATCCTACTCTCGAAGCGTCACAGTAGACGGTAAATCCTTCTTCTCCTTTGGGTAATACCAAAACTGTGGCTGATATCAAGCATTTATTTAGCTTCTAAAATCTCTGCTCATAGGACTCTTCATAAATGAACTTAACTTGCTTTCTAGTCAAATTAGTCAATGGGGCTGCTATCTTGGAAAAGTCCTATATGAATATGTGATAATATCCAGCCATGCCCAAGAAACTCCATACTTCTGAAATTATTGTGGGCCGTGGCCAACTTGCTATCGCTTTAACTTTCTTATGATCAACTTAAATCCCTTCCTTACTTATTACATGTCCAAGAAATTAACAAACTCCATCCAAAACTCACACTTAGGTAGTTTGGCATAAAGCTGGTGATCACGTAGTGTTTGCAGTACGATCCTCAAATGTTCTTCATGCTCTTCTCTACTTTTAGAGTAAATTAGGATGTCATCAATGAACACGATCACAAACTTGTCAAGAAACAGCTTGAGTACTTGATTCATCAAGTCCATGAAAGCAGTAAGAGCATTTCTCAGACCAAGTGGCAGAATCATGAACTCATAATGTCCGTATCTAGTATGGAAGGCAGTCTTATAGATGTCTTCACTATGAATCTTTAGTTAATGATAGCCAAACCTTAAGTTAATATTGGAGAAATGACCAGCTCCTTGCAATTGATCAAAAAGATCATCGATCCTTAGCAAAGGATACCTATTCTTCACAGTGACTTTGTTAAGCTGACGATAATTAATGCACATCTAGAATAAGCCATCCTTTTTCTTTACGAATAGCACTAGAGCACCCCATGGCAAGCTACTCGGTTTGATAAAACCCTTGTCGAGTAGATCATGCAATTGCATCTTTAATTCTTTCAACTCCATTGGTGCCTTATGATATAGCGGTATTGATATAGGTTGCGTACTAGGTAGCAGTTTAATGTTAAACTCAATCTCACGGTTAGGTGGTAATCTGGGTAAATCTTCTACGAATACATCCATGAATTCATTAACCACTAGAATGCTCTTATCTTGAATGGGGGCCTCTTTGTCAGTATTGATTACATGGGCTAGGTACGCTTGGCATCCTTTCCTTAACATCCTTCTTGCTCCTAAGGCCAATATCAAGTTCAGAGGATTCTCATTCCTATCCCCCTGATACACAAACTTCTTTCGATCCTTAGTTCTAAACTCAACCAGTTTCTCCCTAAAGTCTATACGAGCTTTATGCTCATATAACTAGTCCATCCCTAGGATTACATCAAATTCTAGTATGTCTAGTTCCAGCAATTCTATAGGGAGTTTTCACCCATTAATATCTACCTCACGACCCTTAAATACATACTTTACTTCCATCACCTCCCCTAAAAGACTTGATACTACTAAAGGTTCACTCATTAATTCTTTATTTCTACCTAGACTCTTAGCAAAACACGGCGACATGAAAGAATAGGTAGCAATAGAATTAATAAAACATATTGCATTAGAATTTTGAATGGGAATAATACCTGTGCTAGCTGTGTGCAAAGGGTGGGCCTCTTACTGATTTAAGAAGAAGACTCGACCTTTGCCCTTATTCTTCATTGCTGGTGCATTCCCAACCATTGGCCGCTTATCCTTGTTTCCTTGCCCGTGTGATTGGAATGGTCTAGATTGTGAACGTGCTATGGTCCCATTCCTTTGACTCTTCATCTAAGGGCAGTTTTTAATGAAGTGTCCTATTTGCCCACACTTAAGGCACGCATTAGAATCCTTTTGGCAAATTCTGGGATGCTTCTTTCCACATTTGCCAAAGTGGGAGTTCTTGCTTGGCTTGACTATTCTGTGGTCCTGGTGTTGAAGATTCCTTCCTTAGGCCTCCTCCTCTTCCATATTGTCCTCGATGACCTTTATTTCTATGCTTCCCCTTTTGGTCTGGTTTAGCTCGTTCGGCTCTCTCTGCTTTGTACCTTTACTCCATTATCTTGGCCTTATCTACTAGCTTAGCTAAGGTTGGAAATTCCATTGCTGCTAATTAATTGAATAGAGGCATGATCAATCCTCTTAAGAATCAGTTAATGCAACTAGCTTTGGTAGGAATGATGTTGACAGCAAATCGACTATGTCGATTGAACTCTTTGGCGTACTTGGACACTGACATCTTAGGTTTTTACTTTAGCTGCTCGAACTACAGTGCCTTATCTTGCCTTTTGCCTTCAGGCAAGAACTGATCCATTACTTCTTGTTTGAACTTTGCCCACATAGGTGGGTTTGCTCCATAAAGTTGATCCTTGATGTTTCTCTCATACCAGTATCAAGCTTCCTTCTTGAGTTGGAGTCCTACCAACTCGATCACTTGGGCATCTGACTAAGATAAATGATGGACTAGCTTGTCCATCTCATACAAAAATTCATATGGGTCATCACCCTCCTCACCATAGAAGGTAGGTGGCTGCAATTTCTTAAACTTCGCTACGGTTATCCCTTCATCAGGTAATTGCATATTCTCTCTCTGAGTAGGTGCCATTTCTATAGGTGGCGGAACTCCATTCCTTTCTTGAATTTGCAGTGCTTCCTACCATTAAGAGCGTAACTCATCCATTTCCTTGCGCAAGTCTCTCATTTCCTCACACATGGCATGCACCTCTAGCAAAGATGCTTACTCACTAGAGCCCATAGTCGGTGCCCTCGAGTTGGATCTTTCTTTTGATCGTACAGTTATAGAGGTAGCATTCAATGCGGTGTCCGATATGACATCATCATTTGCCCTGACGGGCTGGACAGCTATGCGAACCTTCTTTTTGGAAGGCATTCTGCTTATCACAATGAGAGAATTTAGTACTAATCCCCTATTCTAACCCATTTAACCCCACCATTATACTAGCATAAACATCATGCATTTATCATATCACATTACTAAGTACATATCATATACATATCATATAGTTTTGCATATATCACATATCATAATCAAATAACATATATCTCATAGTATGGAAGTATCCTCCTATCATGGTAAGTTAATCATATCATAGTAATAAAAGAAATCATCTTATACTAAGTAAATAGGCAATCAAAAGGAATATCATTCATATCATATAAAGTACTATGTCGTTACATCAATCATCACCAACTACTCATTTTAGCCCTCGTGTGTCCTACTCTAGAGCAGTCGAGAGCGACATGGCCACTGCTACCATATCGGTAACAGAGAAGATCTCTATCTTGGATGGTGACTAGTTGAAGACAAAGACCTTGCTGGTGAGTAATCTCCCCCATGCTCCATAATCCTTGCCTTGAGCTGCTCCACATCTTCCCTCAAGGCATGAATCATAAGCCTAAGACGTCAATTTTCCTCCTTCAAGTATGAATAGTCATCCTCTAATTTTTAGATCTTACTATAAACTGAATCAAGATCCAGGCACTCCTCAAGGTCCTCCTCTTCATCAGGGGTCTCCTCCCTTATAGGGCAAATCATAGATACGACCTTCTCAAACCTCTTCAGCTAAGTCCTATTGCAAGCCACATGGGGTGCTTTGGGTTGCAGTCCTTGAGCAGGGGTAATCTTCTTGGTCATCTGCTAAAAGAATTGTAAGGCAAGCAAACAATACTAAGGATTACTAAAATCCTACCAGGATTTTATGGAACTATGCTAGCGATTAACTGCAAATGACATGATAGGAGTTCCAATGCTCTAGGATTATACTTATTTAACCTGATACATAGACAAGTCTAAACTAGACTTTTAAAACTATAGCTCTAGCACCAACTTAACACTGGTCAAGTGGCAATAAAGGATAACCTATAGCTCTGATACCAACTTTGTCACATCCCAACTTTAGAGATATGACGGTCCTAGAACATGGGGAGACATAAGGTCATCCACGCCCATAGAACCCACTTACACATATACAAGTCATGCTTAGGATCATACCAAACCTTATATAATAACTTATTTAAAACATTATATGAAAACCTTTAGTTGCAGAAGACAGTAATTAGACACTTCAAATATAATCCATAAGGAAATAATATTCATAATCCACTCAAAACCTTAATAAACAACATCTCATCATAAACATCAAAAATTAAATATTCCTTGAGCATATAAATGACAACCTTCCATAGTATGGTATGATTAATGACTTTGATAAGGAATCCCCTAAGCAAAGTAGAATGCTTGAGCTATCACCTTGCCCCTTTACATTTGCTCACTTGGAACCACACAAGGGAAAAAGGTTAAGATAGATGATCTCAATGAGTAAACAATATAGCACATACATTAACATATATTCCTTTGAAAAGGAAACTCATAGCTTATACAAATAGTTCATAAATTACAATTCATAAATCAAATTGCAATTTAGCAAGGGTTCAATTTAATAAATTTGCAGAAATCACACTTATAACATATAGAAAGTGAAGGCTATTGCTCTATCATTTGAACACATAGAGGAGAGGTGGCCTTAAACCAAATTCCAACACTTATCACATAGAAGGCGTGAAGCTGATTAGGCCCCATAGCTAGAACCATCCCTTTCTAGATGAGGTGGATACACTACCCCTATCCATCGGGTTAAGACTGTGTGCATGATTACCTGGATCGACATGAAGACTTTTGCATAAAGGGTTAAAGATACCATAGCTAAAGCTATTGGTATTCACATATAATAATAACATTTAAGGCAGCAATAACATGTATCACAGTAATAGTGGCAATTTAACTTTTGAGCAAAAGATACAAAAATAGTGTTTTTCTAGAAAGAATATAAGTTACGGCAATAATCATAAGGAATTATCATTAGATAAACAAAAATGGTTTTTAGACCAATTGTCCTTTGGCAACCTAAGCTTTATAAAGAAATCACTTAATCATATTTGAGGATAGGAAGAACTTGGGTTTCAAAGATCTCAAAGGCTCACATAACATGATATCACATATTTGTAACATAACATAAAATTACTCACACTTGTTGCAAGATTATAGTGTTTACATACCTTGTAGTTCTTTTGCTCTTAATTCACGTAGCCCTTGGACTTCTAAGACTCCTCAAGCTCTATTATAATATTTAATTCAATATTTAGTATTTATTTAATCATGATGTTATGCTATCCCATAGCTACTCTATACACATATAACATTCACATACATTTAGAGTTGCATATATAAGTGCACTCATCACTTGCATATAATATGTTGACTTAAAAGTCTCGTACACTTAGCCTTTATAGGTCCACATGAAAACACATTACAATCATGTCCATAACTTTCTAAGGTCAACACAATATCATTACCTCAATATCAACTCACTTTAACAATCATCTTAGTACATTTAACAGTTCCATATATGTCAACTTAACAAATAACCTTTCAAGCATCATGCTTATCTCATATGACCAATTCTTTTAATTAGGCTCTTCATAAATTCAAGATCATTAATTCATTATGAACTCATCATACAACCTACTTCCACATTATCGAATCACATTCATATGTTAACCACAACATAAGGTTAAGATACCTCAAGTATACCAAATTGCCTCTAGTATTGTCTAGGGTCATCCCTTCAACTAACATGCAATTTAATCATTTAGCATCCATTCATACATGTTAATAATCACCAAAATACATTGCATAAAAATTATAGACATTGGCATAAAAATCCCATAGTAGGCCAAAAACCCTATTAAGAGAAAACTGAAATTTTCTTATTTTTCGCACTTTCCTCTATTAGAGTAATATGTAGAAACATGGTTTGAACCAAGATTTTTCATGTAATCAAAACAAATATCACTTTAGAACACAATGATATAGGAATCAGCTCATATGTAAGTTCATATGCAAGAAAATTTCTAACTTTTGTTTCTGGGATGAAAAATCATGAGTTTTCTTGTTTCCGGTACTTTCCGGTCATCACAGCAATATGTAAACAGGTGGTTTAAACCATTATTTTTCATTCAATACAACAAATATCAGTTTAGAACATCCACATGCATGAATTGGCAGCCATTGATCATAATTATGCATGAAAATTTTAAGTTTCAAGATTTAGGGTGAAAATAATGAGTTTTCGCGTTTTCCGTTTATTATAGCGATATGCAAACACATGATTTAAATCATTATTTTTCATCCAAACAAACCAAATATCAGTTTAGAATATTAAACATCACAAATTGGCAGCCATGGAGTTGTCAAATCATAGAATTTTCTAAGTTCTAAGTTCTAGCACAAAAATCTTGAATTTCCTTGTTTTCTGAAACTTTTTGGTCATTATAGTAATATGCAGAAATATGATTTAATCCAATATTTTTCATGAAAACACATCAAAAATCAGTTTAAAATTTAATGATGTAGAAATTTCCCCCCTTGGTATGGTTTATGCATAAATTTTTTATTTTTGAGTCATAAGAATCACCTTTGGAGAAATCGCGTAGAGAGGTTTGTACTTTCAGTAGAAAAATTTGATTTTCCTCTCAAGAAATCACCTAATCCAAATTTTATCAGTAAAAATCAGTAAATATTTAGTTCAAAATAATTTTCCCAAGATTAGTTTCATAGAAATCAAATAGCAAATTGAAAGGGAAAGAAAAATTTACGAAACGGTCGCGAAATCGCAAGTTTTGAAAGGATTTTATGAATTTCGGTAGAGAGAAATATTTTAAGAAAATTTTTCTGCCAAAATATAGAAAAATAGAGTGGTGGTTGTTGGAACACTAGGGCTAGCCAAATTTTAGGTATTTAAATGTAGGGTTGTGGGCAATTTCCACTAATACCCTGAATGAGTTAGGTTAGGAGGGTTTTTGGGTAGTGGGCTTTTAGGTATTTGGGCTTTTTATTTAATTTAGGGGCTGATTAAAGGAAATTAAAATAAAAATATTTTTCTTATTATTTTTTATAATATTTTCCCCAAAAACATTTATTTAAAAATTATTTTAAAATACTCATAAAATTATTTTATGCTTAAAAATTACCTTTATGCATGAAAATTCATTTTGTTTAAATAAATTATTTTATGCTAATGCACTTCATGTAAATCATTTATTTCATAATAATAACTCATATTATGCATATTAAAATTAATTTAACATGCCACGTACCCATCGATCACATAGCACATAAATTTCCATAAAGCACACACTTAGCCCTAATTAGTTCTAAGTCAAGCAAATTGTCACAAAAATTTATAGGGTAGGTATGGGTTGTTACAATCTAGCCACTAGCTTAGATATCCATTTGATTTATTTTCTCACTTCCATTCATCAGCCACATTTTTTACCCATAAATGTTTAGGAATGATTTCTTAAACATCCCTGTGGTTCCTTTTACCATCTTCCTTCTTCAATCACATCTCTCATCCAAACTTGTCAAAGCACTGATCTAGACATCACTTCAGTTCCTTGTACCACCCCTTCTTTTAGGTTTACTATCATCAGAACTGCCTTACAGACAAGACAATTCTGACGAGGGAGCAACTATGAACCCTCAATTTTGTACTCTCATCATCCAATCGCAGTTTTAGCACCTACTAAATTTAACACGCTACATGGAGCCGTTACAGTGGTCCTGTTAACTGGCTGCCCCTAAAAGAAAATTTTTTACCCTTCAATTACATTCCTACTAGACATCCAAATTTTCTAAACTCCATACCAAATAATAAAAACAAAAAATAAAGTCAATGCTGCAAGCAGCTGACCTAGTGCGACGCCGCAGGTCCAACTTGCGGCCTACCATACTACTATAGTGTGGAGTTGCACAGGCACTGGTGTGGCGCCACACCCCTATGGTGTGGGTGGTCCCCCTTCTATGCCAAAAAATGTCCAAAATGCCCCTTTAACCAAATTTTCAGCCCTACCGCTCATTGTCTTTTCACTTTTTCAATTCCTAAACTACCCTCATCCACTTTTCCTATAAATACGCCCCTCCATTCTCCAATTTCTCCACACCCATTGAATTTAAGTAGATGGCTATTCTCAAATTCCTCTTTTCTCCTCCTCCAATCACTCTCTAATTAATTAATTAATCTTTTTAATTAATTAAATATCTTACCCTAACCAAGTTAATTAATCTTTTTAATTTACTAATTTTTTTTAAATTAAAATTAATCACCTAATTAATCAATTAATTAATCTATCTTTTATTAATTAATTAATCACTTTTTTCTCTAAAATCAAATTAATCCTTTTTTAATCTACCCCTCATTCAAATTAATTAATTAATCCATCCATCCATTTCATCACATTAATTAGTTAATTAATCATTTTAATTAATTATTTAATCCCTCAATCAATCCAATCACCTAGTCTAGATAAAATGAAATTTCAGTCTGGTAAAACTCTTCGCCCTCCAAAAATAAAGGTATTAACCTTTTTCTCTCACTTACAAACCCCAATCAAATCAATCAACCTGATCAACCCCTAAACCCCTTTACTTAATCATGGAACGAACTATGTGGGTTTTGATTCTAATTCAATAGGGTACGTAGGCACGTTTGAAATCTCAATCCAAATCCCAAATCCAAATTCCAATCAATCTCCTTTCCCCTTTTAATTAATGTAATTTATGAATGTTTCATTTTAATTTTCTCATTGCACTCATTCCATGCTCATGCATTAATCATGATATTGTAATTGTCATATGATATTTGTCATTCATGAAATCAATTTTCAAAGTCAAATTAAACTTAAGAATCAAATCATGATTATTTAACCGAAAACCTAATCCCCGAGCTCAACATAGTTCAAAGCTAGTGATTTTATCCTAGGATAAATTAATTAACTGAAATTAATGAATTGGAGTCATAATTGGGGTTTTCCTTAATTTTCCCGTTTAAAAATAAATTAGCGTGGCGACTCCCAAAATTATTTTCAAAATCAATCAATCCCTACCCAAGGGTACCATTATGAGTCTAGACCTGAATGAGCATCCCGGTTCCCTCTAGCGGACCAGTCGGTGCTCGGGCGAGGCCCCACAATGCTGTAATCTCAACAATGATGGATCAATAGGGCCAGGTTGTATTACATCTCTCCTGTGATGCTGCATACCTAAAAAAAATACATATTCTTATTAATAAATTTATTTGAAAGCAAAATGACTTGATAATATTGTATATATTCATCTCTTATTTATCTAGTACAATAATTTGACAATACTATATCGTTACTAAATATATATAATAATTTACTGCAGATGCTTTAATAACATTGTACAACACATGATTTGACAATACTGTATCATCTCTAAATACATATATTAATTTAAAGCAAAATGAATTGACAACAGACAATTGTTATTGTGAGCATGTGATTATGGCCTTTGTGTATAAATTCAGAACTTGCATTGATGCAAACCACTAAACAATCAAACATGGTTGAATCATTAGGAAGCTGTTGTAGTAACAACAATTGGATTCTTCCAAGATTGAAAGATGATTATGAGACTGAAAAATATAGTGGTCCCAGAGAATATTACATTGGCCTACACTGTGAGTGGCAATTTAGATTACAAGAATCTGAAAGTTTAGTGCAAGATTTGCGGGTAGTAACAGCCCAGTTGTGAAACGTTATTCATTAACAATGGCAAGGAAAAACATTTCCAATTATGAGCTTGCAATAGAGAGAATTCAAAAGGAGAATAATCATATGCTTCTTCGTTGAGCTATATTCTACATGCTGCATATTGCTAAATAGCAAGCATCTGTAGTATATAGAGAACTTACTGAAGCAGAGGTGAGTAATGCTATTAATTATGTTAAATATATTTCAGATGATGAAATGTCGAATGAAGAATAAAAATTATACTCTTGTATTTTTCACTATGTTGTTGGAATAATTAAATGTTAAATTTTTATCATTATGTCCCAATTACAAATAAAAGTAATAATATTATCTATCATCATCTTCTAAATAATTGTCTATAATAAAATTTTAACTAGTATTTGAATTATTGATTCATAATAAAAATCAAATAAGAAATCTCAAAAATGAATTTTCATACGTTGAATAAATAATATTTAATTTTCATTAGATAAATAAATGTCTGAAATACAATAAGTGGATCCTGCTATTGATATGAACAAATGAGATTGCTATATTTGATCCACGTGAGGCTCTTTGACTCACATGTGATTAAGTATATCGATGCTCTAGTGGGATCAGGACCCTTAGCCAAGCCACGCTTTCACCCTTGTACATGTAGTCACCTTAATGTTGACCTTAGGTTCCATGTGCTGTAATAATGGAGACATTCATGCTTATGCCGATGAAACTTTTTTCAGCATGCATCATGACATTGTCATACATATATGACATGAGAAACTCGATAATAAAATCCCAAACACCTCAAACACCAAATATACTGGTCCATCTCCCCAAACACATAACCACGTACTCACCAAATCCCCTAAAGTGGTGATGAACCAAGCACAAAGGTAGTCCTTTTTTTGACACACTATTACATACACCTCTTTGTTCCCTTTAAAATGTAATTACCCTTTGATTTTTCCCTTTTGAAGGTACCTACGGTAAACTTTGACTAAGACACCATGAGTGCTTTCTTAACCAACCTCTTCAAAAAATAAGAGGAAACCATTCAAATCGCACTCACCATTGCCCTTAAGACCCAAGCTGACTTTTTCCCCAACGCTCTCAATGCCTAATCCACTAATTTCACAAATGCTCTCAGCTTTCAACGTCAATCCATCATTAGTGAGGTCAAGGAATTGACTAATGCCACTATAACTCCTCCTCCCACTTATGTTGAGATTGCTTCCACTCAAGTTGAAACTAGCTATGCCTCTACTTTCACTCCTTCCATTATTAATCTCACCAATAAAGGGAAAGCACCTGAGACTCCTACCTTTCATGCATTAGATCAGAATATCACTGTGCCCTTTTCCACTATGAATCCTTTTCAAAGTAGAGACTTCTTTAGCTTTTTGAAAGCTAAGAAATTGATGAAGAAATTTAAAGCCATATAATGATCCATTAAGAACATTAAAAAGTATGAAGACATGATTGATGTCGAATCTCTGACTCTCTTCCTTAATGCGAGGGTTCCACCAAAATTCAAAATGCAGGCCATGGATAAGTTTGATGGCACTATGCCCCAAAACTCATCTTAAGATGTATGTGGGCACCATGAGACCTTTCAGAGTGGATGATGAGCTCTTTGCTAAGTTATTCCAATAGTCTTTGACTAGAGTTGCTGTCAGGTGGTTACTAGATCTTAATTAGAATCATAAAAAGACATGGGATGACACATGCAATGCATTTGTGAAATAATACCACTATAACATTGAGGTGGAATCACTCGCTGAGATTTAGAGACAACTAAACAATACGAAAGAGAGTCTTTCACCGCATTCCTTACATGGTGGAGGGCAAAAGAGGCTTAAATGGTGAACTGTCCATCTGAAATAAAGCAAATTGACATCATTGTCAAGAACCTCCTTCCTTAGTACCAGACTCATCTGCAAACTTAGTATCCCTCTAACTTTAAAGCTCTCATTGCCGCTGCCTCTAAAATTAAGGATTTGATTTAATATGGGCAAATCAAGGATGAATCCTCTAACTCGTGGTATCATAAGAACAATAATTACATCATCAACACCACCAACTCCACCACCCAAAGAGGAGGGGAGGTAAATGCTATCTCCTATCACCAGCTAATAAGATTGGACAGAAGAGCTTTCTCTGAGTTGGGCATGCCCCAAGGCACTATCTATAAAAAGGCCTTGGAAGCCCATCTTGTCAAGCCTCTGGGGCTAAGAGCACCTCCCAATCCATTGCCCAAGAACTATAATGCCAATGAACACTGTGACTATCATAAAGGACTAGAGCACAAAACTAAGGCGTCTAATGCCCTAAAGTATAAAATTCAAGACTTATTGACAATGGAGATATTATTACTCCTAAACCTAAAGCTTAATATTACTAGCAATCCTCTTATGAATCACTAAGCTCATCCAGCAATCTTAAGCCTCACCTAATAACTGATATTTTGAAAAGAGTGCTAGCCTTGCTATGCCCCCATCCGAGTCTTTTGAGTCTTCTGAGTCATCTAAGTCTGAGTCTCAATCTCTCAAGTATATGAAGTCTATTTTTGTTAAGTCTTTTTGGCATCCAAGTCTATCGAGTGCTGTCCTTTTTAGCTTGTAACTGTCTTTCAGGCTTATCTTTTATACCAATGTAACCCATGATGATGAGACTGTTATTAGCAATAAAAATAATTTTGAACTTTCTGTTCTTTAATTCTTTTGATTCATATTTAAAGGGGACATCTAAAAAAATAATAATAAGGAAATAAAAAATAATAATAATAAGAAAAGAAATGAAAAGGCAAAAGAACTAATCAATTATGGCACAGAGGAAAAATAAAAAAAAATAAAAATACATACATTGCATCTACATATCATTAATTGAAAAAGCTCATAAGCTTTTAGATTATTCAGCATAGGAATCCAAGGATATGGTTGGGATAGATTCAAGTGTTGTAATTTATAAGATCCTAGCCTATACATAAAGCCTGTCGAGTATAAGTCATAGAGAATGAAGACAGGATAGATAGAAGGGCGTCATGACCAGGTGAATGCCATTAATGAAAAGAGAATGGATGCTCTATATAAAATTTAGGACTATCAATAGAGACTAATCAGGCACTTCAACAAGAAGGCAAAAGAC